>VXBO01012274.1:60471-363757 GCA_013400135.1 Rhinoptilus africanus | reverse complement strand
GGGGGTGGTGCGGGGGGGAGGAGAGGCAGGTGACAGCGTAACTCGTGGATGGTCACCGCGCTGGGAGAGGTGTGCTGCACCAGCAAGCTGAGCAACCGATATTTCAGGTTTCCCCTCAAACAAACGGGGACAGTCACAGTTTCAGCAGAGAAACCCATTTTCCCCTCCAAAGCTCAGAGATGGGCAGATCTGGAAAAAGAGGATCAAGATTTAAACGTTCAGGGATACGAAGGCAACTAATACTACAGCATTTTTAGACACAGGCCAGGCCTTCGTCAGATGGAAAGGACTTCTATTCCATGCTCAAAACCAGCCTCTCTCCCAGCATTCTGCTTATTGCAACATATTTCTGCTAACAAGATAAGACTTGCTGTAACATCAGCCCTGCCTACACATCATCCGCTGCCTCTTCCCATCTGTTAGTCTTGATATTTCCTTAATCTCTTTCTCTCGCACAACCCCATGAATAGTTCCCCTCCGTAGCTCAGGGAGTGAAATTGGAGAACGCAATGCTGCTCCCTGGGAAAGGCATACAGTGGTTTGAAATGAGACTCTTAAAGGCCCAGGCAGGATGGTTGTTCCCCAAGACAGCAGAGAGAAAAGCAACGAGAAAATGGAGGGAGAGTTGCATTTGAAGTGTCTCTTCTTTAATTACAAATGTTCTTCCTCCAAACAGCTTTTCTTAACAGCTGGTCATCAATTACCCGGAGTTACTGAGGTTTTCAGACAGGAGATCAATAAATGGGGTGGGTTTTTTCCTTGGCCAGGAGAAGCCATTACACAATGGCTGCGTTTCTCCCCTCCGCTCACCGAGCTATCAAAACCTGGCAAGCGTTCAAGGCAGTGAGACTGCTCTCAGCCGAGGGGCACGGCACCGGGCTCGGCGGCGGCAGCGTGGTCCCCGACACCTGGATACCAGGAAGATGCGGTCCAGGGCGCCTCAGCCTCCTGGGAAGGGCAGGGAGCTGGATGCAGCTGGGGGAGGATGTCTGGTCATGGGATGTCTGGTCACGGACCAACAGCCCCCGCGCAGTGCCGTCTCCCAGTTGCATTTCAAAATGTGCCAGATCTAAATAAAAACAAACCAGACAGGGCCGGGGAAAGCTGAACAGCCTTCCAGAGCTTCCTCCTGTTCCACATGGGAAACCTGACTGCGTAAGGGGGAATAAATGCCTGTAGTGTAACAACACGAGAACTGTACACCTCTGCTGTCTGATTTGCGTGGACTATTTTCAGTGAAATCGAAGCTATCTGCACAAAAAAAAGGGAAAGCTACTTTTTCACATACTGCAACCTTTGCTGGGCGTTTTGTATAAACCAGGCTCCTGCTGTATGTTTTAAATGGAGAATCAATGGAGAATCAGCTGCAAAGATGCAGATGACCCGTCTCACACAGACATGACACAGAAGCATTTCTAGAGGATTCATTTTGGTGACCCACTAACACGCCATAAACCATCTGGCCACCTCTATAGTAGCAGAGCTTAAAAATAAAACCCCTCCCTTTGCAATCTGTGGCTTACCAAAAAAAAAAATAAATTAATTCTGTGGATGGGTTGTGCTGCCACAACCTCAAGCCGCGGCAGCGTGTTGCTGTCGCAGCCGGCACTCTGGGAGATAATGGAATTGTCAGGATGGCGTGGTCTCACCCACGCATGTCCATCAGCCCTCCATCGGGTGAGAGCAAGCGGAATCGGGCTCATTAAGTTATGCTTAGTAGAAACACAAACCTAATTAAAAGCAAATTTCCCCCTGCCAGCAGCAGGGGAAACTACTCCACCTTGGCCAGTCACCAGCAGCATCGGGCAAGGAGGGCAGGACCAGGGCGGGCTGAGAACCCGGCTGGAACCCTGCATGAGAGCATCCCTAGTGAGATCCCGGGCTGGGTGGTCCTCAAAGGCATTCAGCAAAGCAATGCAAAAAGCCTCAGAATATTTTCATGGCCCAAACACTACGGGAGACAGAGTTCAAGCTGCCAGAAAGGCCGAGTGCTCCAGGGAGAAATGAAAAAGATGTATTTCAAAGCACGGCAATAAAAGCACATTACAGCACCTGAGCCAAAACTGCTCTCAGTTCACCTTCCAGGGTACGATCCAGAGCAACGCTTGGACAATAGCCACATGTATAAAGGTTTGGTTTCAGAAATGGGGACTTTCAAGGCTCTTGCCTAGTACAAGAAGCTGGGTCACAAAGGCGTTTTCTTTCCCCAAGCCCCAGAGGTCTTGCTGTGATAGTCCCAGGAGTTACACAGCCAGCAGTTTTCTTGTCTGACCCACCAAGAAAGCACATAAAATTCAGTCATCTTATATCTGAAAGCTATTCTGCCCGTCAGTGCAGCTGATTTCCCTTAAAATAAATATGGTCTCTACTGCCAGCTAGTCAGTGAATCCTGTTTGCGAGCAGGATAATTAAGAACACAACCCCTCAAAGAAAACTAGCCAAAGGTTAGAAATAGCCCCTGCAGCAAAGGCTTCACAAAGCAAGCGCGCATGGCAAGAACGGCACCAGGCTCTGTGATAACGCTTCCAAGATTAATCCATGCTGAATAAATTGCACAATAAACCGGGTTGATAGCAATGCTTTTCTCCAGGCCAAGGTAACGCTTATTGCCATTATCGCACCTGGTACATACGGGTAAGAGAACAACACGCAGCGGTGTTGGGTTTGAATCAGCAAATTACACTTTACAGGTGAGGCTCAAGGAAGAGACAGAGGCATTTGGAGATGGGGGAAAATATTAATCTGAAGCAGTCCTGAGGTCATGCCAGACCTGGTTTTTAGGGGAGCTCAAGAAAAGCCTTTCTCCTAAGGAGGAAGCGGTAGATGCTGCCAGTTGCAGGCAGGGGCAGCATCTCTGCGGTACCCATGAGAGGGACACAGCCAGCAGCAGCTTGTCCTGGTCCAGGGGGGTCCTGGCAGCCCCCCCGGGACCCTTTGTCACCATCCCCAGTGCAACCCCGCATCCCTTCAGGAGCAGTCAAGCGGCACCCACGGCACGTTTCACAGAATCACAGAATCACAGAATCATAGGGTTGGAAGGGACCTTAGTAGATCATCTAGTCCAACCCCCCTGCCAGAGCAGGGCCACCTTAGAGCAGGTTGCACAGGAACGTGTCCAGGCGGGTTTTGAATGTCTCCAGAGATGGAGACAGATGGAGACTCCACCACCTCCCTGGGCAGCCTGTTCCAGTGCTCTGCCACCCTCAAGGTAAAGAAGTTCCTTGAGTTTCTCTGGCTCGCGATGCACACGCATGTTTTGGTCTGCTCTGGGTCACCCACATTTACTTTTTCCTTGAAGAGGAGGAAAAAATAAATTAACGAAACAGCACAGCATGCAAGACACCCTCCCCCTCGCCGCCCGGCTTCTCCTGTGAAGACTGCCAGTGCTTCACCTCCCATTTGATGTATATTCAGCAGAAGACAGGGAGGCGCGGTAGTTTCTGTGGGCAGCAGAAATGAAAGGGAACAGCACAGAGGAAAAAAAAGAGAAAAAAAGATCTTACAGATCTTTGATTGTGCTGGCTCTTTGTTTGAGGTATACAAAAAAAAACAGGCCAACCTGCTGAAGGATTTGTGTGCTTGAGATAGTAACCTTTTCAGGAGACTTGTCTCACCTTTCAAGCATGAAATTCCTCAGAAGGGATCCCACCTCTCAGGTGGCCCCTGAACAGTGGGGTTATTTTTGGTCAAGGCTGAGATTCTCTTCTAAGTACTTTCCCCCCCCAGTTTTGACCCGTGGCCACTGCTCACCTGTGGGGAGGCAGCTGGCAGCCACCCGCACTGAGCCGCGGGTGGTGGTGGGCTGGAGAAGGGACCTTCTGCCCCAAGCACGGTTGGAGGCACGGGCGGGAAGACACCTAGGGAGGGTGGGATGGGTCTGTCCCCACTGCAGAGCCCGGATCTCCGCGTGCCAAAGAGACAACAAGCGAGTGGGTGAGCAGGTGGACGTATTATGGGCCAGATTTTCATGGGGTGTAGATCAGCACACCATCCCCAGAGCCTGCGAGGTCACGGATTTGCACTGCCTCGCGGGCTGCTGAGAAAGAGTTAAATTCAATGATTCAGCAGACATCTGCTCGGCTCCCAGGAAAGCTCCTTTGCTCAGAAGATTTATAACAGCCTTGAAAGAAAAGGACCAGACCAAACTAAAGCCAACCAGCAGTAGTTGCGAAAATATCTTCTTCTCCTTGAACTTGTGAGAATTTCCTCATACATCTGCTAATTTTTTGTTGTTGTTCTTATTGTGACACAATCCTGCAAAGTTCTAGTCCAGGGAATAACTTCAAAACATTTAAATCATTCTCGCTTCTCCAACATTTGGATGTTAAAGCACTTTACAAGCTTTCACGGGTGTAGGCCAAGATTTTCAAAAGCAACTACTGATTCTAGGTGCCGGCGTTGGTGGATGCTCCCCTTCACATCAAATTTCTGTGACAGGGCTTCATTTCCAGAGGTGCCAGAGTACCCAGCCTCCATAGATGAAGTCAGAGGAACAAAACCACTCATCACTTTTGAAAATCTGACCTTTAATCTGGCAACACTTTTGCAGAACCTGATTACGGGAAAGGAGAATCATCAGGAGTTGGGGGATGCATCCAAGGTCACATGAGAAGGCTGAGGCAAGCCAGGGGTGGAATAAACTTTGTTCAAAATCACTTTAATTGAAAGACCATTCTTCTTCTTGTGATAGCTCCAGGAGAAAAGAAATACCTTCTTTGCAGAAAAAGGTCATGATTTTCATGACCAAAAGAGTTTTTAAGGAGGAAAAAAAGGCACTGTTGACACCTAAAAATCATCTAGCTTTTGATTGTTCTTTGGTCTTATTTTAACTTTTTGGGAAAGCAACAAAGATATCGAGGCAAAAGCTGAAAACAAATTTGGGATCAAACTGCCTTTTGACAGAAGGGCAAGCCTCTAGTTCTGACAGAATTTGGCAAATAAAGACAACTTGGCTGGTACAAATGGTCCAGCAATGAAGCATGTGAAGAAAAATTGTAGTTATCAAAAGTGCCCTCATTTATTTAACATATGACAATGACACAAAGGTAGAAGGAAGATATGACATTTAAGCTTTAAAGTCATCAATACCGTCCTGAAAAGGGGCTGGCTGATAGATCAGGCTAATTAAGTATCCATTACTGGTATGTCCAACACAAGGCACACCAGATCAGCTGCTGGCTGATGCCACACGCCGTGCTGGAAGGTTTTCATACAAAGAGGTTTGGAGCAGGGAAAGCGGTTCCTGCTTAAATAACTCCTAATGGAGGGCTGTGTTTGAACAGCGATGAGAGGCTTTTATGTGCCTTCAGTGCGGTAAAAGAGCTTAAAACGTGAACTCTCAGCTCTCCCCTGGCCAGAAGAGATGAATGAAGGTTGTCATTGTTCAAGGCGTCATCACCATCAGAAGAAATTTTAGACTCTGCCGGGAAGGGGAAGCAATTTTTCATCTGAGAAGCTTTATCTATTGTGCAGAGCTCTATTCACAATAAAGATTTTCTTCTGGAGAGAGACAGTAAAGCTCATTCTTGCCCCAACTGTGCTCTGCCTGGCTGCTCTGATGGCGTAGGTGGGCTCTGCAGGATGCCTGAAGGACATGGCGGCACCGTCCCTGCGGTGGGGGAGCAGAGCCAGCACTGGTGGTCCTGCACTGTCCCGCTTAGCTGTGGGCTGCAGGGTGGTGCGAGGACAGGGGAAAGCCATAGACCTGCTGCCTGCAGGACTGTGCAACCCCACGGCAGCCCTGGGAAGCCTTCTGCCAGTTAATTAACACAGATCACATGTTGCTTTGCCCTTCCCATAAGCCAGAATCTAGATGGAGCAAAGTTATTATAAAGGTTTTTTTCCCCTTCCTTGGCTGCAAATTCTATGCCACGTTCCTTAGGGAACACAGCATAAAGTAGGATAGAAAGGCAGGATTTAGCTCATTGCAGTGCAGTGGTGAGGAAGATCAGATTTAGGGACTAGTGATGCTTCTTCGGTGCCTGCCGCTAAGGTGAGGTGAGCTGCTGATACGAAAAGAAACATGATTTGAACACAGACTAGTTCTTGGAGGACTTCTGCAGTCCTGACTGCTCAGAAAACTCTTTCCTTGTCCGTTTATGCTCATATTAATCATATCTTTGTCACTTAGTGTCCCACAGAGTGTGATGGGCTCACTTGGACCTCCATACATGGTTGTCCACCTTCCCCAGTGGAACAGATTCCTAGGGCAAGGGACGCCAGTCATCATTAATTCTCCTTCTGAACAAATTAACTGTAACAAGATTAACCACAGATGCATTTTTAGCAGATTGAGGCCTGTGCTTCCAGATCCAGGTACCTTTGTACGTAAAGTCCAGCTGTAGGCTCATACCCAGGTATTCTTAGCCTTTTCTCAGACACAGATTCCACATCCCTCAAAAAAAAATAAATCAGGATTAACACTGGGTATCTATAGAAAAGTAGTGGAACGAATGAAAGGGATTGATGGGCTCTAAATTTCCCATCTGCTGGCTGTTAGTTTGTCAGGATGGTCTGAAAGTCGTTCCAAGGGAGGAGCACACAGCCCAGAGCATTTCCAAGAATACAGCTTTTCTTCCAGGAATGGATTTTCATTTTTGATCATTTCAAATTAACCTGCCATGAGGCCCCCACCGCGCACACTCCCAAATGGGAAGCTCTTCACCCATGGGAAAAAACCACAGGCCTCTCAATTCTGCATTTGAGCGGAAGATCTGAAATCTATAATTTTCTGCTAAGCTCAGGAATACGTGGCAGCCAAGCAGGCGACCGGCAGAAGCTGAGAAACCTTTTGCTGGCAGTAGCCAGCACAGAAAGAAACCAGCCTGAAAATTAACCAAACCAGTGCACACTTCTCAGCAAACCAAGCAATTACTTGTACAATGGCAAGACGTTTGGTAGTGGGTGAGCAAGTAGTTTTGCATAGCTAACGAGCCTGAAAATTGCAAAGGAAAAAGCACAGAGGAATTTGTTTCTGCATGTTATAATTTGTTCAGCACTGGTGCAGGCCCTTGCAAAGTGACTTGCTTTGACCCCTCCGGCTGCAGTGGCCGAAGAAGCTGTCGAGAAGCTACACGAGTCATGGCCCTCCAGCAAAGCATGAGATGCTCCAGGGCCTGAAAACACTGAAGCTTGTTGGTATCCTCACTCCTGTAAGGAAAGAGCTCCAGCAGCAAAGGTACCACCTGAGGAGACCATACTGCTCATCTCTGCTCCACCCGGAGCAAGCCTTCCTCATCTTAAGTGCCAAGGAGCATTTTCACACCTATTGCCCCACATCTCCCCCAAGTTGGTCAATAAAGCCAAAGAAGAGGGTGCAGGTTCTATCAGCCCTGGATGGAGCATTGGCCCAGGGACATCAGGACATGAGAGAGGTGAGCAGTGGACCTGCTCTCCCAACCCATCTTGACTTCCCATGGTGATGGGGCACAAGTTTGCCTCGGTGGGACCCCAGTCCGACCCCAGCGGTGCCCAGCTGCGACATCAGGTCCCGGGAGATGCGGCGGATCAGGCCTTACTGTTTTTACAGAGGAGACTAAAGGTAATTGAACAAAATCTGTTTCTGATTAAAGAGATTATATCTCGTCGAGCGTTTTTTAAAATTGCACTTAAATGGCTTTTATGTAGCTTGTTATTTTGCAATAAGATTAACACCAAGGTGGATTGAATTACCTGTTAATTCAACACATAATTTGCTGGTACCTCCATGTGCCATCAAGGATATATTTAAAGGCGTCTTGACAATGGATCCATAGAGCACACAATAAGGACATCATTACTTAAGAAGATACATCCCCAAAGAGACGCATGACATTAACCCCATCTGCAGATGAGTAATCAGAGCTAAATCAGGAACGTTCCCTTTCAATCTAAAAGAAATGGTGCCCTATAAATTCCACATACAAAAATCCTAGTAATTTACCACATGATTAAACCGTAGTGATTTTTTTATACAGCAGTTTTGCTGCAATATTTTATCTTGGGATCCTGAAAAAAAAAAAAAAAAGATTTACAGCTCTGAATGCAGTGCTCCTGCTTGGAATAATCAATACTGATTTTAATATACTTTTTAAAAAGATTTATTTCCTTGTTGTGGAGAAGATTTAAATTGCAGGGTGCCAACAACTGATGAGCTATGATTTAGGGCCAAATCTGTTTCACTTGGAAGAATGGTGATTGTCAATCCAATAAAGTTTCTCTGATGAGTAGAACAAGGAAATTTTGGCCCATATTTTTGTTGACAACCCACCAATAAAATAATTATCTTGTCACACTGACAGCCACATGTATTTACGGCTGGAAAGCATCACGCCCTGGAGACATGTGACAAACAGGCACTTTCCCTGCAGCTCTTCTCAGAACGCTGCTTTGTGCGTTGGCCAAACAAGGGTGGAAGATGCGCCCAGGAACATGGCTGTCAGGTCACAACAAGCGAACATAAAGCTTCATAGCCCGAGCATGTTTCCTTTACATACCTCAAGCATATTTTTTAAGATTTTTGATTGCTTTGTAACGGGGGCCATGGTGGCACTTTCCTCGCTGCTGTGTTCGGTCACCTGCACGGAGATGGGGCGAGATCCTAGCCAGGGGACACCAGCGTCTCCTCACTTCAGTGCCCTGCTCTCACCTGAGCGATTAATACTCTATATCCACAGAACGATAGTTGGATAAAATCCTTATATTTAATCTTGTCCATCCCCAAGCAGTTCATGATTGCTCCCAAGAGTCTATTCATGAGTGCTTTGTTCAGTCGAGTTTTAAATGACTCAAGAGCTGATAGGGACTCCACCACCTCCCACAGGAGATAAATCAGTACACTTAAATAAAAGACAAGATGGTATCTAGCATGCTGTTTCTACAACATTTGCTATTAGTTCTTACCCGAAGGCAAGCATGAAATAAACATTCCCTGCTCCCAGGTTAACTGCCTGCCTTTCCTTCGGTACAGCGTGGTAGGGATTATGCTATCATCAACATACAAAATTAACTTCTACCCAACGCTGACAGAGACACATTCAACATACATAGTTTGGCACTGCATCCAGCATTAATTTCCCAGACCCAGACACGAGGAACAGAAAAGCTTTATTAGATCACTCGGTCCTGCTCACTGTTAGGCAAATGATTTGCTCCATAGTGACAGCATCAGGAGTTTTCTCCAGCCCAATTTGCAAAATCTTGCAGCATGAGGATCACCTCCCTGGGGACTGCACATTTTTCTTCACATTTATATTTGCATTCGTATTTCCTGCATCTTTCTTAAAAATCACCCTTATTTTTTTCTAGCTGCAGTTCGAGGATTCCCTCTCATTAATTCCTCCCTCGCTCCTTTTTTTGCCCTGCTGTACGATTTTCCATGAGTTAACCCATCCAACTCCTCACAATGACTGCGAGCTGCTCAGATTTTACTTCAACTAATTAATATCTTTTTTTATGCAGAGGCTCAAAGGCCAAAGGTAGCATCTCTAGCAGGTTCCCCATGGCCACTGGGGCAGGAGACCCACCCCTGTGACAATGCCTTTGCTATGTCTGTCCTCGATCATAGCCAGATCCCAAAAGTACTCCCAGCTCCCTCATTCCACCAGCTCTCTCCAGCATCCTTGCTCCTTTCTGCGATGACATGGAGTATTTCTCTTCACATGGATTAACTGCAATTTTCCTATTTTTAACGTTTATGTTATTTTACTATAACCACATTTTCCTTCATATCTAGGCAATTACAAGACAATTCACAGCAAATTTTCATGGGGATAGTTCATTACATACTCAAAAATGTACAATAATGAAGCGTGAAAAACATGGCAGCTTGCAATGGCATTTGCTTTTCAGACTGCAAATAAAAGTGGGAAAATAGCGTTCTGTAGAGCCTGCAAAGTATTTGAATTAGGAGAGAGTGGGATTATTTAAAATAAAAAAATAGTGTAGAAACTTCCACCCAAAATTACAGTGCGACTAATAATGTATCGGTCCTATTTTTTTCTTTCTTCTAAAGAAATTTCAACTACCTTTTCATTTTCATGATCTAAATTTCATGATCACAGTCACCAAAAAATGAGATTCTAGCACATGGCTTGAAATCTGTGGTGCCATAATATATGTATTTTAAGTGTTTACTTACTGCAAAGGAAAACCAAAATCCAGTACCTCCAGGGTTAAATCAAATTCATAAATACTCATTCTGCTATCTGAATAAGCACCTTGTGCGGAAATTGTCATTCCGCACAGCGGATGGTCAAGCCTCGTGGTGACAAATTGGTTTATCTCAGACCAGGTGCTCAGGTCAAAAGATGCTTTCAGAAGGACAAATCTCGGGGAGCAAAGAAATGGCTCTAATCACATTGGGTCCTCCTGCAGGAGCGAGCTCTTCAGCACACACAGACAGAGCAGGCACTGTTACACAAAATCACACAGCAAGCTCGCCTCAAGCATTCCTCTCTCCCACAGGCTGCGTAATAAATGCAAGAAATGATTCAAAAGGGCCGTTCTCGCTTCCCTCAGACATATTTTGCTAAATCGCAGCAATAAAGATCAACTCTGCTGAAGAGTTCCTTTTTCTCCTCGCATCTTTCTACATCTGTCAACATCAGACTATATCTAAAGAGGGGGCTGCGTATTTTTACAGCTCCTTCCAGCGAGGCAGGAAAAGCCATGGGTCTTGCATCAGACTTAACAGGGGGTTGAGGAAGAGGGTGGGAAAAGGGTGTCCTAAAGGTCCCAGAGAGCCTTCTTCCCCATTGCTAGCCCTCAATCCGTGCATCACACATGGCATTTCATCACATCAGGTCTGCATCTGCTCCTCCCTCCACAGGAAGAAATTCAGACTGTTTTCTGGTTGCTGCCCTTTTGCTATCAAAGCCAGTGCTTGGAATAGGAAAAAAATATGTAATGGTTGCAGAATAACTTGCTTTTCACAGATCCCTAAAAACGGAAACAGTTTTAGCAGCAGCCTCCGAAGATGAGGTGGACTGGGGATTTTATGGAAGAAGAGGGTATTTCAGGAGCCCGCAGGCTGCTCGCCTGCTTGCTTTCAATGCCAGAGTTCATCTCCTGAAGCCTGAAGACAGCAAAAGAAGTCACTGGAGGGCAATGTGTTAAACCCCCAGGCTCTCAAGTATAAAGACCAAGACCTGCAAGAAGTCAAAGTATTAATCTGCAGGCTAGCCAAGAACACGCTATCTGTTACACGGGGGGCTACCCACAGCTGGGGCATGTCTTTGCACGTACTCACTTCTCCAGGGAGACAGGAATGCTGCCTCCTAATGAAAGCTATCCTCCAGGTCTTGGCGCTTGACCTCTACCACCTCGAGGCCAATTCTTTTAGCTTTCCAGGAAACAATCCCCAGTTCCCTGCATACCCCCAGATTTTCCCTAGAACAGAGGCTCCCTGTAGTGCTGTCCTTTGCTTTTCTTGCCTACCTTCTGGGGAGCAAAGCCACGCGAGATGTCAGGTTTACCTCTGCACACACCATCACCAGCAAAGAAAGGACAGTCTGCCGTTTCAGTGGAGCAAAGGGTTAAGATCTCATTTATAAACCTGAGAGCAGAGCTACTGTAAAGTGAAATGAAGTAATAACACGCAGTTACACGTGGTATTTAACCGGATTCTTTCTGAGCTGTTTCAGAGCCTCAGCTGAAGCAGTGGTTGAGCTTCAGACCGCGGCTGGCTGCTGTGGGGCTCTTCTGCCCAGCCAAGGGAGCTGCTGTGCCCCTCCCCCAGGGGACTTAAAATAGCCTCTTGCTGCTCACAGTGTTTTTAAGACTCACAAATACTTTCTGAATCACTGATCACAAGAAACATTCCCTGTATGAATCTCTTAGTAGATTAACAGAATTTGCTCGGAGTTCTTCATAAAAAACAGATCTGTATTTTGTATTTGGCATTTAGGTGTCTTTTACCTTCCTCTTCCTCCAAGGCACACACCTAGCATTGACTTGGGGTGTCCTGATGAGGAAACAGCCATATCCAAATCTTTATGCTGAAAGGACTGATGAAAATGGGAAGGATATGGGCTCTCATGGAGAAAAAGATGGGTAAGTACTGGAGAAGACTCCAACAGCATATGGAGGGGGTGGGAGATAGGTTGAGGGACTCCAATAAAAGAAACAGGCATAAAGAAGAGAGTACTGAAATTTTTGTTAGTAATTTACAGCATCATTTTAACTAATTCTTCAACAACTATAGGGAGTGGTTTCACATAACCCTAATAATTTATCATTCTGGTGTTGAACTCAAGGCCGTTTTGAGGTGAGCGAGCATTGACTAGCAGAGAACGGGCATGCTGGCAAGCCTGCAGATGGATCTTATTGCCAAGAGACTCGTCGCCCGAGTTTCAGAAGTACTGAGAACTAGAGCAAGCCCCAGTCAAAAAGAGTGAAAGGCAAGGTGAGTTTCCAGGAGTGAGGAGTTTCCAGCCCCATCTCTCCAACTATCATCAGCAGATTCCCCTCTCCTACCTTTTCACTATCGATGAGTTTTTGTAGCCATCTTTTCGATGGCCTCCAGCTGGCTCAGGGGCTCTGCCCAGCCTTGCCCTCGCGTGGCACTGGCTGCTCGGCCAGTGTCCCTGGGATCGCAGCTCGGCTGAATTCCTGCGACAGCAATGAGAGGTTCTGAATTTTTCCTTTCTCCTAGAAGTGTGTGTCCGGGTATGCCCAGGGAGTCTTATTTAGCAGAGCATTGAAACACAAGCCCATTACTCTGCCTGTCAAGTGACTTACATGGTTCTCTATCACTGCAGTGCTTACTGTCTTTATATTGTTGGAGATGAAAGGAGTTTATCCCCCAAGGTAAGGAAATGTTAGCCCTCGCCTATGAACCATGAGCGAGAGGCTAAGACCACACAGGGAAGTTTGTGGCTCACTGGGGAAATTCGCCGCTCTCTAAACCAGCTTCCAAATCCTGCATTCCTCATCAGCTCTTCTCCGTTTCATTACAGCATGCCCCTTGACATCAAATGAGGATTTTGCATCTATTTTTCTTTCATGCTCCAAAAAGAAACTTCTGGTGGGTTGTTCTTAAATTTGATATTTTCCTGAAAAACAGATTTTTCACAACGATCTCTAATGAGATTCCACAGCCAACCCCCTAGCCCCCTCACCCTGATACATGCTGTATCTCCAATTCTTGCACAAAGCAAGGAAGGGGAGCAAGAAACCACATCATTTATTTTCCAAAGGATGGAAAAATACAACCAAACCAATCTGCTTGTAACCTTGTGAGAGCACAGCTCCAGCTGGTCACAACAAACCCTCCTGGGCTGCGTACTCTCCCAGAAAAGCTTAACACTGTCTCGGAAAACAAAACCACTGAAATAGAGGATTTTCCAATGGGCTCTACCTGTGGGAAAATTCTCATGCACATCAGAGGGGCAAAATCAGGTCTGGCGCGGGATGATGCTGCAAATACTGCCCCAACAAGCTGCTTCTGCTGGAGCGTGATTATGTGGCAAAGATGACACAGAGAGCAGGGGGCTTCCTCCCACAGAGAGTTTTGGGCAAAACTCATTTTGCCATTTCATGAGCTCTGGTCCATGCCCAAAGCCAAACAATTTACTTCTCAGGGATGTTGCTACACTCCCTCCAGATAAATCATGCTGGTGGGGATGACTTAGCAGGGGGCAAATTTCATCAGAGGCCGGGATGTCACCCCAGCCTTCTTTTCAACGTAACAGGTTTTTAATCAGGGACTCCTGATTACTCCCGAGTGCCATAAACAACCTGGATTTGCTATCATGCTTTTGGATTATTACCAAAATCTTAGTGATGTAGTACACAACATGCAAAAAATTATTACCAGAGCATGCAGATAAAATGCTTGCAATTAAAGAGCACTAACTTCTGTGCTGGCTGCTTTAAACAACTCCTCCTACTATCATCTTTGATAATAATTAATCCCTATCGTTTTACACAATCCTGAGCTGCTTTGGCAGGTTTCAACACATCCCATCTGCATTTATTTATTTATTTGTTTGTTTATTTTAAGAAGCATTGTCATCAAGAAACCTGGAAGACCCAAGAAAGAGTTGATTGATCACAAGGTTCTATCAAACGTCAAAGCTGGCCCTTGCTGACCTCCCATCTATTCAGAACTGTTTTGATTTAATCTACAAACTGGCTGCCTCTCCTGCCTGTGAGTTCTGTCTGTAACCCATGTGTCAGTGTTTTGAGATATGACCTGCTTCACGCTCCATTCATCTCATCTGAAGGACGGAAATTAAACTGGAGGGTCAGCAAGGGGCACGGCTCAAAATACACACACATTAAACCGGAGTCTTTTGTTTGGGCCCATCAGAAGAGTTAGAGCAACCACCAAAAACGATATTCAAGTGGAATTGATTTTTTTTTTCCTATTGAAATTTGTAGTACTAATATATGTAGAAGAGTGGCAAGCCTTGATGCTGCAGGAGGAAAAAGAATCATGGTGCATTCCGTAAGAAGTGCTTGTGATGCCTTTAATGCTATGAGTATACGAGGGGGTTGACACCTCCAGGTACAGTAGCGTGCACAAGGCAGCATTTCCATTGTAAATCCAGTATTTCGAGCCTTTTTATGCTGATCATAATACCACAGCTTCAACTAAAACATGGCGGAAAGTTCACAGCACGGATCATGATATTTTAAAACTCATCTGTCTTACTTGGGTTTTATTATAATTTGGAAAATGCTTAGCTCCAGTTCTTGCTCTGTGGAACGCAGCCAGCAGCTCAGATGGATAAGTCTCAAGGGTGACCACAGCTTTGCAGAGCAATTTTCAGACTGGCTTTTGCTTGGCGAGGAGAATGAGTATGAAGCATGAACCCTCAGTGGCCATGCCAGCCTTCACGCACTCCCACCGTGCTGGCGTAAGCTGCACCAACCCAGAGACGTACTCCTTGCACGAACCTCAGGGCAAGCCAAGGCCCCTGCAGGCTGGCTGCAGGGGGACCTGCCATAATTTTGGTTGACTCAGCCCCAAGATTCCCTGTGAATTAGCCAGGCTGCTACACTCATTACACAAACTTTCTTGTGATGGGTAGCTACAAACCAGACTTTCATTAGTAAAGGTGAGGCGGAAGGCACGGGTTCAGCTATGAGTCCTCTCGTAGCTCCATCCCACAAAGTGTGGGTCTGAAGGAAGAGCCACTCCCTTCACTTTGAGACACCAGGAGAGCATATTTACTGATGGCCAAAATACTTGGCTTCCTATTCTATTTTTATTGAGCTTCCTTTTGCTGTTTTCCCTACCCCTCAACTCCTTCTCTCAGCTTGCAGCACCCACTGGTATCAGGACGTACCTTGAGATGCTCAGATAAAAAACCAGATGCACCCTGGACACATGGTGGGACATGCAGCTGAGACAAGAGTTTCTCCTTGCAGTCTCTTCTTTCTCACACGTCTGTAAAAATTCCCAGGCTGTGCCTGCTCATAGTTGATTAATTGTAATGCACTAACCCACTGAGTACCTTGATTACTACTAGGCGATGACATTGAACTCAAGTAGTGCCATCCCCACTAACAAAAAAAAGCAAATAAAGGGGTTCACACTCAGGGCTCCCATGAGAACATTTTTGTAAATTGGTTTGTCAATTCAGTAATACAAAAAAAGCCCAAATAAATACCTTTCTTCAGCCTAGTGTCCCTAATAAATTGATTAAATTAAACCCCCTAACAATTTAAACTTAAAAGCTTAAGGCCACGTTGTTTCCGATGGTTTGCCGCTGTTTGCAAATCCACCTGCCAATCAATAGCAGAAAAAAAAAAAAAGTAGCGATTTGTAAAGAGCTTTCTTCTTTGGAAGAAAAAAAACCCAGAACGGTATTTATCAAAGGCCCATTTGCCCTCAAGTCTAAAAAAAGAAAGCACAAAAATGCCTTCAAATTGTTTTTAGTTCTAAGGCATGTCCTTTTGTTCATGCTTAACTGCAGAAGAAAAATTAGGAACAAGTGTGCGCATATCAGTGCCTGTGTTAGCATAGGCTTTAATTGGTTAGGAGTAAATTAATGGCTGCTTGCAATATTTCTGGCAATCTGTTATAAGCTATGTAAATTTTTAAAAGAGGTTTCTTGAAAAGGCTGGCTGAAATCCTGTAATTCATATTCTGCTGGGGGAATTGATTTGAGAAATAATAATGAAATGTTTTACCTCGGTGATGAATCTCAGTTTTGTAGCACTGCAATTTTTTAAAGATTCTTGTAAATAATGCTATGAGTGTTTCTAAGAATAATCTACTTGAAATAAATATATTTGTCTCTGAATTTATAACATTTTTTTGCTGTTCTTTTACACCTCTCTCTTTTTCCACCATTCCAGGGGTTCACTGCAAAGCCACATTAGCTTTGATATTATTGTAATAAATTAAAATCCACCTTTTGTTACCATGTGGCCTGCTCCAGTTGGTTTTAATAACAGTTTTGCTATTGGATTCAGTGGGAACTTAATCAAATCCTTAAGAGAGAGGTCCAGTTTTATACAAGCAAGCTGGAAATGGCCAAACACACCACTGACTTTTCAAGGTGAGCCTGCCTCCATCATTTTGGTGGGAGCCATTAGACGTTGATCAGAACAAAGGAAAACCACCTAACTTGACTGCCCAGGGCACTCGTTAAGGCTACAGGAGGAGAAATTAAAGCCTCAAATGAGGTAGATGAGGACACGGACCTGAACCTCCCACAATGACTCCTTCAGCACACAAAGGGAAAGGGAAAAGCTCCCATGGCAATGAACCAAAGGTTGAAGGACCATGTCTCCTCACTCTACTCATCATTTCAATAGCTACCCACTACTCACACAGACCATCGACGCTCTAGATGGTTGGTGACCAACTCTCAAGACCAAAACATTGGACTTTACAAGGCTCACTATTCAAGACACAGGGTTTTCCTCCAGTTTTCAGGGAACTCGCAGTGACCACACCTGAGGTGAACACATACTATCTGCCCAACCTGGTCAGAGGTCTTCATTGCCATTGGCCTGGGGAACACACAGTCAGAGACACTTCCACTTGTCTGGGGAACAACCTCAGCAGCAGGAAACTCAGGCCAAAGAGGCCCACCCAGCCCTGAAATACAGCCCAATGGAGAAAGCTGGAAAGTTTTGTTGCTTGTCCTAGGCAGGTAATACAGAATGTCTTTGGAGGAAAGCCCCAAGACAGGAACTGACTAAAAGCAAATGACCGGTACAGCTTTTACTACGGCTGTACGTACCGCTCCTGCAGTGTGCCCAGCTGCTTTAGCTCTGCTTTTCTCTTACCTTGCATATCTGACATTTTCCTTTTTAATGCTTAGCGGTATGCAAGAATGTATCTTAAACTGTCAATAATGCTGTTATCCTTTAATAAAAAATTAGAAGCTACCAAAAAAAAAGAGAGAGGGAGGGAAAGAGAAAGGCTATGAAAGAATATGGCTCGATGCCTAGAAAACTTCAATATGTTGTAAAAGGAAAAGATTGCTAATTAGGCTCTTGCATAGTTTATTCTAGTCCCCTCTGTGCCGCAAGAAATTTAACCCAGCTCACTTGGCTGATGGCTGGAGAAGTGGGAATACAGTGTGGGAGCTCTGGAATCAGATTATTGAGATGATCTATGAAGTAATGAGGCAATGAAATGCAGCTGGATGCAGGGATTTCACTGTTGGGCTCAAAACACAGGGAAAAGGTTCTTAAATTAAACAGAAGGCTGGTCCACCCCACGGCTCGTCATTACACTTGGCTGTACTAAAGCCTCCCACCAAACTGGCCCCACATTGCTTGTGTGCTAAGTGATGCAAGGCAGGGAAAAGAGGCTTTGGAAAAGCTGACTGCTACTCCAGATGCTTTGAGAGATTGGCCATGCTGGACTGTTTTAGAAGAGAGAAAGAAAATGATGCAGGAAGCAGCACAAGAGCTCTGCAGGCCATGAGAAGAGCTTATTGATGCACCCCTTGAGCTCCCAGTTTTTAACATCTGCAGCCAAACTCCACATTTCTGTGGAATACATAGGGTGCAAACCCATGTGGAGTGGAGAACACGATCTGGAGTTTGGGAAAGACAAATGGGATGGAAATGCACTCTGTCAGAGCAGCAATCCCTGGCGGTCTCAGCGCTGCCCCTAGCACCTCCTACCACACAGGTGGGCTTTGCCCGGAGCCCCCGGTGGGGTCTGGACCCTGCTCCTCCCAGGGAAACCACCAGGAAAGTGGCTCTTGTGCCGGACCTCCAGCACAGCTGCTCACATCATCCCACTGTAATTCATCAACCCATTGATCCAGGAACAGCTGTTCCCAAGTCATTTTAGGTTTGCTAACATTGGGGTTTCTTTCCTGCGCTTACAAATGGCCTGCCTGCAGCTGCCGCTGCTGTGTTATTATAATGACCTGGGTAAAAAAATCTGTCATCTCGCAGAGATTTTGGTGACCTTACACCATGGTACATGGCGTCTCACTGGTGATTTCAGTTGATCAAGGTGATATTTTGACGTCTAACTAGGTGATCTTAGCTGGAGATCAGCAGCCCAGTTACAAACACTTACAAGCACGAAAAATTACTTTGAAAAATGTGGAAGCTCCTTTAAACTCCCAGCGTTGTATCTTTGGGCAGAGGCAGATGAAGTAACACACACACCAGAGAGAGCATCACTGCCACCATGGAGCGATACATACATGTTCATCAACAAGCACATAAGCTACGCGCTGGCCTGTCCAGGCAGTAGGCTTGGAAAGAGATATGTAAACACAAGTAACACATGGCTTAATTTGCATACTAATTAATCTGTAATATCTTATTTGCATATATATTAATCTGAAGGTGCTATATAAAATACTTGATTTTAAGGAGTGCTAGTGCATACTTGACAGTCACGATAATCTTCATTTTAGGTTAAAAAAGGAATTAATAATGGCTTTGGTTAATATTAAAGACCAATTTCTAAAAGAGAAATGCAAAACATCTGCAGCCTGGTGTCATTAGGGTAGAGTCCGTTGAGGCCAAGGAATTTATTCAGCCTTTGCAGCTCAGCGAGGTGACTCAGTGCTTCCTCCTGCCCAGTCAGACGGGCTCATGGTGGTCCCATCTTCTCCTGGGCAGGTTGATCATACCAACATAAATATGGCATAAATGTGGGTAATTCCTCTTTGTTTTAGCGTTGTCTCTCCTCCTGGAGACTGCAGCAGCCATCACAGGCAGAGCCACAAAGAGACAAGTGCAGAGGAGGGGGTCTTGTCTCAGACAAGTCAAGGCAGGGAAGAGGCGATGGGAAAAGCCGAGGAGTTTCTGCCCAGCTCACAGCCTGCACGGGGCCTGAGGTGCCTCAGTCATTGCCCCAACCTGGATGAGTGTTTACACTGAAAAAACACAAACCAGGTACGCTGCTTCGCCAGAAACACAGTATTTTGATGAGTTACGACCAGTCCAAGGGCAATTTCTTCAGGAAGGCTTTGGGGGACCCAAGGCTCCCCAGGCACTTTGTATCACATGCAAAGGCAGACACAAACTCTCATGTTTCTGACCCATCCTCCTGGGGATAAAGTTTCATTATAGGCTGGAAGGGAATTCTCAGCTAGAAGGTCTTAAAAACCACCTAAATCCATAAAAAATTGATTTAATGGCACTGACCTACTAAATCTATGACCTCAGACACAGACAACTTACGCTGACGGTGCTGTGGGGTGTGGGTGGCATCTGCTGCTTGTCCCCAGCAGTCCACAGGGGAGGGGGAGAGGGTTCCACGGGGGGGCACAGGGGCTCGGGAGGGATCCCAGCTGGGAGGACTGTTATTGCTTTGCCTTTGGATGGCGTTTCTTTTCACAGAAAGGAGTTTGCTGAATAGGAGCAATATGATTTTAAGACGGCTATTATTTACTGTGCAAGCTGCCATTGCAAACTGTGATTAAAGGTGCTCTTTTTGCTAAGACACAGCTCTTTTTTTTTTTTTACTGCAAGCTCTGCCTTTAAATTCTGCTGATATTTTGAAAAGGACAGGCGCAGAGGGAGAGTGATGGGGACAGGAAAGCATCTCCAGGCAGGCCAGGTTTAGTGGGATGCACTCTTCTCCTTGGGGACAAGATGAGGACTGTGGTGGCCAAGGCGACTGATTTGGGGAAGAAGCCCGTTGTGTTTGCATTTCTCAAAAGAAAATGGAAAAATGGGAAAAGCTCATGTACTCAGCGATGTGTTCCCAGGTGGTGGTATAGGTCCATTTAATCCAAAAATGATTTAACAAACCAATAGCGGCATCAGCTCCTGGTGGGCTCATACATTACAGTGCCGTGAAGATAAAATCAACCCCGTGTGGTTCCTGTCCTCCTTGGGGAGGGGTGACGGAAGGGACTCAGGTTACGAGACCTGGCAGTTGGGGGTCACTTTTGGGGACCTTGGCCTGTGTCACATGGCAAGAGGAGGGGAGGAGAGAAGACAAACATCAGCCTGCTTAATCCTCTTACTCTGGGAGATATTATCCTGGGGGAAAAGCTTGCAAATTCTGCAGTTTGACGAGCCACGCCAGCATCCTGCGGGTGAGCGGCTGATGCTGAGGCATCCAGAGCTGGCAGCTCAGCCGGGGCCGGGGGAATCCTCCGCATGGAGGGATGCTCCCATCTCCTCTCTGCAGCTGGTCCCCCCAACTGCCATCTGGAAATACCTTTCCTCATGGTTCGGTGCCAAGGAACAGCTTGCTTACACCTTGCTTCTGCCCTCCCCTCCCTCTCGCCAAATTCCTCCCTGATGTCCCCAGCGAACGGCACAACTCCCTCTTCACTTATTTGTTTTTACTGCCTGTCTACGAGCTTTCTAAAGAGTGCTTCATCCTTAGAAAAATATCCTTGCCTCCAGCACTTTGAATGATGTTTGCCCAGCAAAACCCTTTAAGGGATACGGATTCTGGACCATCACGATTTTAAAGAGGACCTTGGGAGATCATAGCGCTAATTTTAAACAGATGGGCCTTGACACTAAAAGATACCTTGATTAAATTAAATCTGTGCTCAGCAAAGCTCTGACATAACTACAGTGACCCTATTTATGCCATTGCACTGATAACCCGTAACACACTTACTGTGCTCGGTTCAGTTTGGTGTCGCCTGAAGGAAATAAACACCACTGTGAAACTGTAATTTTTTTTTTCTTTTTTTGAAGCAACTTAAGCAGCAGGTAAGGGTTTCTCTGTGAGGAAGGAATTACACCCACGTAGCAAATGCCATGGGAACAGCGATGCTCAGAGCACCCGTTCCCAGCTGCCTCCACGGGGAGCTCCCCAGGGACACCCGGCCCTGCCAGCTCCCGCGCCTCGGAAAGCCAGCCGAGAGAGCAGGAATGCAAAACATGCATTTAAACTTTAAAAATTAATGTTGACATTTATTTAAAAATGTGAGCTGGCAGCTCTCCAGCGGTTCGCCGAGTACATTAACTTAGTCAAACGCCCATTACTTCCTCCCCTTCCTACTAACCAGAATGTTTTGGAAAGGCGAGCTCTGCAGCAAAGCCTAAAACCCTTCCTTCTTCTTTTTTCCCTTCTCCTCATCTAAGCGGCTGAATGCAAAGACTATTTATAGAGAGTGGATCAGAGACAGGCTTGAAGAAATTCTAGATCAGCGTGCTCTAAAATTGAGAAGCAAGAAAGGATTGTCTCAGAGCCAAGATTTAAAACCCCGAAGTGCGGGCTCAGTCCTGACCCTCCTCTGTCTCCGTGCATCTGAGCGAGTCGCCCCGTGTCCCTGGGATGCTTCCCACCAGCTCTCCCTGCCAGGCTGGGAAGCCTCGGTACGCTTCTCCCTTCAGCGGGCTCTGATCTTCGCTAGGATCCATGAAAGTCACAGTAATACACAGAATTTCCCAGGGAAGTTCATACAGAATCACACACTGGTAGGGTTGGAAGGGACCTCTGGAGATCATCTACTCCAACCCCCGGCCAGAGCAGGGTCACCCAGAGCAGGTTGCACAGGAACACCTCCAGGCGGGTTTGGGATGTCTCCAGAGACGGAGACTCCACCACCTCCCTGGGCAGCCTGTGCCAGGGCTCTGCCACCCTCAAGGTAAAGAAGTTCCTCCTCGTGTTTAGGTGGAACTTCCTGTGTTCAAGTTTGTGCCCGTTCCCTCTTGTCCTGTCACTGGGCACCACTGAAAAGAGCCTGGCCCCATCCTCCGGACACCCACCCCTTCAGTATTTGTAAGTGTTGATAAGATCCCCCCTTGGTCGTCTTTTTTTCCAGACTGAAAAGTCCCAATTCCCTCAGCCTTCCTTCATAAGAGAGGTGTTCCAGTCCCCTAATCATCTTGGTAGCCCTTTGCTGTCCCCTCTCCAGCAGTTCCCTGTCCTTGAGCTGGGGAGCCCAGACCTGGACGCAGTACTCCAGATGCAGCCTCACCAGGGCAGAGTAGAGGGGGAGGATGACCTCCCTCCACCTGCTGGCCACACTCTTCTTGATGCACCCCAGGATGCCATTGGCCTTGTCCTGAGATGCCATCTCAGCACAGCACTGACCCTTGGGTCTCCCTGCTCCAGCCCCAGCTCCCGGGCTGTCAGTGTCCCCAAACGCCAAGCCTCGCGCGCTTGTGCAGGGCCATCTGCAATATTCGGGGTGCAGCAGCTCTTTGACTACAACTCAGCAATAAGGAGCACGTTTTGCAGCTGTCTTTTGGACATGGGAGATGTAGCTCCAGCGCTGCTCGGGGAATTTCTAGCGCATCCGCTGTTATAACACCACAGCATTCAGACATACGAGCTGACAAATTTCACGGCTGTAAACAGCAGAGGCTTGCTGAGAATCTGGACACCAGTGTATAAAATGGGAATACTTCCCATTAGTGAAGACAACTGAAATCCGTATGATCTTTCGAGGCAACCTCTCAGCCCACTGGGAAGCCTGCAGCTGCAGCGTGGGAATAGCGTAATTCCAATATTGCCAGCTCCCGTAAGGACTTATCACTGAGCAGTGCATTAGATACTGTTTTCAGAAGCCGGTGTTGTAAGCCTATGGAAATAGGTTTTAGCCTACGCTGCTGCTGTGATGAAATGAGAAAGGAATACCCTTAAATAAACCTTTTATGATTACGTGTAGGTCCTCTATAGACCTCTGATTTCCGCACCCACTCTGAGCAAAGAAGCCAATTAATATCCAGAAAGAGAAGACAAAATCACCTCCAACGGTGTATTTCCCAGTAGATAACGGGCCAGGTTCTCTGCTCCTTTCCGACTAAGGAAAAGCAGAACAACTGTAGTCCTTGGCTTCAGGCCCACAATGTTAGTTCAGGGATGAGATTTTGACCCAATTACAGCTTTTAATTATTTTCCCCCTCAACATATGTTTTCTCAAGTTCTGAAATAAAGGATGTGGTTTCATTTTTGAGGATATTGTGCTGAAGTGCATAAGGAGCTGAATCCTGCTGTGCCGGTGATAAATCATCAGGGAACCGACGGGGTTCTGGAGGGAGGAAGGGACGGAGAGGGGTGAGGCTGTACACACCGGGCATCCAGCCCACGTCTGCTGGGAGGGCTACGTGCGGCCAACTAATGCAAAATCCATTGATAACACATCCTTCGACACATTGTTACTGCTCCCATAGGTCATATTCATATCACCAGCCTGAGAGAGTTGGGGGTGTTCAGCCTGGAGAAGAGAAGGCTCCGGGGAGATCTTAGAGCCCTTTCCAGTACCTGAAGGTGGCCTACAGGAAGGATGAGGAGGGACTCTTTATCAGGGCGTGTAATGACAGGACAAGGGGTAACAGTTTTAAACTGAAGGAGGGTAGATTTACATTAGATATTAGGAAGAAATTCTTTACTGTGAGGGTGGTGAGGCACTGGAACAGGTTGCCCAGAGAAGCTGTGGCTGCCCCACCCCTGGAGGGGTTCAAGGCCAGGCTGGACGGGGCTTGGAGCAACCTGGTCTGGTGGGAGGTGTCCCTGCCCAGGGCAGGGGGTTGGAACTAGATGTTCTTTAAGGTCCCTTCCAACCCAACCCATTCTATGATTCTACCAACCTAATTAAGCCCTAGCGGAGAAAGACCAGCACCTCCTGCACGATGCTCAGCATGAGGAGGCGACCCCATTCGGGGTCCTCTCTTTCCCCCTGCACCTCAAGGCTCATTTGAGATAAGACTCCTGCTTTACAGACCCTACACACTTCTCCTCCACAAAGAACCTTTACATTGCCTTGGAGAGAACAGGATGGATTTTACCCATATGGCAGGAAAATAACATTGCGGATAACCGCCATTGGAAGCCCTGTTAGACTCTTTGGCTGCGCAATCTCTGCCGTATATTTTAGCAAAATACTCACCCTCCACTACAAAAATCTCATTAAAAAACAAAATTAAAATGGAAATATTCACGCTTCCTATCTCATAAGCTTATTGCATGTGTTACTTGTGGGTGGTGAGCATGTTAGGTACAATTTAGAGCATAATTTCCTGAGAATTGAAATGTCACCAAGAAAAGGATTGTAAATAATGAAACTTTGAAAGGAATCTGTGATCTTCGTAACAGATAATTGTATTTTAATTCTGACTTACAGCTCATCCAATTGCCTCCAGTTAGGGAAAAACAATACTTTTTCTTATTATATGGAAATCAGATGAATGAGATGAAAAGCCATCAACATCACAGCTTAGAAAACATATATCAATGTTCAGTGATGTGAGTGAAACCCTTGAATCACCTTCAGTTTGTAGCCCTTTTAATTGGTTTCCCTCAAATATTTATAGATCTGTGTTCATAAAAATGTTGGTTGAAAAGTTTTCTAGAGATACTACAGATCATGGAATTGCTGAGGTTGGAAAAGCAAGTTCATGGAACAACTCCTACTGAGTTAGGCTGGTAGGAGAAGCTGGAAGTCTCTTTTCCTCCCTGAAGGTTTTTCAGAGAGCCAGACAAGTATCAAAATTAGTATTAGATCATGTTGTTGCTCAATCATGGAGTTGGAAGAATGACTATTGAATGGTAAATAGTCAGAGCGAATAGTTTATCCATAGCCCCAACAGGCAGGAACATGCTGGCATAATGCTTCAGATCCAATTTGAATATAAAAAAAATAATACAGAGACATCAAACACTGCTTTAGTATAATTAGGAAGAGTAAAAATGGACAAAATCCACCACATAAATTATTGCAAATGCTTTGCCTAATGACCGAATCCACAAAGACATGCCGCAGTGTCCAACAAAAACAAGGCCAGAGGATTTCAATGCCTAGACATGTTCTGATTTTGATTTAAGCCCATTTCTCTCCTGTTGTTTCCAAAAGCCTTGAAGCTTTATACTAAGGAATTGCCAATAGCTGGGGCTTTTTGCAGCTGGAGGACCAAACCAGTGAGAATTTCTGATGTGCGCATGCTTTCAGCCCATCACCAACAAGCCAACAAGGTAAGACAAGCCAAAAGGGTAAAGTCCATCACCACTGCAAATCAAAGCTGTGTCCCAGAATGTCCATCAGCACATGGTCAGGGAGGGAGGGAGGCAGGGAGGGAGGACCTCAGGATACAATTGCCTCCCCTCCTAACTCCTTGCCTTTTATGAAAGCTTTTTGAAGTTCTCAGTTCCCCTTGCCAATGGCTGCTGAATTACACACACGCTGATGCTCATACATGTACACAGACATCATTCAAAGCAGAAAAAAAAAATAAGCTGCAGAACAACTTCCACATAACTCATTTCATTCATTACGTTCTCCAGGACGCTCATTTCTGGTTCTCTGCCATCCTGATTTGCTAAACAAAATCAAGATCAGTGCTTTATAATTCTCTTCCTAAAAGGGACTGTACAACACCGTGGCAAGAGCCTTAAGTTATTCACCCAGGAAGACTCCAGGAACATGGATGGTACTACAGGTACACAGAGCAAACCCCCACCACTCTTAAAGGCTGCATCCCAGTTTCCACTGGCCTCACACCAGGGACCCTCATTCGTTGTGTGAGCACGAGCATCTCCGGGCGGCTGGCGTTGGGGAATGCCCAAGGCAAATAACTGTGCTTTCTTTTCAGTGGCTAACCCAAAAGTTAGGAAAAAAATTTTAAAAATCATGTTGTGCTAACACAAAGCAGCATTTTTCCATGTTTTCTTGGCAAGAAAGAATCAAGCTAACAAGCCAAAAAGAAAAAAGTAACTGTTTAAGATCTGACTAAACAGTCCATTTCTGTGTTTGTTAACCTTCCTCTTGGATCAAAGCTGGGCTACTCTGTACATGAGGATATCGTTTTGAAAATTTAAAAAAAAGGGGTCCGTTTTTTCCACCCTCTCTTCCTCTCCCCTCCTCCTCCTCCTCCAGCCAAACTCCCGAGCAGTTCATTGCCAGCCGCCCTTTGCATCTCTGTGACCTCCCCCCTCCCACCAGCCTCTTCTTTTTTTCCGAGATTTCCTTTCAGCAGAGAACCTGTCCCTCTGGGGGGAGGTGTTTTGCCATAAAGACGCGATTGTTTGAGATTTCAGTATTGGCCCAGTTTAGCATTTGATGTCATTCCTTCAATTGCTGACACTGAATCGCCTTTGTATTACACAGGACAAAAACAGGGAAACGAATAAAAAAATCCCATCCATGCTTATACGAGACCCAACAAGAAACCATCAGCCATACCAGCTTCACTCCACGTCCTCCAGAAAAAATAAACTTTACACAAATTTAGACCCTTAATGGTGACCACAGACTCGGCCAGGTAAACACCAGGAGCCAGAGCAAAGCACTGTTTCGGGGCTGGCCCTGGGTGATTTTTGCCAGCACATGAGACAGTTTTATTGCCCCAAAAGGTGAGTATTTGTGTGAAAATGGAACGTTTCCAAACAAGAGACAAGGTGAATTTCTTACACACTGCAGAATTGACTGGTAAATTTTTTAAATAACTACATATGTTTTATTATCTTGGACTTTTTAATGCCTCACATCTCTAATCGTAGTAGTAATTATTAGCTCAGTTAATGAAAGCTTTGGAAACAAGATTGTGTGGGAGTATTTCAAGTCATGAGTTAAGTCTTTTAACTCAGTAATTGCCAATGATTAATTCATTTTTCCATTTAAGCACTGAAAAGCTGAAATATTATTTCCTTGAACTGTATTTGTGCTTGGCGGTTCTGAGTTAATTACTACTCTGTGAGCACCTTTAAATCCAGTTCAGAGATTTCCAGGTGTATGTATCATGAGGTCCTGGTAAATCCTTCAACATCTGCCTGGAAAAGGATTACTGAACTTGACTGATGATGCCATTCTTCTGAAGGTCTAACCGTTATGTACCTACAGCCATTAAAGGCGCTACAAGTGCAATGGCAGTAAAGATTTTAGGCTTGTAGAAGTTCTCCTATAAATAAGGATTAAACTCATGAACGTCGGGTTTGGAAATCATCCACCTTAATTTTTCTGGATGGAGACATGGTCTTGGTGAGAGCCCTGGAAAAATACAAGTGTGTGCCTAAATTGCTGGTTCACTGGCTGGTGGAAGAAGCCGCACTTCCATAAGGAACTGTAACAACCAGAGCTCACCAGTGAGCTAACCTGGCCTGGGCCTGGGCCTGATTTGGCCCATTTCTGTAATTTCAGCTCCAGACGTGGTTCTCTCACCTGAGCAGCAGGGACTGACAGAGTGCACAAAGAGAGGCCCAAGGAGGCGCAAAGGATGCACTGTACCACTGGAGCTCCAGCTCCTTGTGCATCCTCAGGACCGCAGGACCAGGGGCTTGGGGCAGCCCTGCAGACAGGCGAGAACTTCAGCTGCCCTCCCAAATCGTGCCTTTCCCACAGGACTCCCCTTCCCTTTCAAATACAGAAGGACTGAGAACAAGAAAGAGACCAAAAGGCTTTTTTTTTTAGCAGCAAGGAATAATTTTTCCAAGGCAAGAGAGAGCATCTCAGAGTGCGAGCCCTCCTGCTGTGGGTTGGTGTGGCTCTTTATCAGTCCCTAACCGCAGATTTCCTCTTCCTTAAGGATGCTCCCAAGCACTAACATGTTCCCAAGCTGCATCCTGGCCTGGTTAACCTTTGCTTTCCTGGTTCAGGGCTCGTGAACCTGGTAACTCGGCATCTTCCTCTCCCTGAGGGAGATGACGGCACTTGCCAACACAGCACCGTGCCAGAACCCTTCAGAGAAGGAGTAACACCATGGGGGAAAGAAGCAGCCATGTCAATAAAGGGACCAACGCATTCTGGGCATCTAACAACACATTTTACGATTTCTGCAGTGCACTGAAGCCCGCTCCTGGGTCCTGATCCTTGCTTCCAGCACAATTTCTGTATTTCTCCACTGAGCCTCAAAGATAAAAGACATAAAAAGCCTCAGGTGCAGAACTGGGACACAACACTACTGAAACAAGACCTCTAGCTCTCCCTGCTCACACAGAACGACCCTAAATCACCATGTAATGCTCAGATCCTGCCGTCTGCGCAGCCCAGCGAGGCAGCTCTAGCATGAGAGGCAGATGGTCTTGCAACAGTGGCCTTGAGGTTGGGCCACTCTTTCTGGGGAGAAAGGTTTGAGTCCCCTCAGAGTGGGGTACCCCCACCCCTGCCTCCTGCTCCCCCTTCTTTCAGGATGCTCCAGAACACTAATGCATCCCCAAAGGCTTCCTGGCCCTAGTTGAGTTTTTAAGCCCCACAACCAAGCAATGATAGGGAGCAACCCTGGTCTGACCATCACAGCTTGCTCCATTTCCTTTTTTTCAGTGCTGTTTTGTTTTCAAAGCAAATGTCAGATGCTCGCAACCTAGGTGAGCAAGCCAGGATTCTGATCCTAACTGGAGTGGACCTCTCTCGGTCTCCATGTGCAGCCCTGATGCAGATGCCTGCACAGTAAGACAGTATTTAAGGCACAGTCCTGTACTAGGTACTTCCTGTGGCTCTGTTCAAGATGGGGATGATGCCTAGATCTCCACTCCACACCGTGCAGGGGAGAAGCCAGCCAGCCCTGCATCCTTGATGCCACTCTGGGTCATACCTAGATGGTAGAAATGGTGGCAGCTACCTTGAAAGTGCCCAGACCACTGAGCTGATCAAACCTCCTGCCTTTGGCAAAGCCTGGCAAGCAGATGTGAGACCTTACAAGCTGGACAACTATTGGAGCAACCTGCTCAGATACAAACCTCCTCAACTAGAAGCTGGGTTTGGGCCAAAAAGACCTCCTCCCCTTTCTCAACTAGAGCATCGTATTTCCGTATTTGTTATGGTCTATTAGTTTTTACTGGTAATCCAAGATTTATTAAAAATGAACATCTGTTAACCAGAGACACTAATCTCATCCAGACTTTTAAAGTTCTTGGGTGCAAATTTCCTGGACTGCTAAATCAAAAAAATGGAATTCTACTTAATCTTGTTGAGCATTTTCTTCAGTAGGTATTAAATTGAAAATTAAGTCCTTTTCTTCACCTAGTAGGAGTACACCTCCCTGCTTCTGTTCAAAAAAAGCACAGAAAATTTCAGTCAAACTTGTTTGGTTTTTCTCTGCATCATTACACTAAATCAAATCAATAACTTTCAGGTGGGAGAGAGAAATCCTTGATTTTCTTGTTAGCTCTTTGTGCAATCATCTTTCTTCGTTAGAGACACCTGAGACCCACATCAGAATATATGTTAATATATAGGCCAACTTTTAAACTGCTTTCTTTATTATTCATGGTTTTTGAGTGCTGTTGCTAACCGTCACGTCAGAGGGTTGTCAGGTTATAAGTGGAATCATTAAAAATAGCTCATTTTAGTAATAACACAGCACTATTCATATTTTATTCAGTATTTAACAGTCCAGGGGAGACTCTCATGCTTTCTTATTTGCCAGACCAGACTGTCTCTTCTAAATGTCATTGTCAGCCATTCACATCCAATTCATCCTTCTGAGCAAAACGGGTTTCATAAAGCCTAGCACAACCAAAGAAGCTAAACAGAGGGTACGCTGCATCCCTGCAATTCCCTCATCCCTTTAAAATAGTATCTCCCCTTGAAGTAAGCACGTTCCTTTATGTTAAAACATGAAATATAATAATTACAGAGGCTGCAGAACAAATCACTCAGTCACTGAATGAGCAAGATGAATAAATGCAGGAGCAGGTAACTAGACTGGAGAGAGGCCCGCAGGTTTCCTGACGGCATGTGAAGTGTCGGTTTGTTAAAAGAGTGTGAAGGGTCTCAGCCTTGTGGGTTGCCCTTTGAACATACCAGCTTCGAGACACAAGCTCCCAGCTCCAGCTGCAGAGCTTGAGCTTTTCCAGCTTACTCTTACAGCCCCCTCTTCCTCATCATGCAGAGAAGCGATGTGCCAGTCCCCCTGTCCTACCTCCTGTCCAGCGTTCAGCCCAAACCGGCGCCAAAGATGGTTCTGTGGCTAATGTCAGCCCACAAACGACAGCCACGCGCAGCTGTACCCTCCCTGTCCCTTGGCTTAGCCATAGGGCTGTTAGCAACCACCGGGCAACTGGTGTTTTAAGCTATTGCAGCCCTGGCAGGGGGTGCACGATAACCCCTGTGCTCCTCGTGGGCAGACGGCCATGGGAACGCTGCCTGGGCATGCTCCTTCACACCGAAACACACAGCCCTGCCGCAACACTGACACAAGGCGGTTTGGGTGACATCCCAAGATGCTCAAATTGAAGTCCCTGTGATTAGATTCACTGCAGCAGCGCTTGCCTGAAGCTGGCTGATCAACTCCCCGTGGCAATTCCTTATCCCACAGAGAGAGAATATTTCACTACCAGATTCACAGAAAGCAGCAGTGACCGTATGTCCCAGCGATACATCATCGTGTCTCATGTGCCATCACACCCGTTCGCTCCACAGCCTGAGGCTGTTCCAGGGACACACAGGGGCTCGCAGTGCACAGTTTTCTGTTGGTTGCTAGCACGGCCCTTGCGCTCCACTCCCACCCGCCTTCCAAATCTCAACCTGTGCTACACAACAGTGAGGCGTCAGTAGGCACATGGGAAACAGAACAAGAAATGTGAGGAAAAATGTGAGAAGAAGCATAAGTGCCTTCGGGTCTGGGCTTTTGGTCTGCGGGAAAATTAAACTGCACTTTAATTTTAAATTTGCGGGCAGCCTCATGCAAACAAAACCGTGGCAGCTTCACCCTCGGCAGGACCAGTCCTGCTTCACATTCCCTCGGCCATCCCTCTTTCCAGATGTGTTTGGAAGAGAGACAGAGGACACCGAGTGCCCTTCTGCTGTGACCTTGTCACCCCAGCAGTGTAGGACATCGCCACCTTAAAGAGCAGAGGCATTTATTGCCACTGGAAAAAACAGCTCCAAGCGCATGTGCCTGAACAGAGACCAACAAAGCTGTATTTGGTCACCTCAACAAACGCTGTAGTTTAAACATTGACTTATAAGAGTTCAGCAAATTCAGGCCATTTCGGGGATGTTCACAGCACATCAAGCTCCATAATTAGAGCCAAGGAAGTGGCATATCTACATGGCATAGCCACCGCTGCCCTGGCTGAGATGGGTGCTTGTGCAGCCACCTGCAGCTGGATGAGAACCACTGGTCTTCCCAACAGTACCACCAAAGGACTCGGAAGGGTTCTGTGCATCAGCCCCTGCCCGCTGCCTCTCCAGGAGCAGCCCTCCCCGGAGATTTAGCTCAATCAACACGCCACTCCTGTGCTTTGGGAAGTCCCAACTATGAAAAAGCTGCCTGTGGGTATTTTGCAAGATGGCTAGCCTGAACCCTGGGTTACAGAGGGGAATTCAAAATGTTGGTCCATGCAACCACAGCATCTAGATTGAGATGATCAGTTCTGTTTTCATCTCCTTGCCCATTTGATTTATTTAGATCGTAAACTCCAACCCTTACTATAGTTTATACAGTTCTTAGCATAAGGAGATGCTAATCTCTGTGTGGGTAACTGCAATATAAACAAGAGTAAATCAACATCACAAGAATATATTAGTTAAACTGTTGCATTCAAGGAGATTAAGAGAAGATGATTATACTGGTATTAAACTTTTTAAAGTTCAATAAATGCAATCTACTTGTTTATTCCTTTTTCCAGGGATATTATTTTGGTGCAGGTTCATAGATTGTCCTTGCAACGAGCCTCAAAGGTCTTCCAAAGGATCCCCCTCCTCTGATACAGCCACCTCTGGGGGCAGCCCACGACAGCTGTTCAGCATCACACCGGGACACCAGTAATAATAGTACTTGCAGCACTTACATAGCATTTTATACTTTCAAAGCTATTAAATTAATTAGTTACAGGCCTACAGGATGGATTCAGGCAGGATGTGAAAAAGAAAATTGTATCCAGTGGAAACTACAGGGGGAATTTGGGGAAACAGAATGTAATTACCCAATTTGGAATCTGGCCAGAGCACCGCTGATAGAAATGCCGTGGGATCTCTAATGACCACACGCGGTCAGGACCTCGGCTGCGCGTCTGCTCCGAAAGATGAGGAAAGCCCTGACAAAATGTGCTCAGTCATCAGGTACAGGAAAGGGATGATTATACAAAATCCGATGTCCCCCCCAGACGTTTCACAGTGACGGGCGCTGGGCTGGGCCCCAGGAACACATGTCGACTCAGATCTGGGGAGCTTCAACATCTTTTTCAATTAAACAGTTCCAACTTTGGGTGATATTTACAAATGATCCACTTTGTAAGTCCGTTAACTGGTCTTAATTGGGTTAAAATCCCCAAGCAATTAGTCATCTCAAAAGCAGACCTCTGAACACCCCCCACCCCACCCCACCCCCCGCACACACACGTGTACCCTCATTTTAGCTAAAACAAGCACATCAGGTGGTTGCGTTGCTGAGCTACAGCATCGCTCCGTGCCAATTTGGAAATGTTAATGCCATGTAGACATGCAAATGTCACAAGGGGCCAATTTTAGGATGCACAAAAGAGGGACCGCTAATTGGAAGGAAGGGGGAGAAAGCAATTACAATTCCCACTCACCTCGGCACTGCTACAGGAGGGAAAAAAAAATGTTGACAAAAACCAGTCAGTCTTGCCGACAGTGTTTGATGTATGCCACAGATTGGGCTGGTGGGAAAAGGGATATTTCAGCCTCACAAAACCTGTAGGGTAGTTAGCCCCAGGTGCTGGTTTGGGGCAGAACACCCCCAGCCTGCTGCTTTTTCACACATCTGGATTTATGCAATTTTTAAGTTCTCAGTAACACCCGAAGGTGGATGCTGAGGGATCTTTGGCTGATTTTGAAACATGACATGCACGGAGGGACTCCTGGCAGCCTCCTGTCTCAGCAGCCTGGGAACTTGGCTTGGTCCAGAGAGTTCTGGAGCACCTCAAGGATGCTCTGGGGAGAGAAGGGGAAACGAAGCAGACTGAGGAGCCTCTTGCGCCTGTCAAAGAACTTCAAGTCTCAGGTCTCCTCATCCACTTTCACACTGACGCTGAAGGTGCAGGGAGTAAAGAGATGCTTTCTTACAAATATTAAAAAAAAAGAATAGGTAAAATTGGTTTGTTTCTCAAAAAATGTTGTATTTTGTAAACAGAGCCTTCCAACATGTCGGCAGAGAGGAGTTTCTCACTAGCTTTCTCTGACAAGTTGCTGCATACCTTGGCTCACCAAGCATTACTCAACCCTCCATGGTACAGAATGAGTCACAGCACGACTCGCAGGCAAGTCCTGGCATGGAAAGTGCCAGCAGCCTGAGTGTGGACAACCCATTGCTGAAACAGGCTCGGCTCAGCCTTGGAGCTCGGTGGAGGCACTCCACTGCCGCTAAGTGCCCTCCTCCTGGGCTCACCCACCTCAGGGCTGTACCCAACATGTCTGCTCCTTCCTTCTCCTTGTCACAGCAGCACCTCAGGGACTTCCAGGAGAGCCTCAAGAGACTTGAGCAAAGAGGACATATTTTCTCCTACCCCACCTCTTCCTTAGGGGAAATTTATAAAGCTCACTCTTCCTATATGCGGACACCTCTTCCAGAATACACATGTGGGCATTTAAAGCTCTCAGGTACAAGGTGTTTCCCACATCTCTGCTGCTTCAGCACAGCACAGCTCTCCCTGAGACATGGTTTGTCTCCAAGACACCAAATTTTTTCACTGTGAGGGGGGTGAGCCCCTGGCCCAGGTTGCCCAGAGAAGCTGTGGCTGCCCCATCCCTGGAGGGGTTCAAGGCCAGGCTGGACGGGGCTTGGAGCAACCTGGGCTGGTGGGAGGTGTCCCTGCCCAGGGCAGGGGGTGGGACTGGATGGGCTTTAAGGTCCCTTCCAACCCAAACCAGTCTACAATTCTAAATTTTCTGTCTGAGGCAGGTGGAGGTGGGGGGACAGCCAACCGGAAGAAACAAGCAGCACGACACTTCCAGCACAAGGCTCATCTTCCACAATTAGCTACTGCTAATCTAAACATGTATACACTTATATTCCTAAAACTCTTACGAAAACAAGGCATTACTGACACTTTCTCTCCTGGGAGCGGTTACAGAAGGACAGAAGTGCAGGCAGTCGCTGCAGAGAGGCGCACGGCACAGCAGCCCCCAGGGAAAATCATTCCACAGCAAAAACTCAAGGGGAGAACAATCGGAGGGAATTCGGCTGCTTCAGTCATTCCTGTGGCTTTGTCTGGGCTCCCTTTAATGAGGCCCAGCAGCTCACCACTGCCCTACCTCTCTCCTTACAGAGAAAGCTTTGTGAGGCCGCATGTCTCTCCTGATTCTCTGATTTCCCTCTTGCAGGAGACAGAGTCTCGCTCCAGCGGGAGGCTGGTGGGGAGAGAAAGGAGTACCAAGTCCTTCAGAGGGGGTGAGAACACAAGAAAATAGTTTATAGAGTACGATGAAGGAAACGCAAGACAACTACGAAAGTTAACCAGGTCCCTGACATCTCTCTGGGAGGGTCAGATGCAAACGTGAGGGACAGGGACTTCACGGTGGCTGTTAATGGGGCGCACACAGAGGCAGGCGCCGTCCATCTCTACAGGCAGCGCCTTCGCCCCAGGGATGCTGCCCTGCCCTCTTTGCAGCCATGCTGGGGACACCGGGCACGAGCCGCTGGCTTTTGACTCGCTCAGACGGCATCACAACTGAGGTGCTGCTTCTGCCTGTGTTTATATTTTTTGCAGTTTTTGTAGCAGGATTCACAGGTTAGATCCAAGCTACTCCCAAGAGCACAGATACATGTCATATGCTTTTTTTTACAAGTAGATACTACTGCCTTTGTGTTACGCCCACTCAGGCGGTGACTGCAAAAGAAATTATGCTGGTATACCGATTTTAGCAGATCTCGTATCTACTTCAGTGGGAGCTATGCTACGGACAGAGCTCGCCCTCGAGTGTGCTGGGTGACAGAGAGAAAGCGCTGTGTGTGCATAGCTTGCCCTTAGAAGGGGCTGGGACACCATGAGTCCATCCCTAGTCCTGCTTTCCCCCCCTCTTCTGACTGCATATAGCAGTAAATAATCATAATCTTGAAATGGTGCAGCTTATTCCCATGGATTTCTACATGGCTGCCCAGGGAAGTGATTGAGTCACCATGCCTGGAGGTATTTAAAGGACGGGTAGATATAGGGCTTCAAGATATGGTTCAGTGATGGTTTTTGTCAGAGGTTGATGGTTGGACCAGATGATCTGAAAGATCCCTTCCAACCTAGAGAAAGAAGCCAGTTTCTGCACTCATCCCAGGTCAGGGTAAACCAAGGGAAGACCAGGGTAGGTCTGATTTCCTGAATCAGCAGACAACAACAGCAGCACCTGGCACTGTTTCACTGTTCAGCACTGTTTCAGCACTGTTTTTCCATGTACCCAAATCTCTCTTGTAACACCGAAACTTGGGCAGAAAACAGGCTGAGATCTCCATAAGCTGTCAGCTCCCTGGTAGGCGTCATCACCACCGGCGGTACCAGGGAGCCGCGCAACCCCTGCCTCCGGCACACAACCTGCTCCACACTTCCACGGGACCTTCTGTTACATCCACCCATTTTACTTTGCTGGATAAGTTATCTTTTAGTGAAAGGAATGGAATCAGGTTTCATCTAGGAGCTTTTCAACAAGTTGTCACCACCTCAGTGATTTAGGGTAGGCAGAACACCTCATATTCCCTGTTGTCCTCATGCCACCGCAAGCCGCCAGTCAGTGTGAAAGCACAGCCCACCATAGCATCTGGAAAGGTCAGAGGTGGAGGGTTTTCATGGAAAGGTAATCAAGTCATGAGATAAATGCCTCATCAGGACGAAATGTCAGCTCCCGAATGAGGACAGTTATCGTGCAAGACGTTTCTTTACCTAAAGGAAGCAGGTTAATATACCTCCAAATTACTATTTATCACAGTATATGATGTTCAATTTCCGGTGTAATTTCCACCATGCTTTCTATAACATGTGTGGAAATCGATTCAGAGATCAGTGAATCCTTACTTCTCAATTTTTACAGCCGCAAGTCAAAAACTAATTAAGAAAAGCCACAACAAAGCAAAATAATATTTTGAGATGGGCATTTAAAAAAAAAAAAAAAAGCCAGTCCTATGCAAATCCTTGCCAGTTCCATTTTAACATATCACTTTTACATACCGTCTTTTGCAGCCTGAATGGGAGAGACTGGAGAGGGAGTGTGCATTGAGTTCCAGCAGGGAAGGCTGAGGATGACAGTGGAGACGGGCTTAGAGCAAAGAGCTTGCAAGACGCACAAAAGACATTTTAAAAAGTGTCTTGAAGGAATCATCAGCAGACGCTAGGTATAAAAGCATGAGAGAGTTTATACAGGAGCCCCAGGAGAAGAGTCAGAGAGACGACTTCTTGTGAAGGATGCCAACAACAGCGTAAGGATTGGAGGGCCGGAAAAAAAGCATAAAAGCGCTGTGAGAAAAGAGGGCAATGCCACTCAGAAGAGCTGAAAAGTTAGAGCCAAGTGTGTTTAAGAGCACCACACATTAGGAGAGCGATGGAGTGACGGTGAATTTGAGTATCTCAGAATAAGGAGTAATTTCCTTTCAGGAAATATGTAAACTTAAAAAAAAAAAAATCCATTGATGAATTGGCTGTGGATATTGTCTACCTAGACTTTTGAAAAGCATTTGACACTGTTCTCCATAGATTTATCATTGGAAAACTGACTGCTGATGGCCTGGATGAGCATACAATCTGCTGGATCAAGCACTGGCTGGCTGGACGGTCCCAAAGAGTCATGGTCGATGGAGTTAAATCCAGCTGGCAGCTGGTCACAAGTGGTGTTCCTCAGGGCTCAGTGTTGGGACCATTTCTGTTTAACATCTTTACTAATGATCTTGATAAGGACATGGAGTGTATCATCAGTAAGTTCACAGAAGACGCCAAGTTAAGCGGGAGTGTTGATCTGCATGAGGATAGGGAGGCTCTACAGAGAGACTTGGATAGATTGGATTGATGGCCCAGTGCTAACAGTATGAGCTTNAAAAAAATTCTTCACAGAAAGAGTGGTCAGACACTGGAACAGGCTGCCCAGGGAGGTGGTGGAGTCACCATCCCTGAATGTGTTTAAGAGTTGTTTAGATGTGGTGTTGGGGGACATGATGTAGGGGAGAACTTTATAGAGAGGTGTTGATGGTTGGACTTGGTGATCCCAAGGGTCTTTTCCAACCTGAATGAATCTATGATTCTATGAATACTTTCCAATGGGTTCTCAAAAATAAGCAACTGTCTTCAAGCTTTTAAATTACTTGCAAAGCAGCCTAGATTATTTTTACTGCAGTGTCCTTCTCTTTTTTTCCTGGGCTGAAAGTCCTGCTGCATGAGGTGTTGGGATCCTGCTCGCAGGGTCTGCGGAGGCTGGTCACCTCCTCCCTGCACAGTCTCTGCCCCGGGAGACATGGGAATAGACTTTCACCAGATTGACCGCTTCTCCAGTAATTCAAAAGGAACCAAGTATTGCTCAGAGGAGTCGCTGAGAGCCCGGCAGGACTAACACTGTGACAGCACTGAGCTCTCTCCTGATTTTACTCTAATTTTTACAGCCCGGCCCTCCAGTTTTATGTTTCCAAAAGTTATTCTGTGACCAGCTCCCAAGCATCTCACACCTGATCAGGAGGTTCAAACCAGCTATAAACCTCCTCAGCACCTCTCAAGTCATTCAAAGTATATATAGATTAGCCTTGTTGACAAGATCTACTTTGGGCCGTGTTGCTTCTCACCCACCACCTTGCTCTAATAACAGTTACAGTTTACAATTTTCAAAAGCTGTCAACATCATCGATCTTCCAGACTGAATGTACTTGTCTTCTATTATGTGCGTTGAACTACTGGTGCCACAATTAAGTCTTTATTTAGCTGAAGGCAGCTTACCTCCACGACAGTGTGTCATTTCCTCCCTAGAAGAGTAGTAATGCAGTCAAATAATGGGGTACATTTAAAAAAATACATATGTACATTTAAAAAAAAAGTAGACTCCAGTAGTGTCTTGTAAGATGGACACACTCCGCATGGTAAACTATCACTCTAGTAGTATAATTGGTTTGGTTTGATCAAAACTGCATGCACTTACGGAGCTCAGTGTCTGGCAGTACTCACAGCTCAGCATTAAAAGAGATTGTCTTTGTCAGATCTGTCATGAAAACTGAAAAAGAAGAGACCGGACTGTACTGAGCAAAAATGAAGGGATGTCCCCTAAATCCCAAAGACTGTGTGCCTTATTTATCCTAGTGCTACACATTTAGTCTCTACCGTTAAGTTCTCTGCCATCTCTTTTGATGCCTTCTATTAAAGAGAAGGAAAGCTCCCAGTAAAGACAGCTCACAGAAGTCCTATCCATTTCCTCCTGTCTCTTCAGAATGACCACGATGACCTGAGCACTGCTACAGCACGCAGGCAACGAAAAATGAAATAATGCTACCTGCAGCATTAATTGGAAAATGCAGATTGTTTTATTGCCACCTAGTAAAATGACTCCTGAGGTCACCCTCCAGGTTTGCAGAAAGGAAAGGGGGCAGACACCACGGCAATTAGCTGCTGCGATGGCCCTATCTCACAGCCTCAGCACTTCTGAGCACGAGGTCTTGCTTGGGCTGCAGCATTTCTTTCAGAAAAACACCCCATCTTGGTGGCAATCCTGGAAACTCAGCTCGCCACTGCCCTGTGCCAGCTGCTTCCAAAGCCAGCTGCACTTCCCACGACCACCGTAACTACCAGCACCTTTTTGCTGGTTATTCACCACGTCTCCCAGACTCTCCACCCTTGGATCATTTGTGGTGATACTCTAAACACTCCTGGCATTTAAGAAGATCCACGTCTCACTTGACAGACATTTGTAAAAGATGCTATGTTTTGATTTGTAGAACAAAAACAAATTTGGTCTAGAATCCTGCCATCTGGTGACTCCAAATAATTCTTGCATATGGTTAAAAAAGGCTTGCATCTTTTACTTTGCTTTTCTGCATAACTTAACCACTCGCCACTTATCTGCCCTTCCACAGCCCCTTCCTCTGTGTGTTACAAAGCTCTTTGAATAAAAAAAGGGTCCTTTCAGCTGAACACAGCCCTTTTGTCTCTGTTTTACGAGCAAAAATAAGATGACGCAGAATGGCAAGTCACTTGGCCAAAACCACTCAGTGTGCCAGAAAAAAAAAGAAGGATGCAATCCAGCTCTCTGAATCTTCTGCACCCACCTCGAAACACCACCACCAGCAGCCCACTAACAGGCTTGGTTTGTTTTTATAAGGTAAACTTCTTGAGAGAGGGAGAAAAGATCAGCCAGTGCCATCATGACGTTAGAGACATGCATCATCATCTTGACATACAGAGTTTTGTGCCCTGTTGCTCCGTGCAGCGTAAGAGAAACGGGCTTAGAAAAGGTCTGGCATGAACCCTGCCCCTCCCTCCACCTCAGGGCATCCACAGCCGGCAGCTGAGCAAGATGCTTTTAACTAAGCCCAAGAGACCATAAACCATATAAACTGTGGTGGACCCTTCGAGGTCCTTGCCATTGCCACGGCAGTGAACTTCTCCAGAGCACAGCGCTTTTCACAAGCATCAATACAACTGCTGTATCTTCTTCGCCGAGGAAACACAGATCCTTCTTGGCAACCACAAGTGAGCCAGCCCCATTTTCCACATGGAACATGTGGGACGTCCCTTTGCTGCTGATACCGGGCCACCACCTGTGGGTACCACATGGGCTACCACAGCCGCAGCTTGCAAACAGGGTGCTTTGGGTGGCTAACAGGAAACCTCTATCTCAGCCGGCCCTGCTCCCCAGCACAGCCTCAGGCACGCAGCCTGGCCACCTCTACCTGCCGCTCCTGCAAAGTCAGAAATTACAAGTTTCTCTCTAAAGGGACTCTGACATTACCTGTTTTTAAAAGAAAAATGACATTTCCATGCAGCCAGAACCTCGTTTGCTGATAAAAACAGCCAACATGACAGTCAACCTGCAGGGATGGAAAAACTGGGCTCTGACCCCGATTCTGATACCATGTTAGGTTCCAACCCAGGTTTGCCAGGCAGGAGCCTGCACTCTGCTTTCTCTGGCCTGTATCAGATGCAGAGAATCTGCCTGATGTACCAGCCTACCCGAAAACAGCACACGTCCTGATTTCAGCCCTGGAAACAAGAGGAAAACTCAGCCCGGAGGCTGAGCCAGAATCGTTGAGTGATGCAAACCAGATTTGATTAAGATTCAGATCACGTAACACGCGCTGCACGTGCTCTTCTGCAGCGAGAGCAAGGGCCAGCTCTGCCACTAGCAGTTCCTCCCGCCGCCTTTGGGGCAACTAAGCTACTTACACCTCCTGAGGACACACACCATGATCTTTTTATTTGCAAAGACCGGCCTGTGCCTCAGTGACGTGAGCGGCAGGGCACAGGATGCTCTCTGCAGCGCAGATGTCAGACAGTCCCCAAATGGGGGAAAACACTGCCCTAGAAAGTGACAGCCACTTTGAAAGCAACCCAAACCACTCCCTGACTCTTCCCTTGTCAGTCCAGTGGGTGGGAAGGAAGGAGGAGAGAAGAGGAGGGCTAGCCAGGACACCTGAAATTGTGTGTTCTTTCCCTTCTCTCCCCCTTCTTGGAAGGGTGCTGGAGCGTGACTTGCCCACAGAGGTGCAAACATACACACTGAAGGTGTCTGGGTTGTTACCCTGCAAGGAGACTACTGTTATTAGCCAAAAGGTGGTTGAACAACAAAACCATCTCTTGGAAGCCTCCTTTCACGCTCACCTCAGTTTGCTAATATTTTCATTCCTTGCAAAGGCCTTGTGCGAACAGAGACTGACACTGACAGAGGAGGAGGGAAAATGAACCAAACTGCACTTTCTGCTGCTGAAACTGAGAGTCAAAAAAACCCGAAAAGTAGAGTAAAAATAATAGGTTGGCCTCAATGTACTGTCCTTGAGATCCTTGGATGAAAAAAGAAGTATTATTATTGTCATAATTGCTGCCTTCCCGTTATTTCCTTACGGAGCTGAAGCTCACAGCACCTGAATGCCCCAAACCCTTAAGCCCCAACTGAGCTTTGCCCCAGGTCCTTCTCAGCCCTTTCTGCCTTCCCAATGCTCTGCTTGGATCCAGCCCCAGCCCCACAGAGAACAGCGGGCAGCACTCTGTATCCCACAGCGTGCGTCCATGGGAAGGCAAAGAGCTTGTGTGCTCAAATGCCCGCCCTTCCCCAGGCCGCCCAGATGTTGAGCCAAGGCTGGAGAAGGGGTGGGAAGCCTGAGCTCCAATAGATGGATACGCATTCAGTCACCCTGAAGGACAGAAAGTCTGCGGCTCTGAGGTTTTGGTCCCAGCCCCACACTGGGTGTAGCTGTGAAAGCAAAACAATGTTCCCTAAAGTAAGCATGATTAGGCTTTCTCCATAAACATTATTTATGGAGGGCAGGGCCGGGCGAGTGAAAAGCTGGGGAAAATTTCCATTCTGCCTGAGCAACTCGCAAACCATAGATTAGGTGATGAAGTTTAGTGACTGGGAATCCTGCCCGGACTCAGTCTTAGCGAAGGGATTAGCAGACTGGTTTAATGGATGAATATTTTCAACTCCGCTCCCCAATACACCGGCAGAGATGCGAAGTTCAGAGGTGGCTACGTACATCTCACTGAGATTTTCTACAGATTCGTGTCCCACTTGTGCACCTCCCATCCAAAAGCAAGCTACCTCCCCCTGCCCAGGGCAACCTGGCAGAACATCATAACAGAGTAATCAAACACGTCAGAAATAATCGATCCTGCTTCCTAAATCTCTACCACTTTCTCACTCCAAGAAGCGTATTTTTGCAATTATCACACCATTGTGATGAGCAGTTAAACAAGGATGCAAGTTCAGTTTTGTCTCAGTTTCTTGCTTAATAGCTGTAGCAATTTCTATATATATATTACAGCGTTCCCAAATGGTTTCTCCTGAGAGAGCAGGCAATAGCTGGTGCATACTCTTTGCTTTAGATGGATTTTTTTTTTCCCCACTATGTGCAGAAAACAATAATACGGAACAGATGAAAAAAAAAACCAAAACTAGAGAAAATAGGGAAAAACAGCAATCATTCTGGAGACGATGAAACAAGCCATTGACCCAATATGCTCAGCTATTCAATGCCCAAAATGCTCACCTCTGAGTGCTGTGAGGCCTCTCAGCACAGCTCCCACCCAAAGCTCATGTCAGTCTGTGGGAATGGACCTACCAACCCGACTGGCTTTGGTTCAGCCTTTAGTCACGCATGTGGATGACTGAAAACTTGAAGAAAAAACCCCCAACATTCACACAAAAGAAAAGGCGAGAAAGTCTTGAGGGGGAGGAATGTTTCTCGCATTGACATTTCTAAAAAACCATTTCTCCTGCAGCTCCTGCTAAAGCTGGGGCAGTGAGAGCTGGTTTAAGGAAGCCTCTCCTTGGAGCAGCACTGAAGTGTGTTTGTCCACTTGTAATTGGGCATGTTCTTAATTATGTCCATTAATTAGGGACAAAATGCTTAAAGCGTTTGGATCCTGCAGTTGCCTGGGGCGTTGCTTGGAGGGGGAGTGAAAACTTCAGACAAGTCCATGTGCAGCTGAGCTCCGTCTTATGGTGACTGCTTATCACGGGAAAACCTGGGAGGAAATGTGGAAAGCCACTGAGATGAAGTGCCTTTGATCCTCTCTGAGAGCAACAGAGCACACAACAGTTACGAGTGCAACCTGCTGCAGCCAACTTCCACCGACATCCGTTGGGGAAGCCAACATCCGTGTCACCTATGTTGCTCTGGAGACCTGGAGAGAGATCTACCAATTTGTGGCAATAAAACTACTACCACTGGGTGTCCGTACTTCTGTCACCAACTCTGTGGTCACCATAGTATAAAATACAGGATACAAGAAGTCAAGCACCAAAATTGTCATTTAGGGACCACACTCTACCAGCAGCAAAACCCCTAAAAAATTACTTCAAGAGGAGTGGAGCATCTCACTGATTTACTCCAAGGAGTGGAGCATCTCACTGATTTATCCACCAAAAAACCACGATTTTGGAAATGAACCCTGCAGTGCTGTGTTTAATGCAGGAGCGATATCCAGCGACAGACTGCCTGAAAAAAGCTGTGGAGGTGAAGGGAAATTATAGTCCTTCATTTACACAATTTTCTCGCAGTTGATTAGCGCGGGGGTAGAGGAAAGCAAAGATGAATGCTCTCACTCTCCCCCCCACGCACCCGCCCCGATCACCCCTGGCTCGTTAGGAACCGCATCCTCGCAAGCGCTGCTTAGGCAAAACCTGTTCCCATGGTTACGCCAAGGATGTTCTGCCGAGGGCTGCACATGATGCCAGCAGCCGGAGTGACTGGGCTGATATGATAAACACAAACGGAGTCCCCTTCCAGACCTAAGGATGCAGCGGCTGCGTGCACCAGGGATGCTAACCCCTCCAGTGCACGCAGGGTGGTCAGTCACCACAGTGGCTGGACAGGACTGGTATTTTTTGAGTGACCTTTTCCCTGGCATAGATAAAGGTGTATCTTCCCCCACATCACCACAAGCTTCACCTGCAGATTGCTCCTGACATGGCACTAAGCACCCTCTGCTCGCTCCTTCCAAGGTGGTTGCAGCCCCAATTTTAAACTGACATGCAGAGAATAGAGACCATATTTCCTGCAAAAAAAAAAAAATAAAAATAAAAACCCACCCCAAAAAAACATCCAGAGCTGATGCTGTGGGTTATGGTATACATTGAGCACCCCAACGGGCCTAGAAAATTCAATAAAGTGAGAAACACAAGCAGAGCAGGCATCTTGACGAATGACAGAGAGATACTGCCTGTTACGAAACACGAGCAGGAATCCTAGTGGAGACCCAAGAAGGATTTTGCTGGTTCATATCGCAGCTGCTGGAAGGCAAGAGGAATTTCAAGTCCCACATGAGAGGTGGTTCCTCAGGACGGTGGGGCAATGCGCCCAATAAGCAACGCCCCGTGAGGGAGCAATGCAGCCCATGCGATTCCCTGCTCCGAAAGCCAGGATGTGTCCACAAGGAATATATTCTGCATGTTGAACTGCTTAAGAAATTATTATTTCCCCATAAAAGAAGAGGGAAAAATATGCTTATATGAAAATAATCTGAAGGTTTGCTTTTCCTGGGTATCTCTGGCAAGAATAATAGTAATCCTCAGAAATAGGTCTGGAAAGAAATTCAAGGATTTACTAAGTCCCATCCTTCTTCCCAAAGCAGACCCAACCTTATGTATATACTTCTTGTCAGACGTCCCCACATGTTTTTAAGGGCCTCCAGTGGTGGATACGCATGATAGTCGACAGAAAATCTATTCTTTTTTTAAATTCAACTCCATGTTTTTTGAAAGGCTTCTGTCTCACATTGGTCACCAAGCCATAATTACACAGAGAAGTAGTCCTCCTGCTCCTGGAACATTAAAACCTTCTCCAGTGTCATCCGGAAGCAGGCAGGGTGGGCAACAGCTCGTATTGGCTGCATACAAAATCTCATTTCTCAGCCTTCATCCTTCCTGACAGAAATGCAACTGAGAGCCTGCTCCAGGAATGATGATTAGTCTGTCAATTAATCATCAGTGCTCAATGATAGGGTGTCATTCCTCATGCTGCTGGCTTTGGAGGGAGCTGTGGTCCTCAGCAAAAGGAAGCTCGGGATGCTGCTACCTCAGCCCAGGGCCTGGAGAAAGGCTCCAGCCACGAGCAGGGCTGCGGTGTGAGAGCATCGCCCAGCCAAAGCTGGGTCCCACCAAAACCAGGGCAGACCCACCAGAGAGCTGCTTTGCACGGTGAGGCCCCAGTCCTCACCTGGCTCTCCTCCTTGTGCCAATAAAGCATCTTAACATTTCCAGGGCAATTTTGTTTGTTTGTTTGTTTCCACCTCTCTTGCAAACACCACTTTTGTTAATACAAGTTGTGAATTTATTTCATTTTCTTCAGGAGCCCCCACACCGTCAAGATCAAATTTAAAGCATTAATTAAATGGAACGTGTAACACTTTACAGCCCAACAGATAACAATTTGGGCTAATGGCCATGGCCGCAGGCAGGTTACAACCACGGGCAGGGAAGTCTCCAATTGCCCCCTGTTGGCCTCCCAATAACCAATATTCCCATTTTCCAGTATATTCTCTCCCTCCCTGGATTTCCCCAATTATTTCACTACACCTCACTGACAGCACATACTCAATTTATAAGCTTTACTTGTCAGCTTATACATGCTTTTCTGCAAAAATAATTCTCCATGTTTATGGTTTTCTGCCCTCGGCCCCTGAGATGTCTTTAAGTTCAACTTTATTTTGCCATCGTCTTAATTCAGCAGCTGCAGAGGAGGACACAGCAATGTCCAGATTAACTAGCCGATGGGTTTTAGTTGAACATTGTAATGAGTTCATGGTCAACCATAAACACATTTGCGGCGACAGCGAGCACTCCAGGTCAGGGTCTCTGCATGGCAACAACCTGTCTGCGGCAAAAGCCAACTGCAAACGCCCATCGGGAAAAACCCTGCATTGCCCTGGTCTGTGCACCTTGTATGCCAATATAAACATTGATTTTAAAATAAATTTTTGTTAAAGAATTCTTCTGTAATAGTGGATAACAGGGGTTTCCTGATAATTGGATGGCTTCTGTTTGCTCTAAGCTCATATTAAAAGCTGAGCTGATGGATTGGACAGAGTAAGATCTTGTCTAGGTACAAACTGTCCAAAAGCAGCATCAGATTTTCCAATCTATTGGACTTCCCATCAGTCTGAATATTTTTCATGACAGTTGGAGCTGTTCATAAGGGATTTGGTAGCTGATACTGGAAATGTGGACCTCGTTCATTAATTTAGATGAGATATATACAGATGGTGGTGTCTTATTTTGGCCTCTCTTACTGAAAACGTTTCCAGTGTGCATACTGATGTTTCAAAGTTCAGAATGTCTTGCTATGTTCATTCTTTGCCACCAACCTCTAGTTCCCTGATCACGTAACAGTCTTTGCAAACAAACTGATCTGTTACAATCTTGTCAGAACAAAACACAAGATGGGGGCAAACACCAGCAAAGCCAGTTCCGGGTTTTATTTACTTATTTACAGATAACTTGAGGGAAATTTTCCTGCTTCAGTTAACAGTTGCTTTGATTTTTCTGTGGCAAATTCATCAATCCACCTCAGTTTCTGTCGTGGTGGAATGGCAAACCCAGTAGTGAAAAGGGAGATAAAGTCAAGCGAACGCATTAATGTAGCACACACCGTTTGCTGCCTAAAGCTACACAGTCCAGCCTGTATTTCCAATCAGCTTTCAGTTCTAGTTCAGTTTGGGAGTATAAATGGCTACACTGCTCTGCTATAATTAAATTATAATCATTAAAATAATTTTCATTAGTGTCCAGGCCCAGTACCTTTTCATCCTTATAGTCCCTCGCCACATCACCATACTCCTGTGATCACCAGCATCCCGCACGGAACAGAACAGGTTAATTTTTCCAAGGCTGAATCATCAACAGAATTCATCTATAATAGCCCATGCAGAATAAAAAGCTAGAGATGCATTTAAATACCCCCAAAGTAATTTGGTTAGTCAACGAACCACAGTATCTTCTCCCCACTCACTGGTTCACTTGGCATCCATCACTTTTATTTTGTATCAGATACTCATTGTCTGGAGCGATAACAGATAAGTGATGCAAAGAAAGGAGCATCCCAATGAATTGCTGGCACACAGCGCAGCACTCATTATGCAACACTGCGGCGCAAGCCAAAATCCCCGTTTTTAATGTGTTCTCTGCAAAGAAACGATGGCACCCACAACTCTGCTACATAATCTCAACAAGTTATTAAAACCAGTAATACTCGTGAATATTCATCCTGAGTGAGCTAACATGGGTTGGTCTTAGTTTTAAACACCTAATTCCACAGATATAGGGGATGCTGACACCTTGGGTTTTTTTCTTTTCTTGCAGAATAACGTTTTTAAAGTTGAAATCAAGTTTTCAGAGTTCCACAGCACAGCAGCTGTGAGCACAGTGACTACTCATGAAAATGCACACTGTAAAGCTGACAGTTTAAGAAGAGGTGAAAACTGGATAAATTACTGGGAAAGAGGGCAAAAAATGTAACAGAACACCTTTTCACTTGCAGCCATGGGAACTGTTCCCTTTACTGCTATGGCCATAGCTCTTTCTGCAGCTCCAAGATGAATTCCATTTCCCTCCCATCTCCTCCCAGCAGCTGCCTCACTCCTCTCTGCCCATCCTCACCCTGAGCCTGGTCTCCTGAGCCAAGGCATTTAGTGTACTGCACAGAGACAGTGTAGCTCAGAATAATGGTTAAATAGCTAGAAATACTTCTATGGTTTTTTTCTTAGTCAAAAACTTGCTTACTCCAAGGTATGGCGACCCCAACCCACCACTGTGTTCCTTGTGGCATATGCCATCCAAGGAGCCACAGCGGAAGGGAATTAATTTTATTCCACCATACACTGAAAGAATATAGATGCTCGGAGGAACCCGGAGCAACCTCAGCTCTCAGAAATAGCATCCAGCACCAAAACTTTGTTCAAAGGGAATTACCTGTCTGGGAACAAAGGCTGAATTCATGGAGTCTTACAGCTTGCTTAACTCTCTCCATCCAGAAAAAGTTTAAATCCAGCATTACTGTGCCAAGCCTATCGCTCAGGACTTCAAGCTGCTGTGCAGAGTCTCAGGCCCTGCACCTAGTTATATATGTAGATTTCGTTTCGGTGTTCCTTTTACCTACTGGTCAGAGTGAAACCTCTGAAAAGATTCAAATGATGCTTCTGGGGTAAACCACTGAGAGACCATGGTGGATCCCCAAACCACCCTGGGCAGGGTAAGGCAAGAGGCTGCAACACCAAAGTTGCTTTTTGGGGCAATTATTGCACTTGCAACACAGCAGGGAGGGTCACCAAGGTGAACACAGGCTTCATGGTGGAGGTATTGTGGAAGGTGACCAAAGAGCCTTTGCTTCTCTTTCACAACCTCTAGCACTTTCAGATGAAAGGGAAAAACCCAGCAAGATCACAGCTTATTTAGAACCAAAGAATCACAGGATGGTTTGAGTTGGAAGAGACATTAAAGACCATTCAGTCCACCTCCTGCCCTGGGCAGGGACACCTCCCACCAGACCAGGTTGCTCCAAGCCCCTCCAGCCTGGCCTTGAACCCCTCCAGCGATGGGGCAGCCACAGCTTCTCTGGGCAACCTGGGCCAGGGGCTCACCCCCCTCACAGCAAAGAATTTCTCCCTAATATCTACTCTAATTCTCCTCTCTTTCAGTTTAAAATCATTCCCCCTCATCCTATGGCTCCCCTCCCTGATCTGGAGTCCCTCCCCAGCTTTTCTGGAGTCCCTTTCGGGACTGGAAGGGGCTCTAAGTTCTCCCCAGAGTCTTCTCTTCTCCAGGCTGAACACACCTTCCCCCTCAGCTTGTCCTCATAACATAGGCACTCCAGCCCTCTGATCATCTTCATGGCCCTCCTCTGGACTCTCTCCAACAGGTCCATGTCTTTCTTGTGCTAAGAACTCCAGAGCTGTTGTCCAGAACAGCTGAAAACCTCTGGAAAACTCTTCTCCAATGCCCTGGGTGCACCAGCAACTCCCTGGCCATCCATGCTGGTGCTCCTGTGCAGGGTCTGACCCAGAAATAGCATCCCTGTCCGACAAGCTGTGACCTTCCCTGCACCACACAGCCGTCCCTCTTGCAGCAGATAATTTCAGTTTATTTCTCATGTGGGTGTTTTTCCCACTCCTGCAGCTGCAGCAAGGACACTGGCTTGGCTGAGCGTGGCCAGGAGCCAAGATGGGGCTGGGGACTGTGCTCAGCCAGGGTTTCGCCCCCTTGTCACAGCAAACCGCTGGGGCCAACTTCTCCACGGGGCAAGGGAAACTCTGGACTGCTGTTACGAAACAGTGTCGGAAAATGGGTTTGTTTCACAGTGAAATTATGACAGCCTTGACCTGCTTCACAGGCATCCCGGCTCTCTGCCAGGCTGGTGAATCAAGTGATGCTGAACTGCCAAATCCACCAAACATCAAAGGAAATGAAGCTGTTCCCGTGGGACTCATTCTGCTCTCTGGCCAGGGAAATGTTGCAACCCGAGCTTCCCTTTGAAAAGCCAGGCAGCGAGGTGCAGTGGGATCCCCGGCAGCTCCTCGGCGGGGCCGGCTGGCTCTGCCAAAGGGGGCTTTATCTTCTCTGTGCCACAAACCAACGCATAGCAAAAAGATTTTGAAAAACCCCTCGCAAACATAATAGGAACGAATAAAATGAGAGGTAAAAATAGCTAAGGAAAAGGAAAAGGTAGTAAATTAATTAGGGCCATTTGCAAATGGTTTGTATTTCCAAAGTAATTCCTTACCGCTTGCCAGCTGTCTGAGCCCTGAAACTTGGCATAACTACAGCAGACACTGAATTTGATACAGACATTTGGTTCCCCATATTAATCATGGAGAGTAGAAATGGAATACTTCACTTATGTGTATGCCTCGTCAGCTAAGGCTTTATCCCCATTAGACTTAATGGAAACCTTCCCTTGACTTTCCTTGTGGCCAGTGTTTCAGGTCCAGAGCACATCTCCAAGGAGATACCACTGGGGGGAAAAAGCCCCACGCACCTGCATCCCACCACCCGACAGAGGAGTTCAGACAGTGCAAGCTCGACTATTTCATAGTCAGGACTAAAGCTGGCTGCTCTTTTATCCTTTACAGAGGACAGAAACCCCCAAAGACCAAAGGAAAAGAACATCATAATCAACAAGCTTCTTGTGGCGGAGGGGAGAGCAAACAGGTGGAGGGAGAGCTGGGGAGCCGAGGGGCGGCTGGTGCACCCCGGGCAGCCAGGCCACCCCTCTCTTGGACTGCCTTATGTTATGTGAAGCAAAATGGTCCCATGTGACGTTAAAAGACATTAAAAGGTCAATGCGCATCTTTGTGGTACAGGGAGAAAAAGCCCTGAGGTGCCACCAGCCTCGCCCGTGGTGCAAAAGCCAGGTGGGGAAGAAGAGGTGACTCATTGCAGCACCTCTCCTTTCTCCTTCAAACACCAAACACCCACACAATTACTCTAAAACCGTAACACATCAGGGGGTTAGTATTATAATACATGCCTTATGCCAGTATTGTTCTCGAAATGTCTTTTTTTCTTTCTTTCAGCTACTCCCACAGGGCAGTAAGCACAATGCATGTGCATGCATCTGGTGTGCCACAGACATCACAAAATGAGTCAGGTCCTCAGCTGGTATTATTCAGCTTGGCTGTCCTGATGCTTTTAATTTATTTTTTTTTTAGTATTTCTGTGCCTCCTTCCAAACATTCTCCCCTCTCACATTCTGTATGCAACAATAGCACCATAATACATAATCGTATCATGAGCATCTCTGCAGTCCCTCACAAAAGAAAAATAGATGTGTAGACATTGCTGACAAAGCAGCTGTGTCTGGGTGGCATTTTGCTTAACAATTCCTGACATGAGATTCCAAATCCCACCTTCATTTTCCTATATAAAAAATGTTTCTTCTTCAATTCTGGGTATCTTTTATACTAATCTTGAAAATATGCTTTTGAGTATCTTTACGTTGGGAGTGAATTCTCAGGTTATTCATGACTTAGACATGAACAGAAGTCCCTTCTGCTGCACTCACAAGTCTCCACATCACAGCATTCCCCCTGCACCACTGTTCATTTTGTCCTCTCAGTGCTACTAGAGTTCATGTCCCTGCGGAGAGAAATCCCTGTGCCGATTTCCAGAAATGTAAAGCTTTTGCTAGAACTATTAATTCCATGTATAAAAGAGGGTATTTTCCTTAAAGTTTTTATCATTGTTCTGTGTAGAAAAAGCAGTCATGTTTTGTCCTCTGTTTATTTAAAAGGTCCACTGATGATCTGCGTGGTGGAGCTGGTTTCATGTTGCGTTTCCATACCTGGTGGTAGACATCCCCTCCTGTTTTCTGACTTGGAGAGCTGCATTGCACTTGTCTATGTTGCTGCAAAGCCCTCGTGTGATTTCCAAGTCTGTGTCAATCATACTGAACAAAACCATTTGATTCTTGCAAAATGTTATATTTTGTTCCATTGCAATGCATCCCAACGCAAGAATCATCATACCAAAGTCAGACGAAAGGTCATTCTAGCTCAAACCCAGTGCCTTACTGTGGCACAGGAGAGAACAAAAGTAGAGGGAAGGTTTGTTTGCCTCAACAGATCGTCCTCCCTTTCAAACACCCGCAATGTAAGGACTTTCTAGAGGTTATAGGTGCATGATAGGTGCATCAGTTATATATAGCATCAAAAAAACCCTGTACAAGGAGCGTCATGTTTCAACTGCATGGAAAGCATTGATTTCATTTGATGCTCTCCAGTTCCTCAATTAGGGGAAACAGTAAATGATTATTTGCTGTTCACCTTTGTGATACTGCTACACAGCTTCCCTGATACCAGAGTCTGCAAAGGAATACCAGAAGAGTACTGGGAAGATATAGACTTACAACAAAGTTGCCATATAGCCTTATGACAGTCTTATGACGAAGTGTCTCATGACGAAGTTATGGTAACAACTTTCAGTGTGGCCATTTGTCACCCTCTAGAGGTGGCCGAGCAATAAAAGGACTGATACAGCCCCGCCACCCATCTGCTCCCTCCACCCTTCCCTGCAGGGAGGGATGCCTTGTAGCTCCCCAGGGCAGGACCTGCTCATCTACAGCCAAGGACACCAGGTTCGGTCTCCCACTCCTGCCACCCACGGCATCCCAGAGCATCATCGTACACAAAGATCTACCTTCCAGACTCCACACACAAATATCTAATTTGAAACATGCTATTCTTGAAACTCCTGTGAAGCAGATCTGCTCTCACAACTACTCGTTTATTTGAAGGGTTATCCATAAACAAATACCATGGTGCACACCTGCCTTTTACCCCCACAACAACTGAGCTCCCATGGTAATCCTAAAATCATGTGGTGGTTGTCTGTTAATTTGGAATGGCAGATTCAATCTCTGTAAACAAATACTGGATACGGGAGGGTGTGGGGGGGTGGGTGAAGCCCAGTTATTAACTTTTTTGCTATGTATCGAACTCCCAGCAGTGTGACAAATAGAAAGAGAGCTGAAAAGCTATCTGTGTGGCTCACCTTATGTATAACTCTATAAAAATAGACCAAACTCTGCAGGAGGAGAAGGGAACAAAATACTCTATTATCTTTTTCTTACTTGTACTGTGGTGGTTTCTGAAGGCATGCTCTGCTGTGCTCTACTGTGCTAGATGTGTGCTAGCCCACATCACCAACCTAAAGACTGTGACACCATTTGCTGTGGATCAGCATAGCCCTCCTGGCCACCATGCAGCCACCTCCATCCCTACCAGCCAAATATTTCTCCTGACTCTTGTACTTAATATAAAGGAAGAAACTGGACAAAACCAAAGATGCTCCCATTCTTTGTTATCTCTTAGTCCTAATGCAACAGAGCGCTCCACCTCCAAGGAAGCCACCAGGTGGACAGACTCAGCAGAGCCCCCGGCTTCTGCTCCTACAGGTCAGTCCTGCTGCTGCCAACATGTGAAGTGGTGAATTTAGTTCCGATAGGATCATAAACGCTATTTTGTTCTGAAGAACAAGAGCTTGTTTTTCTGGACTACCGATGTCTGAAGTCATGGAGAGAGTAAACTGCAGCATCGAGATCTGGTACAGTAAAAGACAGCTCTTCTCTTAATATGGTTGCTTTAGACTGTAGTTCATGCAAAGCCTACACCACCAAGATCCAACTTAACCAAGAGTAAAGCTCACACAAAACCTGTTTCTCTGTCAGTACCTCTGTTATGGAATGAAGCCATTCCTATAATAACGCTTACAACCCCCGTAAGAAGTGCCAGCATGAGCTGAGACGTGTTTCTTCCTCGCCTGTGACCACACAGAGCTCTGTGGGTGAAGGATGCCGGTGGCTGGGTGTCAGCAGAGTCATTCTTTTTGCACCACTTGGCTTTGTCTCGCGGAAACCCCTTGTGTGGGGGAGAAGGACTGAAAAGCAACTCAGCGAAGAGGCAGGAGGGAGTGGTGCAGGTGTCGCCAGAGCAGTTTGCATAAGGGATCACTGCATTTACGAAAGTTGAGCTGAAATACTGGTCAGAGGCCAACCCGTCTGTCTCCCTGTCTTTCCTAACATTTCATCACAAGCTTTACACTCTGCTAGAGCAGACAGCCACGCAAACAGTTGGGACAGCCTTTGGAGTCGAGCGGAATTGCATCATTCCGGTTATCTCACATGTATCTGCTGTGCCTGTTTACACAAGAGGGGAGTCTGGGCCTACGGTTGCAAAAACGCAATCGGCATCTGCTTCTGGGAAGACTATTGCTTTATTTTCATCATTCTGAACAGTCAGGTAAGAACCCCATCGGAAACCAGGTTAATGTGTTCTCTGTAACACCTGCAAATCCTGCAACAGGAAAAACATAAGACACAGCTCCAGGTATCTCTTACTGTGGGTCATCTAGTGACAGTAGCTTCGTTAAACTCATATATAGTCATTTCCACCAGTGAAGAACCTGGACCATTATTCCCACTTAAAAGGGCAGTAAAAGAAACATGCATTCCCATGCACCAAGCTTGTGACTCCAGTCTCCTCTCTTTACTCCATCAAAAAACATAGAAAAAAAGAAACTCTTAAAATTTTGCATCCGAAGTGTGAAGACAAATATTACAAAGGCACCAAAATTTTTTTCTAACCTACAAATAGTAAGATGATAACTCCTGAACGCTGGCTGTTTTCCAGGGCACTTCCATTTAAATCTCCAACCCTCCCGAAATTACAGGATCTGCCTGTTCCTTCCGAAGGGATGTTTTGAAACGTTGAGGCGTGTGATGACTCCTCACCTTTACAGGAGTAAGTTTAACATTTCAGTTACATATACTCCTTCCCCTTCCTACACTGTTATTTCGGACTTGCTTCTGAAGCCCAGAAACAAGGAAGATGACTCCAGTACATGGAAGGACGCAACTCATCCATGTCTGTGCAGAAGCCCATTTTGGCATCACCAGTTCTTTCAGAGAAAGCTCTTACAAAAGCTGTGTCTCTGCTGAGAGCAACGGACTGGGTTGTACCAGGGAGTTAAATGCTTCCATTATTACAGAATCACAGAATGGTTCGGGTTGGAAGGGACCTTAAAGACCATCCAGTGCCACCCTCTGCCCTGGGCAGGGACACCTCCCACCAGCCCAGGCTGCTCCAAGCCCCGTCCAGCCTGGCCTTGAACCCCTCCAGGGATGGGGCAGCCACAGCTTCTCTGGGCAACCTGGGCCAGGGGCTCACCACCCTCACAGCGAAGAATTTCTTCCTAATACCTCATCTAAATCTCCCCTCTTTCAGCTTAAAAACATTGCACCTTGTCCTGTCATTATACTCCCTGATATGAGTCCCTCCCCATCCTTCCTGTAAGCCCCCTTTAGGTACTGGAAGGCTGTCTAATACCTCCTTTAGACCAAGCATGTAAAACATATCTGACATTGTGTATTTCTCTCATACGATGTTTTGGAGCTCTTGAATCTCGCCAAACCGCTGAGTTTGGTTTCAGGAGCCAGTTGTGCAGGTAGGTACTTCTCCGCTCAGACAGCCCTGCTGCTCGCCAGGGATAATGCTCACTCCTCCACACAGCTTTTGGCTCTTCAACTTTTCCCAACAGAAGTAACACATCTGCATGTATTTTATACTCACAATACTTTCAATGCCACAATAAGAATCTCAATTAGCAACACGAGGAAAAAGTCAGAAAGAGAAGACGCAGTAAAAATGGCACCTACCACAGACGGTAGGACATGTGCTCTCTAATGAACTGCTGTCCAAGATTTGTTTGGGATGATTAATAAGACATAATGGCAGATGCTGAATATCTTAAGAGCAACTCCGTTCCTTCTGCTTATTCCGTGAGTCTAACAGACCTGACCTTTTCATAATGCCGAGTAATTTTCATATTACATCCAGAAAACACCACTAAAACGAGCATGCTGAACTGCAATACGGGCCCACAAGGGACACACCAAGCGGAGGAAAGGTGTTTGCAAAACGTAACAAATTACTTATCTGCAACTTCACAGCCAGAGGTTCAAGTCCAATTTGAGATTCTGAGTGATATGTGTTTGATGGATTCAGCTTAGCTCTATCAGCCAGACCGGCCTATAATCCACTTTATAACTGTCACACACTAGTTGATAATGCTTAGGAGAGGATTGGCAGGACAGAATGACACGATACAGAATTACTTCCATCACCCACCTTTCGTACACTGTTTATTGAACTCAGACCAGGACTACTGAGTCAGTGCTCAGGACCTCATCACAACACAGTCTGCTCAGAAACCACATCCATCGCTCATGCAGTTGCAAAAATAACTTTTTTTTTTCCTGGCCTGCCCGGCATTTAGAAAATGTTGAAAATAAAAATTGTTTGGGGATGAAAAAAAACCCCAACCATATGATTCACTTCAAGCTTCCTGAAAAAAAAGGAGGAGGGACGGCATACATTTCAAAACCCAAAATGTTCTCTTCAAATAAAAAATTCAAAACTTATTGTTTGACAAATATTGAAATGAAACATTTCAGTCATTTTGTCTTTTTTTTGTGACAGGTTGCTTGGCGCTTTTCTTTCTTACTGAAATATTAGCTGAGGCTTCTATTAATTTGCAAAATATATCAGTTAAAGCAATTTTTCATTTTTCGTCCAAAATTACCTTAAAATTACAACTATATTTCACATTCTCTTAATCCATAGACATCCTGTGTTTCCAGGAAGCACACAGGATTATCAATGTTGAATATGGAATGGCAATGACAGGCCAAAGATAAATATATCTTTCTATCAACTTCTGCACCCCCAGGTTTATGAGAAGGGAGTCGTAGCTCCCTTCCTTGCACCCGTAGAGAGTAGCTCTTTGTATGAGCAACTTAAGTTTGCGAATACCGTTCCTCATGTCCAACGGGGTCAACTTGTCCTACTTGAAAAGACACGCAGCTAAGTGATACAGTGATCAAGAGTAATCAGGTGATCAGCTCTGCTTCCTTCAGCTTTGGGTTGATGGATCTCTTCCTTCTCATGTCTCTGCTTAAGATCCTTGTGAGCATCATCTTCTTCACTCTGACCCCCTTCACCCTCCTCAGCCCTACAGCTGGCTTCCATGGGCAGACCGTCTCTGCGGAGGATATCCTTCACCTGCTGCTTGGTGGGAATAGGACACAAGAAGGACTGTTGGTAAAACACAGAGCATGACAGGGCAGGGGTCTGCAAGAAGCAACAAGAGTTTTCTGGAACTAATGTTCCTTAATCACAGCCACGCGGCTTATTTCTTCCCCCATTGCTCTCCTCAACTGTCCCTATTTAGACCAAGAGTTTGGCAAAGGATGGACTTTGTTCTGGGTTTGGCAGATGTAAATGCAGTGGCCTTAATGAAATAGTGCCACAGCAGTCCACCCCACGTCTTTTGTGCATATCTGTTAAGTGCCAAGAACACTTTTAGGTGTCATACAAAAATAATAAAGATAGATGTAGTTAATAAATAGGTAACTACATTTTCAGCCCTCTAAGCTCCTCATTTTCTTTCAGCATAAGCCCATTTTTTTACAGCTGACTGCTGCGATCTTCCAAGGGATGTGCTGATGTGGCTTGAACCAAGTTAATTTGCTTCCATTTTCTTTTTTTTTTCAGGATTGCAGATGTCATCAAAAATAAACAGTACAAAGAGGGGGGAGAAAGAATAGGCAAAGCAGAAGCTGATTCAGAAACTAATTAAAATAAAGCATAGTTCTCAAACCCTCTTTAAATTATTCAGATGTCACAATCCAAGGAAAAGCTGTTCTTTTCTAGGCGTTCTGCTTTTTTTCCTTCCTCCTCCCTGCTGAAATAACTAGTCTAATTAAATGTTGAAGATATCCCCAAGTGAATTCAGGTTATCACAGACAGTGGTTTTCAAGGCATCCAAGGATCTCCAAGTTACAGTAGTTGTGAAGAACTAAATTTTCTTTGCAAAAACTGGTGAAATTCATGACTCAGAAACTAAGGGGTTGAGGACCTAGTAATCTCCCAGCGGTCCCTGTCCTCGGACAAGGTTGTAACTGGGCTCTGTACAATGAAGGGAGCAGCTCCAGCACATTTGGAGGCTGGAGAATGAGTTATGGCTCAAAGATTCCAAGTCCCTTTCTCTCCACTTGCTGTAGGCACAGAGGAGAGCGAGGCAACGAATGGCTTCTGCTGCGGCACCACTCCAACCCCAGTTCATCTCTTTGTTTACAACAAAGAGCACCAGGTAAAATGTGCAACCACCATCACCATCATCTTGCAATAGAGGTACGAAGCAGAGGGATGCTTGCTCCCCTTCAAACCGTGATATTCAAACCGTTCTGTTGCCTCACTTGCCACAAGTAACACAAATTTCAAATACAAACTACCAAACACTATTCCAGATAGATAGGGTTACTGAGCTCTTTAGACTGATTTTTTTTTTTTAATCCAATGGGTATTTCTACCAAGAAGGCAACTCTCCAAAGCTGTCTCTTCATTTCACATCTCCTCAGCAGGAAATGCAGCAACCCTGAGGGCAGTAAGACAGGTCAGCATTTACCCACCACGGCAGCCTCCTCCCCCCAGACCATGGGGATAGATGACCTCCGAGATTTCACCACCCCAAAGCAGACACAGGGTCTTCAGTTTTGGGTGGTGAGAAGGCAAAAATTCCTCTAGTGTGACCTTTTCTCCCCATGTGAATTTTTCAGGGAAACACCCAAGGAAATAGCCATTTCAGGCTGGTTCCAGGGACATTTGTACTGGCTGAACGTGCTAACAATGCATTAAAACACTGCAGCCTGTGGCCACAAGTAGTCAAATCCTGCTGGAGCAAGAGCTGCGCTCTGTCTGTTCCAGGGAGCCGATGGCCAGCTCCACCACGAGGCTGTTCTCTCTGCCACACACCACTTGGCTTCCCTTGACAGCCCAGGGCTCTCCAGGACCCTGACTCTTACTGCCAGGGGCCACATCTCCAGACGCTGTCATGGAAAGCATTTATTAAATCATGTCCAGGGTGAGATAATGAGGTGGTCCACAGGCGTAAGCCCAGACCCCAGCCTATGCCTGGTCAGCTCTCTGCACAGGGCGGTGGAAAAGCTGACCACGTGCCCATCCACACTGCCCTCATCTACAGCTGAAGCCCCATCCCAGCTGTGGAGCAATAGTACTCTTTGCAAAGAGGAGACAAGCCAAAATCAAGGTGGGATTGCTTTCCTGTTCCCTGGATCTTCCCCGTCCTGGTTAAAGTGCTTTTACACCTCCCATTCCCACGTATGCTGCTACAGAACACTGCACTGCAACACCTCCTGGGAAGGAGGCTGCCGTTAGCATCGTCCCCTCACACAGTGACAGGAGAAGCCCCCATTCAGGGCACACATGAGGGTCTGAACCTCCTCTACTCACCCCAGCCCAGGATGATGACGTACCAGGCTCCACCCCAGCACAGCTCTGCTGTGGCAGTGGAGCTGGCCACCACTTGCTTAAAAAAATAAAACAAAAAGGCAAATTAATACCTTCGGCAAGGTCAAGAGAATGAAAATAGCCAATACGATAGTTGTTGTCAGTAAGCAAAGGAAAAAAGACTTTATCCAGATCTAGAACATTAATTCTTATTTAACTTTCTTAATATCCCCAGCGTTTGTTATTACTGCTGCTGGGGCTCACCTTCTCCCACCTACAGAAAACACCCGAGCTCAGTTATTTCCCTGCTGCACCTCCGTTCCTGCAGTGCCATTCATGACCTCCAGCGCAGGGCTTCCCCCACCCTAGGAAACACCACTTCTCTCATCCCTAAGTGCTTTTCTTCATCTGCTCTCAGTGCCGCCGGTGTGATGTGCGGCCGTGTGTAAATCCTCCACCCATTTCTGCCTCCGAAGCCAGGCTCTGTGCCCAGGCCTTCGGCCTTGCTCGCCTGAGAGCTGCTCTCAGAGACACTGTCACTCCTGCAGCTCTTCATCTGTCCTTAGCATGCCAGAAGTCAACCAGATATACGCATCATTACAAAAACCTCAACAGAGTGGGAAAAAAAAATTATTTGCTTTACTGTCAACATAAGAACTTTTTCTCCTCATTGACAGTTTTATTTCAAAAAATCTCAGCTATATTTTAATTTGATCCTAATGATAACTCTCAGAAAAGCAGTATCTGTACGTTTAAAGTTTAGTGCAACAGCAGCTGCTAATCTCCTTTTTTTCACTTTTTGGTTTTGTTTAACAGATATTTTCTAAAGCAAGGATGTTTCTGCGTTGTGCGTTGTTTTGTTGTTGTTGTTGCAAAAAAACCACATATTGCTGATAACACTGCAAACTAGCTAATTACCCACGGCTGCTAAAACCATCTTCCTCCATGTTACCATCGTCACTGAAAGGAAAAGGGACATCTTTAAATCTTTATAGAGTAGGACACCTACAATTTGCTTCCCAGAGAGCGTGTTACACATTTTACTGCAATAGCCTCTTGCTCTGTGAATATCTATCTCCTACCGCAATATCAAACCCAATGACTTGGAGTGGAGTCAAAACGCAGAGGCTGGTGAAATAGTTTGGTATCTCTAATTTCGGTGAGCAGGCTTAGTGATGAGGAAGGAGGTAGCGCTAATGGTCTGAGGCCCTGCTTTCTGCAAAATAAGTGACAGAAATTAAAGCATCATTGCTCTATCCATACTTTTGAGCTCATTTTGTCTTTTAGCGTGGCAGCATTAGTCAGGTTTTCCTGGTTCAAGCCCATAATGAATTCATGCATGGGGAGAGTATGTAAAACAGCAGCTGAGGTTCTCTACTTGGCCGAAACCTACCTGTGTTCCACAAAAGATTTCCTTTGGAAATGATAATGCTTCTAGAGAGCTCATAACCTTCCAGCTTTGTGATTTTGTCAATCAAAGTTCATGAAAATCCCTAGGCCACATCCTCACTGGTAGAAAACGGCTTACAAAAAGCCAGTACTTTGGTTCTCTCTCCTGCCAGCCACACCAAACAGCAATAAATCCAGTGCCTACACCCTGGAAAGATGAATGGAGACAGGGACACGGAGACATTCAGCACTTCTGGGGAACGAAAACCATCTATCCATGGTAGATCTTTTGTGGATCTACCACATCAAGAGCCATGAAAGACCTTGAAGAGTGCAAAACCAAACCCACCACACTGCCTTTAAAAGTTAAGCATGGCACAGGATTCTTGCTAACATTTGGCAAAAACAAAAACAACAAAAAAAACCACCACCGGAGGCAGACTGTCAAATAATTAATTGTTTGTAAAAGATGTTCCAGAGGGATGGTGCCAGCTTTGAGTAGCCACGGACAGCAAGAATGGCAGTTGGTTTGAACTTCTGCAGAATCTGGTTTTGTTTGTTTTGTTTCAAAATTGTAACAATATGAAACTGATTTTCCAAAACACTTTCTTTTTTCCTTCTAAAAGATAAAAACCCAGAGCAAGAATATTTACGCTGAAGAAAAAAAGTCTCTCAGATGAATAGATTTGTACATAGGAGGATAGAATTGCCTGAAATAGCTTTGTTTTGAAACAATACATTGTCTCGCAGGAGTTTTAGATACTCTTTAGGAAGGCAGCACTTGGCATTATATTTCATGCCTTTCAAAGTATCTATTTTCTTAGGAAGTTAAGGAAGTGGATGGGAGAGAGATGTTTTTCACCAAACTGACTTGGTTGTAAGCATCTTAAGCAGGAAGATGCATAAGAATGGACAGAAAAGATTTTATTCTATTCACCCCAAACGGCAACAGGAAAAATAAAGGAGCGCTCTCCCTAGATCATGTGCATGAAGAGAGGCTTTCTTGAAAAAAGTCTTCTCTACATTGCTAAAAACCTCTTTCAGCTTGACTGATGGATGCTGGAGCACTGCATAAATGAATTCGGGAAACCATAGCTGACAAATATCACCATCAGGGTGGATCATTCCATCAGCTCAAATACAGTCCGTGTGTTTTCCCAGCAGTTTCTGTTTCATGAATGCATGTTAAGCTTTTTTTTTTTTTTTTTTTTTTTTTTTGATAAAGCAAATATAATGCAGTAACATTTGGATATGAGCCCTATTTACAACGCCTCCAAAATCTGAAGGGTCTGATCTGGTGGTCTGGTTCATGTCCATCTGTCTCTAAGGTCCAAGGCACAAACTCCAGTCCCTTTCCCACAGCCCTGTGGATACAGTGTTCTGGTCTGGATACATCTTAGAAATCTCCAGGATTCAGATTTTAGGAGGAACATGATGTCACTTTAGTCTCCTGGTGGTTCTATTAATTATGGGAAAGCACCACAGAGGAAAGAAAGAAAAAAGAAAAAAACCCAGCAGGTACACAGAAACTTTCTCTTCCCAAGCTCTAAGTCACACAACTTCACCCCCCCACGCACACCCGGTGTTATTTCACTTTATGGTTTATGCCTGTTTGCTGCCACATCTTGCCAGAAGGGTGGCTCACACCTCAGCTTCCCCACTTCGTTCTCAGTTGGTAGTTAAATCCATCGTTCAAATAATTTTTCATTTGCATATTCCTTCTGAAGAAAGGTCCGCGGTGGGCACTTTATTACTCACTCTCTATTTCCAGTGTAAATTTTCAGTCACCTCATTGTCCCTTGCGCAGCCCACACACTGACGCAGCATCTTCTCACACTTCTCTCCCACACAGGCAGCTCATGAAATTACACTCCGGAGCCATACGGGGGATGATGGATGGCTGGTATTTATCTATGCTATGCAGGACTGGCTTACTCACAGGCTGGTAACATCTAAGAGAAGTTTTAGCTGGCCCAAGCGCCACACAAGATGCTCTGGCTGCCTACATATAGATCCTTAATTGCTTAAAGAGTTGACTTCACAAAAAATATCGCCGTGATTGACAGGTCTACAGGCAGCCTCGAGCAAGAGGTCAAGGAGCAGAGGCAGCCGATTGCCAGCTGGAGCTGAACGCCCCCAATCCATCAATGAGTGACAGAGCTGCCCCAGAGGAGCACTGACCTGGGGGGACTTGTGTGCAAAGCAACGGGTAGAAGGTTGCTGGAGGATGCAGCTCCTGGGAGAATCACTGAAAAGGTGGAGGAGAGGTTTGGCTGAAGAATGGGAATTTGGTATTTGTGCCCTTGTCAGATAATCCTACCACGCAAGAGCGAAAAACCAGCTGTAAAAATCTGTTTTTTCTGTTTTATCCTCCACCCATCAGTAATTAATTGCAGGAAGTCACCCCACTGCAGAAACACTGGTAAAATATACGTGCAACCGGTCTCGCTTTCGGGTCAGGGCTTTTTTTTCCCCCTTGCCGAGGTGTTGAACATGAGGTCAATAAATTTGCCTCAGAAAAAAAAAATAATTAGCTCAGAGGAGCTGCTTCATCATCTTCCTTCTGCTTTTCTATAACAGTCAGTGTGGCAATATCCGTTTAAGTTTAGAAAGCATATTGTTACAGGATGTGTGGGAACCGCAAATACCATCTGAGGCCAAGTTACAGTAAATCCTATTCTTAGTGTCATTAATGGAAGCTCTTCCTTCTCGTCACAAAAGCAAGAGAAAGAAGGTATATTAATTTTTCACTCCTGGAGCATTAAGAAAACACTTTATAAAAGGGGGAGGAAGGACTCCAGTCGGGTAGAAGAGTGAATTCAGACCTTCGCATGCTGCTGAGCCCTGAGGTTGGAAACTGGTTCTGTCCATGAACGGTCAACACCCGAGTTCTGCTTGTTGCTTTATAAATATCTTAAATATAAGCTCAATTTGAAACTGTTTGCGCTAGGATGATATTAGTTATTAAGGGCAAACACTGCAATAAACAGCTGACCATTACTTCTGCTGTTCCTGGCCACTGTCTGCACTAAAGTAGAATAAATCAGAAAAAACCCATTTTCTGCTGCTTGGAATGTGGTAAGATCTGAGACAGTAAATATTTCACTTGGTCTCCATGTTTACAATCCCTGGACTCTGTATTCCCCTAATTTATACCAAAGTGCAGTTGGAGCAAATCCACCAAAGTCAATGGAGTCACGCTAGGGTAAATCAAGCCCTCTATTACCAAAATCAATTTTTGATTTGTTTTAATAACATTAATTTAAATGAACTCACTTGATATTCTCATACCTCTGATACACACAAATAATTTACGCCAGGGGCAATCCTGGGCAAACCCGGGTGCTTATGGCTTTTCAACCCACTCAAATTTGAATGACTACTTTAAATAGAAGTATTAATAGGGTTTATTTTTTGACCTTGTTAACTTAAAAACACGTAGCAGACTTCAGCATGTTGTTACTGCCCATCTGCTTTATCTTGGGGTCCGTTTACATTTCCATTTTTAGCTGCGCACCTATTTGTATGGTGGCCGTGAAGGCTGGAAGAGCCATCAAGTAGAAGCATGGGGTGCAGCCCCCACTTCTGAGCCTGCCCCCTCCCGCTTTGGGGGTTAAACTCCTCCTGCTCCCTTGGTCTGCCTTGCCAGGGTTCCTGTCTCAAGAAGTCACCGGAGCATCAGTTAACCACTTCCCATATCAGATGCAAGGAGGGGGAAAAGCCAGATGCCATTTTCCAAAGTTTCACTCTGCGACGAGCCCTGTCCACTAACATGAAAGTACACCTTGTTAATGCCACTGTAACAATGCACGTGAAAGCATTACAGGGAGAGAGAGGGCTAAACCACTACCATCTAGAGATGATAAGTGGGAAGAAACCTCCAGAGAAAAAGGCAATGTTACAAGGAAAAGATGCTTTTTTTTTTTTTCTTTTTTAAACCCAAAATCTGCAAGTCGGAAAAAAAATCGTTCAGCTTCGGTTATAAATCCTTTGTTCAGGGCTGGAGTGGAAGCAAACTAAATGTGGTTACAAAACAATTACTCGAGTTTTGCTGGCCACTGGGGCAGAGAGGGAGAGGCAATGGGAAAAGGTCATTTTTGCCTAGAGGACCTGGCCGCAGGTGGGATTTGGGGGTCGGCTGTCATGAGGCCAGAACATCTAAGTCACCCTGGATTTTTACCTCCCTGGAAATGGGGAAGTTTAGTCCCCAGGCTCATCTCTGAGACATGCTGCCTTGAGAATCAGGCCTAAGGGAAGGGCTGTTTTGTGAATATTGCTCCTCCACTGGCCCCAGGCAACTCCATCCCGCTGTGCTTGGCCCTTTAGCTCACATGAGGGCATCAGGCACAGGATGTCTCATTCAGTGATGAGTGTGTGTAGGACCTAATGCCACCTCATCTGGAAACGTGACTAATTCTTACACCTAAAGCCTGCAGGAAAACTATGTAAACCCAACTGAGCTTCTTCAAAAAAGGTCGCCCAGTGCTGCGCACAGGGCTCTGACAGACAACGTGAGGCATTGTCTTTAATAAATAGGACATCTAGTCCCTGGAATAGTCCATTCCTTGTTGCTTCATAATATTGTAGTGAAGATTGATAGCCATAATAAAAAAAAATCTTTGCATGTCTGCATTTTCTTACATATATTAGGTAGATTAGCAGGATACTTCCAGCAGAAGTGCTGTAAACAGAAATAAATTATGGTTTATGTATCTTGTGAGCTGCTAGTATTAAAAGACTAAATATTTCATCAGACGCATACATCTTCACATCTCCTCAGCTGGTAAGGCAAACAGAGAGCAGACAACAAGAACTTAAAAGAGAAACTAAGACCCCTCTCTGAGAGCTGGCTAGAGAGAATGGGGGAAGCTCTGAAAGGCCACGAGACCACTCCAAGACCTGAAAGGTCCCTCCCAATGAACCACTACGAATTAAAATTCATATTGGCTTTGTGAGGCACCAGCTAAGCAACCACATGATGACCAAGGAAGCGTGTTTTGAGGTAGAGACACAGTTCTTTTGGTTGTGCAGAAGAAGTAACGCTTTGAGCTTGCCTTGAAACCCACCTTGACTTTCTGCAGGCAATGTGCCCCTGCGAAGTTCTGCCAGAATTAAGTCATGTTAGTGCATCACGACACAGGCAAGGGCACAAGGAGAGCCAAGGCAACAAGGCAAGGAGGGGACAGGGAAGTGAGTGGTGAGAGACAAGGGAAAAGGGAAGAATAAGATCAGAAAAGTGAATGGTAAGGAGGGGAGCGGAACGAAAGCAAGCACAGGAAAGCTGCTGAAAAAGGACCAAGGAAATCACCCTGCACAACAGTGCACTCATTTCCACCATTGTTCTGCTCTGAAGTCTTTGTTTGCAGATTCTGCATCACTTCTGACTGCCCAGAAACCCAGCCCAAGGAGAAACAACGCAGCTGCCTGGGCCACTGGCCAGGATGCTGTCTGCCTAAGAACATTTTTATTCAACTTGAGGTTACAATTCTTTGTTTCTGAAAACGTAGCATTTGATATAAACCCAGAGTGCTGACCTATTCCTTTTGAAAACATAGAAGTCACTTGGTTTTTTGTTCCAGTTCTTGATTAAAAAGCCTTTAAGGGAAAACCTCAAAAAAAAATCCTATGAAAATTCCACGCCAAACCCATTTTCTGGCCTTCAATTTCCAATAACCAGGGAGAAAAAAACCATAAGTAGAAGGAACAGAGACACATATAAGTAACTTCAAGGAGATTATTAATTTTCCTTAATAAGCGTCTTTAACAGCATGATGACTCATGCAATATAGATAACAGAAACAAATAAATCAAGACATTAAATAGAAATTGAAAATGAATGGAAAACTCAGAAAAGCTGTGTTGGGGGTTTTTAATAAAAAAATTGGGGAAGTGAGGAGGGAATGAACTAGTTCCCCACCTAACATCATTGGCTGGGGTTTTTTCCTCTTAATGGGACATTTCTTTTGCCTGTCTTTTCCTATGAAAGGAGAAGTCTGGGAGTTGTTAGAGCTCACTCTCTTGCTCCAGAGATGGAGCTGGTACAAGAAGGGCAGGTCCTTCTGTATCTCCTTCCAGCGCCCAACTACAGACCCCTCCATCATTCGCCTGCCTGGGCTCTTAGAAGCAAAGAGGCTGGTAGGAGCTGGCAAAGGCATGCTGTGGGGATGCTGAATAGGACCATCTTCTGCCATAAATATACTACAGAGACAGAGGAGAGATCATAGCCGAAAATGGCTATGTCTGGGGTTGGTTCTACTGCAGTTTTACATTTGGATTTCAACTCTTCTCTGTCAGAGAGCCCTCAACATGGACAAGCATCTAAATTTTTGGATTTTATGGTGCTCCAATCTTGGTAGGTCTGTGCAGCGCTACCTTTAGACCTGTATTAAGGGATGGTGTGATTTATACAGTTAAATCCAGTGCATCGTACAGCATTTCTACTTTTTATCTCCTTTGCAGTTAACACTATTATTTTAGAATTTTAAAAATTACCAGAGTTAGGCGATACACCCAAAAGGAACAATGGCTTAATTAAAGTATCACCTTTCTTTTGTCTTTCAACCAGCGAAAATGCTTCCGCTGTTTTATGCCCATCATTCAGGCATTTGCTGATGCTTTGTTTTAACGATGACAATCTGTTACAGCTCAGACGCAAACCTCACATTTTCCCCCAGACACCCAGTCATTTGTTTCCTTGTGCGTGTGCTTTATTTTCTACAGGGCCAGCTGCTTTGCGATTAGCGAAATGTCAGAAAAATCATCTTACCATAACAAAGCTGAAAATAAAAATATTCAAGGAAGAAAACTCCCATGGAAATCTTTAAAGCAAGGGCGAAGTCTCATCTCTGCGCACATGGGTGACTCACTGAAGCAAATGGGAATTACGTGACTGCATCAAAGATTTCAGAATGGAGCACGCGGATTTTCTCCCAGCTTTGGCCTTTTGCAATGAATTCACCAGTAAGTTTTGATGAAGATTATAGATAGAGATAAACTCACTCGGTGATATCAGCCATGACCGGGATACCAGAATGATTTCAGGGAGTCATGGTATTTTCCTATCAAGATTAATGGCGTGCTTAACATAGTATGTCCTTAAATGCTGTTTATAAATCAAGCACTCACATTCAACTGCCCAATTTGCAAATGGAATGAACGGTACTTAAAGGTCACTCCAGATGTGTCTTTGCAAATGTAGAGGTTAATTGACATAAAACTTGTTACAACTTGCAATATGGAAAAAAGCTGTTTCTGTAAATATTGTAATTAAACAGAATGTTGTTTCTCTAATTGTTAGAAAAGAAAGCCCCAAATTACCAGGAGGAAAGAAATTAGAGCAAAGAGATCTGCGGGAAAATATTCTCATTCTAAGTATCAGCTAAAATACAAACTGCCTATGAAAAATTCACAAAGACATACTCATGATGCATCAAATTATCCTCTCGGGTTTCATAATTCTGCGAGCGAGTGCAATTAGTTAAGCCTGGTGTTGTTATAAAACTACATACTGTGGCTGGCGGGTTTTGAAACTACTCCAGAAACCCAAGTCTGACGCTAAACAACTATTGTGTTTGGGTATTAGGCAACAGGAAATCTGCCTGATGATAACTGAGTGGTACCAAGCCCCGCAGCAGCCACCGAGACACTATGTCCATTTAATCTGCAGATGGCGAAGCAGATATGCCATTCACAGCTGCATGTGTGAGGATATGACATCTTTGTCTATATTAATCTCATGGCTGGCTTCACATGACTCATTCAACTTTTTTTTTTTTCTCCCGTTACATGAGAGGAAAGTTAACTAGCAAGACCTCTGGTGGTTTTTCAATAGGTCCAGCCCTGCTGCGACATACATTTCAAGCAACAGACTATGGAGCTGCTCTCCACACTTCCCAAAGCTTTCATGCCACACCGTTGTGCAAGTACACCGCATCCATGCAACCCCCCCATACGTGCCATCAGCTCGTTTCCAAAGCAGCCTCGTTAAATAAAACACACGACCTGTGACGCCAAGAGTATGACAGGTGGGTCGAACATATTAAAGTATATATTGAGAGCGACAACATCGGCAGGCTTTGTTATCCCAGCTATCAGCAGGGAGATAGAAGACTTCAATATATGAACAACCTTAATTTAAAAAAAAATAAAAAAGATTAAAAAATCTGCAGTATCTCTGTTTCACCAAGATAAGCTGACAGCTGAGGCAAAAGACGGCGATGCCCAGAGGCAGCAGGAGTGTAACAGGCTTCTTGTCTCTCCTCATCCTCTGGGGCAAGGTTAAGAAAACACCATGGGTTTAGCCCCAAGTGGTTCATGGGAGCTTTGCTGTTCAGACTGGCTTGATTTGGAGATCTTGCGCTCTGCTTTTCAATCTACATTAAGATAAATACATCTTCAAAGTGGAATATAACCGAGGGAAAAATAGCAAGCTTTTCATCATCTTTTCCTGGAAAAAAGTAAAGAACCCTCGCAGGTTTGAGGACATCCACACAATACTACTATTTTGGGTTATAGAAGCTCCTTCAAGCCTCAGAGGAGGCTCTGCTTTGAAAAGCAATAGAGATTTTCCCCTCCCCAGAGAAGTAACTTGCCCAGAATTTGACAAGACACAAAGTGAGGAAGAAAGAGAAGTAGAGAGCTGTCATGGTCAGTAATGGCCATATAGCTAACCCCTGCCATGTGAGGGGTCTAAATATGCAAAAGGAAACTGAAAAAAACAATTTTTAAAAAAAATTAAAATCTTTCTTAAAGCATTTTTCATGAGGAAAAGTAAACATTTTCATGCTAAATTCCCATTTTTTGAAGTTCAGAGCCTATGATTTTCCATAATAATCCCATCCAGCCTTATACAAACAAAAATAATCAAACAAGAGTGGAACATTTCCCCCATAAATACTTGTCACACACGGGCGGGAAGCTCCAGTTGCTTGCAGAAAGCTGAAGAATCAGGTTCCAGCCCTGCTGATAAGGTTTTTTGAGATTTTTTTGTTTTCATTCCTCTGCTCCATTAACAGCGTGCTGCCTGCTGAAAGTGAAGGCAAGTGTACTCAAAGAATAACAAGTTATTAGCAGAAAATAACTTGTGGAGAGAACGTCTGCCCCAGAGAAGTGGAACCAGACCCTAGTGAAAGGTTTTAAACCTCCCAGATAAATACTAAAAGCCACGGGCTTCTGTAAAACACGTATCATCTCCGCTTTTTCCGTATGCAAAAAAATAAATGAATACTTAATATACTTTAAAGTACTTGAAGATGTCCAGATTCTTTAGGAAGGCTAAACTAAGCTTTTCAGAGGCTTTTTGATGATCAAGAGCCGGAACAGTACTATGCTTCAAGCAAGCTTACTAACTGCTTGAGAAGACTTTTAACTTCAAAGATTGATGTGCTTGAGGGGCAGCGAAAGAAGTAATTTGTTAAAAAATAATCTAAACACAATCAGAAAGACTTTGATGCATACCTGTGTTGACCTGGGAGCTGAATCACAGCAGCCACATTTGTAAATTATAACACGTTTAGAACAGAAAGGAGCAACCAACCTCCTGCAGAACTGGGAAACCAATAGATGTCCTTGGACTTTGCAGAGTGTATCCAAAGCCATGTCAGATCTTGGCACAGCAAAAATCCACAGCTTCCCAACACAGATCACTTGTAGGGAATATATGGGTGTAGATGTTAACCCTTTTCTACTTTCTCATAAAAGAAGAGCAGAGATGCTATTGAGTATTCTTAAAATGCTCTACTGACAAGAGTTCCAGGCAAACCACCTTTACAAACTTCTTTAGCTCAAGAGACTGGGGTTTTGGAAGAGGTAAGAGAGGATCTCCTTTTTCTTTAACAAATATCGATGCTTATGACACACAGATGAGCAGTTCTACTTACTCCTTAATCCTACTGCCCCATTACAGTTCATGCACCTAAGATTTAAAGTAAGATATTGAGACCAGATTTGGAAACCACGAAAAGGTAAGGGGCTGAGTGTATGACAACAGAGACCATGCAATAGAAGCAGACTTTGTTCATGCTGCCGATTCCTAGCACGGAATACCCCACTGTGTCTGGACACCAAGATGGAACAGGCTGCCCAGAGAAGTGGTGGAGGCCCCATCGCTGGAGACATTCAAGGCCGGGCTTGATGAGGCTCTGAGCAACCTGATCTAGTTGAAGATGTCCCTGCTCACTGCAGGGGGTTGGACTAGATGGCCTTTAAAGGTCCCTCCCAACCCAACACATCTGATTTCTGTTAAGCAATCTGCAGGGGCAAAGTTATTTCAGTCAAACCTAGAATTTAATGTGCAGCTTGAAGGTAGCCTTGCATTAAATTCACCACATGCAGCGCTGGCTAAAATTATTTGTCATGTTACCAGGAGATAAAGCAGCAGTATTGCCACGAGATAACCGTGCAGTGACTCTTGTTTGCAAGGAGCTGCCGTGTTGTTACTATCCATTCACTGTAAGTTACCGTGCAGTGTTTTTAAAGCAATATCTCAGTAAATGACTTGTCAAAACCGCAGCGAGCCCCTCGCCACGCAGGTCACTATCCCTGCAGGGGTACTCAGTAAATCGGAGCTGAACCCTCCTTCGGAAACAGAATATTTCTGAAATTTTTCAATCTTACAGCAAAAAAAGCAGAAACGCTTTCCAAATTGCTTCTCATACTTTTACAATCCTGCTTTTACCTCTTCACTCCACTGGTAGGAAATGGACATTTATAGCCACTATCTCTCAACTGTCCAACCTGTCAATAGAATTAACAGCTCTGGTAATTAGCAGGAAAAGTACCTTGCCAGGCACAAGGCTCAGACTGCAAGGTGATCTACAGGCTTCCCCCCCACACCCCCACCCCCGGGTCAGGGTAGGGGTAAAATCATAAAAAGAGTGAATTGCTTATGATATGAAGAGAAAAGAGACAGCCGAGCCACAAATTTTAGCTCAGCAGACTGTAGTCAGATACTCTATAAAGACATCAGTTAACCTATACCTCAAAGCTTGTTAAAAACAAAGCAAGTATCTCAGAAACCCAGCAAATTAGATATACTGCAGATGCTTAACAGGAATAAAGGAGATTAAGTGGCCACTAGTCATGCTTTCAAAACCAGAGGAGAATTTAGTACTCATCTGAACTGCTTCAGACACAAACCACTCTCCTCCCAATAATACAGAAACTGAAAGTACAAATCCTGGGCCAAGAGGCTTGCTGGCCACTTTTAAAATTCCCAACACCCCATGTATTTCTTGGGGTGAAAAAGTACTGAAAACTACCTGAGAAATAGGTGTTCCTACTTCCCTGCGCTCCCCTGACAATATTTGGCAGTGGAGCACAAGCGACCCAGAGCCCTGGCTGTACTAACAGCATTATGGATACGTGACAAAAACAATGACAGATGTGCGATGCGCTCACTGTTACTGAAATGGTCATACCGACTTTCTGAAGGAAAATTACTTTCTTTACCAAAACNCTGGGGAGCCCAGAACTGAACACAGTATTCCAGCTGTGGCCTCACAAGTGCAGAGTAGAGGAGAGAATGACCTCCCTTGACCTGCTGGCCACGCTCTTCCCTAGACAGCCCAGAATTCCATTGGCTGGAGCAAACACACAAAAACCCAAAAAAGGCACATTTAAGTTGGAAAGTATTCTGTTTCAGATGACCAATAACTTTTTTTAAATATAAAATTAAGATTTTTTTCAGATAACATGCTGGTCAAGATTTTTTTTTTTTTAAATGAAGAGTTCACTCTTTTTTTCTTTTTTTTTTTCTTTTTTCCTTTCCTTCTTTTTTTTTCTGACAGAAGGAAATATAGCCTCCCAACCAGCTGTTCTCACTATTCAGAATGCATAAATATCAAAGCAAAACAGAAACACGAGCAGTATGGAAATACTCTCGAGGAACAACAGACTACCTACTAGCCTAGTCTGCAACTATGACTGTGAGTTACAGCGAAATCCTCTTTCTACGGAGCCATAAAATGATTTAAAAGATGTGCTGACAAACCAGAAAGGTCTTGTTCATTTGCAGGCTTGAGGGCTCCCCAACACTGCAGCGTATCAGAAGCAGCCTAGGAAAAACTTGTGGAGGACACGCGTGACACACAGTGACTTAGCACCAGGATTAACGTGACCCGGCAAAGTAGCACAACCATACACAAACACCAGGAAGAAACCTCCTCATTTGTTACTAATTAGACTTTGGAAAATACTGAAAATCAATATCAGTTCCATTTTTAAACTCATTTTCCTTTGTATTTGAAAGCGTTATTTTTATGTATATTTATAATAACCAAGATAAGCAATTCAGTGAGTGAGCAGCCACCCTAGAACATAATCAAGCAGCCATTGTCCCTTTTATGCTTTTAATCTAAATATACAGGGAAAGCACTGGGGAAAGAAAATGTTATTATTCCCGCCTTGGAGTTGAAGAATTGAGACAGATAAGAACTGAGCAATTTTCCATCCTTCGAAAGGAAGTCTGTCTCAGAAACCGGGACAGAATGCAAATTTCTACAGCTATTCTCAAAACAGGTTTGTTGGCATAATTGTTTTTTTCTGACTGCACAGGTTGCCAAAGAATCCTGAGGAACGTTTAAGGAAAGCCAACCTTAAATACACGCTATTCAGCTATGAGCCCTTTCATGTTAAGAAGGTGGATGGAGAGAGATTCTGGCGCAGCTGGCTTCATAAAATCCTAAAGAGAAAAAAAAATGACAGGAAGACATTGAAGAGCAGAACATACGATCCAAGCAAAGTGAAATGCCGTCACGTCAGATACCGTAAGCACAAGCTGCGGCATGTGCATGGAAGACGATACCCAAGCGTAGCTGGGTGGTCTGTTAGCAAAATATCAACTCATGTCACTGCATCCAGCAACGTTACTACAGCCAGATAAAATCATTGCAAGGCCCAGATTAACGAGGTGAGATCTAGACAGAGGGGGGAAAAATGACATATGAATGCATGGGGGTTTTCCTGACAACCCCTAAAATTCTGAGGGTTATATGCTAATACACAGACTAATATAACAAAACCACACACGCACTGTTGGTACCCCGCTGAAATCAATGAGTTCCCACCCTCTGGTAGAAATGCAGTTTCAAGATTGGGTGTGCAGAAACCCAAACCTATTGAGATTTTCCCAGGGAAGGCAAAATTACAGGCTGGCTGTGCTGCAGACCACAGCCGCAGTATTGATGGAGTTTGACCTTTTATCAAAACCTTATTCAGAGGAAAAAAAAAAAAGCCACACTGCACTTGATTCCAACCTTCAGATTTGGTACAAATAAATCTGCTTTGTTTGGAGCAATTGGGTTAAGCAAAGGACTTAAAGACATGTCTCAAGGGATTGCTCATCCACAATTCTTTTATGTTTAGAGGATACTAATAGTGGGTGGATTTGCAATAAGGGTTGCTTTTTCCCAAGATTTTAAACAAAACGTTAATATTTACATGCAACAAACAGAGCTCCTTCTTTTAGTATGGTAATTGTGCTTTCATAAAGCAGCTGAGCTTCTCCCATCCTCAGTATAACTTGTCTTATCTAACAGCCTATGCAGAAGAGATTGAAGAGGTAACCATCACTAGCTTATATTTTTCTACTAATTTGTAAACTGCTTTTGCAAAGGAACAGCTTTTCCAGTTTTAAAAGGAAGGAAGGGCTGTTTGGTTTGTGTGAAAGTCCTTATTAGCACGTGCACTTCTGTAGAGAAGTGGCACCTGCGTGTCCCATTACTGCTGTGGTGCAGTAACACGGGGGAAGAGGGGGGGCTGCTCCTGCCCCCGAACCAGCCAGGAGCCCTAGCGCTGCATGGAGCATGGAGACAGAAACATAGAATGATTTGAGTTGGAAGAGACATTAAAGTTCATCTCATTATGACCTCCCTGCCCTGGGCAGGGACACCTCCCACCAGCCCAGGTTGCTCCAAGCCCTGTCCAGCCTGGCCTTGAACCCCTCCAGGGATGGGGCAGCCACAGCTTCTCTGGGCAACCTGGGAGAGGGGCTCACCACCCTCACAGTCAAGAATTTCTTCCTAATATCTCATCTAAATCTCCTCTCTTTCAGTTTAAAACCATTCCCCCTTGTCCCATGGCTCCCCTCCCCGATCCAGAGTCGCTCCCCATCTCTCCTGAAGGCCCCTTCCAGGTACTGAAAGGCTTCCTGAGACATCTCTGTACAGCAGAGCTTGGCACCAGTGCCACCAACAAGACAAAGGACGTGCTCACAAGAGAGAGCTCTGCAAGGATGAAGAAAAACTAAGTTAAAGCAGCAGTGGCTGCAGAATAAGGCTAGATGGATTGTTTCACTCCTCTTTAGCTATGCTTTTCCCTGGATGCTGGTAATTTTTCATCCCATTAAACAAAAGGATTGACACCAAGTATGACACCAAGCGTGTCTGCCGGTGTGTTTGTCGTGGCTGATGTGGGTGTGAGGGTGACAGGTGGCTTTGCTAGCCATCCGTGGCCGATCAGGTCTTCCATGCCTTGACTCTGACAGCCCAATACACCCGGCAGAGCTGCGCTCAGGATTTGCCAGCTCAAGCGCTCTCAGAATAAGACCCTGTGCGCTTCTGCTACAGCCCATGGCGAAAACATGACTTCCTATTTGGGAGTTACTAATCCATCACATGTTAATTAATCGTATAGACAGTAGATAGAGCTTGGTTGAACAAACTCGTTAGAGGAATCTGAAGCCACTCCAATATCCCGAGGGCTTCCCATAGCTCTGCCCTCAATGGTAGGGAATGTCATTCTCTAAAGTAGGTCTTACATGTGTAGAAGCTGAGCGTGGGGAAGAGCTCTCATCTGAGATACAGAGACGGTTTCAGGCAAAATAGCAAGAGTGGCTGCTCGAGTTTGATGAGGGCTTCCTCATTATGTTCCATGCATTTAAAATGTGAGAGTTTGGGTTTGTAATGATATTGTACATCATCTCTGAGCCTCCGGGGGCTGGATGCAGGATTTCAGAAATAAATATATTAGCAGGAACAACTGCCGCTTAGAAGGAAAAAAAAAAAAGTTATACTTTTCCTGATAGATAGCTTCTGTGTGCCACCTACAAAGGCTTGTGTTTCGCTGCTCTGGAGTTTCCCAGGCTCTGAGGTACTTCAATTAATTGCCATTTATATAACCAATGTGTCCTTTTCTCAGGGGCAATCAAAGCTCTGACTCAGGAGAAAGTCATCAGCTCCCTTTCATCACTGGGGAGCAGGACCAGTGACTAAAAAGCGTAATATTTCATTTGGGTTTAGTCTCCTCTCCGCAGCACATTGTAACAGGCAGCTCTCTGCTGCCTAGTTTTTGTTTGCTGACTTCAGGAGCGTACTTCAAAAGCTCCCTGTCCTCCTAATGAAAGCGCTACGCCTGTCTTTTATCATACCCTTTGTTCTGAAGTTTAGCCCACGTTCCCAAATGGAAGATGAAGAGTAGGAAAACTTATTCAGCATGACAAAACAGTCATTGTGTTAGAAAAAAGTAGCATCCATCTAAGTGAAAAAAACTCCTGATAAAGAGAGTAGACCTACTGAGATATGTTTTTCTCCTAATGCAGTGCCCTTGCCCTCAAATAGGGAAAAGAGAAACAGAAGAGACGTATAGAAAGGAAAGGCCCATCCAAGTCCAGCTTTAAGGATTCCCGTTAAATGGGGTTGGAGGTATGTGATGGGATGTGTAGTTCATCTGCTGCTCATCAACGCTCTGCCCTCTATAAACTTCATGCCCCTCCTTCTTTGAAGTCAAAGGATGGTAGTAGCTAAAATGATCTTTAAAGAAAAAAAGTGTTGGACCAAAAAAAAAAATAATCCTTATTTGTAAGGGGCTTTATTACAAAAAGCTTTTCCTTGGCTGATTTCTGAATGACCCAAGAAATTAGCTTTGAGGTGTAATAGGGGTTTGTATAGTTGTATCTTCAGGATATATTTTTGAGCTTGAAAAGAAAAGGTTTTAATGGAAAGGCTGTAGTCCCAGGATTATTTATGTCACCCTGTGATGAAAAATTTAATATTTCTGTCTAGCAAGTTCAGTCTAGTCGTAGCATTCTTCCTGGTGAGACTTACACAATACTCATATCCCCTCCTGGGATTTCCTTAAGAGTACTTTGGACTGGATTTGCATCAGCTAATTAGCCATTCCAGAGCAGCACAGCAAGTACCTTTCAATCCTAATCTCTTTCTGTGTAACCCGTAGTGGCATTTAGTTGGAACAGTTCTCCCAGCTTCCTATGCAACTTTGAAGAGCTACTCATGCTCCAGGTGGCATCTTAAAAGCCTGATTTACCTGGGTTCTTAGCTGCAGAGGGCTGGCAGGAGGAGGGCAGGCACCACATCAAGCCTCCCAACTAAGTATAGTAACTCACAGCTGTACGTCAGATGTAAAATAAAACAAAGTGCCATCATTTCGTGACCCTTAGCTCTGGGGACAGGGCAGAGACAGAGCTAACCTGTTCTGTTTACAGGTTGTTCTTCCACTGAAATCATCCAGTGAGCCAAATGCACTTCTAAGATTAATTAAGTAAATATTTGCACGCCAAGAATAAGATTGAAATGTGACTTTGCCCAAGTCCAAGCTAAGGCAACATGCCCATACATACAGGCACAAGCGGGAGTGCTCCATACCACTTCTCAAAGAAGTGGCTTCGCTCAGGAGACCCCATGCTCCCTGCACCCCCAGGGGGACCTTTGGAGCACAGACACTGAGCTGTGATTTAGTCTGATACTCCCCAAAATCCCCTTCACTAACTAGAACCTGTTGCCTTTGTCAAATACAACAGACTGCACAAAGCCAGTTACCAAGGCCTTGCATGTCTGCATTTCCGATTGCATTTATTTGCATTGCTGTTACAATTAATTAGTGACAGCACCCTCTTTCAGTCTCACCATCTGCGTAGGCCCTCAGCGATTCACTCCTGTCTATGAACTCGCCTTGCCTTCTTTTCTCTTACTTCACAATTGCCAACCTAAACTAGGTCCCTAGCCTGAAAAGAATCCTCTTATTTATAATCTGGTTGGCCTTAATCTACTAACTCAAACTCACACCGAATGATTTGTTCTGCAAAAAGGTAGAAAACAATTTTTTAGGCTTCCACAAGGAATATGAGCCATTTTGTTCCAGTTTGTTAATTTATCTGTATCAAGACCACAGGTCTCTGTGGGTCTGAGCAGGTTACAGATCCCTGGTACACACACGCGTTTCTTACCCTGGTGTGTCTCCGGCTTACAGAAATTTATCTCTCTCACTTGTTCATTTTACTACTTGACTTCAATCAAAACTATCTCCACTGAAGTCATTCTCCAGATTTCATTTCTCTCCTTAAACACACCATCTATCCTCACTTGTACCACCTCCCTCCTCCTACTCATTTAAATGGGCTGTTATACCAGGGTAGATAATGTCACAGTCGTCTCCCTTGATTTAAACGGTGTTTGATTATATCTGTCAGGATATACTTCTCTCTAAGCAAGTGTTCTCGCTTGATGTGTTAATCTGATGGAGTAAATGGGCCCAGGGACATGGCCTAATCATCGCACAACATTAAATAGTTAAGGCAAGGTTCAGGCCTCCAGGTACAGGCTTGTTGTATTGGTAAATCCCGCAGGTGGTGGAAAACCAGTAAATCCCGCAGATGGTGGAAAACATGCCAGGCTTTGATGATATAATGGCCAACACACAAAAGGAAAGTAGCATTCCCCAAGCATGAGGCAGTCAGCAAATACCACATTTTCTACATTTTTATGTCTCTTTTTTTCCCCATTCACTTTTTCAGCCTTACAAAAAGCTGCTTTGTCTCCAGCACAATTTCAGAGCTGGGATATCAGCCTCAAAAGCTGCTTTTCTTGTACCTAAGGAGGAAAATAAAATTTTCACCCCATGGCCAGTCTCCCCATTTACGACGCTCCTGCAGGGTAAGGAGAGCTGAGTGCACCACATCATGTTCTCCAGCACAAATAACTTCAAGATGAGGGGGGAAAGAAGAGAAAAACAGTGGGGATGGGAAAAGCCCATAGAAACAAAGTAAGATCTTATTTTGGGGGCCTTACAGGTGAGCATCTGGATCTTCTTCAGGGTTGCACCTTCTTTTTGGTTGCAGTATAGACCCTTTAAGACCTTACCAGTCTGTGACCATAACTGGATACTGCTGACATACCAATTTCACTAGCAAGGCTGTCCAACTTAAAAGCCCATTTCCTACGGGAGAATCTCAGAGGATGTGGTACAATTCCCTCATTTGCTGAAAACTCCATGAATCTGGGAGTTCATTTCAATTCCAAAATGGAAAGCATTACATCAATTAGCAGGGGAATAAAACTTTAATATTTTTTAACATTCTACTTTATTTTTTTCCTTAAATAATAATTGAAATAAGCTTTTGAGATGATCACTTACAGATGAAAAAAAACTGTGATTAAAATATTGAAACTGAGTAATGATCTTATTGAAATTTTTTTAAAACATTTTTTTCCTATCTAGCATTTTAATCAAAGTTAAACCAAAGAAGTTTTGGTCTAGTTAAAAAATAATTTTAGTGAGAAAATTTTAGAAAATTCATGGAGAAAACGTTCTGGGAACATGAGTGGGGACTCAATGTCATTATAACCTGCATGTCTTAAAGAAAAGCCCCAAAATAAATTAAAGCCAAAGCATCACCCTTGGTACCCATTTTAGCTTAGCTTTCTTGGGACAAATAGTATTCTATTCTAGGAAAACTTTCATGATGCGCTCTGTCTATCAGAGAGGTACCCCTACCGCAGCTCTGTTACACACTTCCACATCTGATGCTGTCCTTCTGGTAACTGCAGCCCTTACCTACACGAATTTTTGAGGTTATCAATATTGACCTTAGTTTTCTGCATCCCAGCCCAGAGCCAAATTCATTGTAAGTCCCCTACTCAGAACTGTTGTATCACAGATTTGTGCTTTATATGGAAAAAGAAGGAAATAACATGGAGAACAGACTTCATCCCTGAAATGAATACATCAGATAAGGATGAAAATCTCTGCCAAAAAAACCCCCCAACTTTCCTCAGCAACCTAGATTTCTGATAGGTCACAAACAAGGAATCAAAGAAAACGCCGAACAGACAGATGATATTATGAAGGCTTCCTAATAATGCTAGATGCACTAATTTTTTTCCTAGCTGCAATTTTATGACTAAGCATAACACTTCTTATGAGTGATAGCAGAAAAGAACCATAAAGTTGACAGCATAATCTATGGTCCAAAAGACTGGGAGATAAATGCACGAGGAAAGAAGAAAGCTAGTTTGGGGAGGAATTGTTCTAGAGCTCTGTGATAAGGGACTTGTTAAAACAGTTTTGTGGCGGTTACACCAATATTGGATGTACATACTATAGAAGTAACCATGATAACAGCTTCATATTTCTCTAGCACCTTCCTTCTAGATGGATCATTATTTATATAGCACTTCGATGTGGGCTAGATGTCCCCTATAGGAATTTATAAACTCATTTTTTTCGTGGTGTTCAGTTACTGTGGTGAACAGAGCCATTTATATCTAGAGACAGACAAGCAGTTAGAGAAACAATGGGGAGACGCAGTGCAAGAAAAAGAAGCCAAAAATCAGGATCCCAGAGTGTTTATTCACCAAGAAGTCTGGGATTACTTTCTCCAGCCACAAAGAGCAGTTACTTTGGGGTGATGGTGTATCGCGTTACACTTGAAATCAGAACAAATCCTTCCTATGCGTATTCTTCATGTTCATATTCATTCCTCATATTCATACATATTGGATCAAACCTGATCCATGTGCAGCAGCTTTCATAGCAATGGAGGACTGTGGTTATCTCTACCCCAAACCAACGGATACCGACAACACCGGACCCATAACGCTTCACCCCGAGTCCAACGCTGGAGAGCAAGACAGTTCAGCCAGAGCGGCAGAACAAGTGGACCTGTTGTGGAGCCCACACTGCAGCTGAGTAAATGCCATCACAGAGTCAAGATGCGCCAACCAGAGGAAAGAAGGTAGCCCCAAGCCACAGCTGGCCAGTTCTGGCACCTGTCTGTAGCCCCCCTGGCCGAGCCCAGGCCCTTTGGCAGCCCACGTGTGAGAAAAGTGTACAGACCCCAGGGAGAGCCCAACAACAAACTCTTTCTCCACAACCCCTCATGATTCATACAAGGGAAGAGAAAGAAGCGATATCACACCTAACATGCAGTGCTGCTATTCCCAGCCCTTGACCTTTTTTTTTATGGTTCGTTACCCACAATATCAAGGCTCCCCAAAGCCACCTGCAAGAGAGTACAAGTAAAATGTTTTCACTTCTCTGTCTCCTGAAATGAGTTATTTTTTAATAGAGAAGGTTAATTGATAGTAAAAGCATGAAAGAAAGAGCTACTCCTAATTACATCCCTATAAGCAAAGGAGGTTTGGGGCTAGCAGGAAAAATACATGGAATTAGAAGGGATAGAAAGGTTTGGGAAGGATCCTCCTCTCTGCTAAGAGAAGTTTAACGGTAACAGGAAAAATAGTGAGAGAGAACTGTAGCAACAGGAGTAGCAGTGATTCACCACTCATTCTGCATGTATTAGATTTGACAGTGATATACAAGAGCCCACCCATCCATCAGCTCTTTTTCTTCATCATCATCAATCCCTCATGGTATTGGGATAGTGGTATTAGCAAGGCTGATATACAGTAATGATTTTTGGTTAACAAATCAGACCTAGCATTAAGTATTTTGTCTTATCCTCACAGAATGCCACTACAAAGATATTTTATTATCCCTTCTGTCAAATCACCATCCCACTCCCTTCAACCCTTACTCCTTTCATACACTGGCTAGGGCAGCTGACCAACAGGCCCCCATGTAGCCAGTACTACATCGTTAATGTTCACTCATAAGCACAGTATTACTCACAGACATGGCTGATACCTATTTTGACACAATCCACAAAGAAAAGGAGAGACTGTAGTTACTATGTGGATAAAAAAAACATTTTCAACTAAAATAAGATTGCATTTCAACCACGTAAGCCAAAATACCTTTTCCTGAACTACGTTCTAACGTTGTTCTTTACACAAGCACTGATTGCGTACACAAGATAATAAACGTTGGGAGAAAGTTTTTAGAATTGTTCATCTAGAATGAAAGGTGGACGTTTCCTAATCAAAATAACTGTACAGAGAGAAATGAATGAAAAGGAAACAAACCCAGCCATTATCCACTCGGCTCCATGAACAAAGTGTTAGGCTGAGCCAAGCACTGGTATCAATTTTCTTTGCCTAATGAAAAGGTTTTCCGAGATGTATTCCTTTCTGCTTCACTGTGGATCGACAATACATTCTGACCTAATGGCTGCTGATTACTCTTGCCATTATGCAAGGCTGACAGAAGCAATATTTCTCCGAACCACAACCTGTTGTTGAGCACAGAGCTATTGTAGTGCGACTCTGTGCCACAAAGGCCTTTTCATATCACATGTTCCTCCTCTGCTTTGAGCCACCAGACGACTTCTCACGTGGCAATAGGGAGACCTACAAGGCTGTCCTGCCGTCACAGCTGGGATATCATCACCCAGGAATAAAACCAGCACCATCTGGAAGTCTTTGTTCAACACTAAAACCAGATGAGACAGATATTACACTTCCATTCTCTAAATAAGACAAAAATGAAATAAGCACTTGGGAAGTCCTTAGCTCCTCCTGATCTCCCCAAGGCTTCAACTGAGCACTACCAGAACTGTCACAAGAAACCACATCCTTCTTGCAAAACAGAAAATTTAAACAGTTGCTGCGTACATCTTGTACCTACCCGACAGCTACTTCTGTTTGGAGGATTTGGGAGTTTACCAAAGCAGAGGCAGAGCTGGGGCTGATCGAGCCAGGGGCATTACGTACAGCCCTGCCACCGGCTCCTCGCAAAGCAACTTACATCCTTGGTGCTTTGCCTGTATTTGTTGATCACATATATGAGTGGTTTTTTCACCATTTACATTTCATAACCTAACAGTCAAGACAATTTCTTCCAAGCTCTGATAGCACACGAGACACTCCTCTTGCTAGGCACAGTACAGGCTGCATTTATCATAGAATCATAGAATTTATCACAGAAGTTCCCGACATGAGCTTCAGACGCCCCTTCCCACCACAAGAAATGAGCCTGGTCAATGCAGGGTGCAGTGAATCTCACAAGACTGCGCAAGGTGGGAGACCAACAGACTTATGGGATCGGAACATCTCTCTTATGAAGAAAGGCTGAGGAACTTGGGACTTTTCAGTCTGGAAAAAAGATGACCAAGGGGGGATCTTACCTACACTTACAAATACTTCAAGGGTGGGTGTCAGGAGGATGGGGCCAGGCTCTTTTCAGTGGTGCCCAGGGACAGGACAAGAGGTAACGGGCACAAACTTGAACACAGGAAGTTCCACCTAAACATGAAAAGGAACTTCTTTCCCTTGAGGGTGGCAGAGCCCTGGCACAGGCTGCCCAGGGAGGTGGTGGAGTCTCCGTCTCTGGAGACATTCAAACCCCACCAGGAGGGGTTCCTGTGCAACCTGCTCTGGGTGACCCTGCTCTGGCAGGGGGTTGCAGTAGGTGATCTCCAGAGTCCGTCCCTTCCAACCCCACCATTCTGTGAGACTGGTGTCTGAGGTGCTGTGCCATTACCGACTGTTAAACAGCAACGTGTCCAGGGCTCCAGAAGTGGGAAATGAGGAAAAAGCAAACAGCCAGTGCTAAAGTTACAAGTGCGCGGGATGGCTTTGAAGAAAATAGGATGAGTAAGGGAGATTAAAGGTGGAAAGCTCAGGATGAGAGGCAGAAGAAAAAGTATTCGCTGTGGAGCGGGATATTCACCATCTCCTGTGTCTGAGCCGCCACAGTAGGAGCTGCTCTGAGGCTACTCAGTGCTTTAGCACCCTCTTGGTTTTGGCAGCACCGTGCCGGGCAGCCATTTCAGGAGAGACCCTCCCTAGTGCTCTTTGCTTTGCACCCGTTATCAGTGTTGATACCTTTTGTGGAAACTCTCAGTGTCCTCTAAATTAGACTCATCCTCACTAAACCGGCTGTGAAACACGCTTGTGCCTGCAAAGCCTCAGGAAAAACAAAAAAAAAAACCAACAAAAAACCCCAAACAACAAACCAACCAATCCACCAAAATGAAAAGAAGCCTTTTCTTAAGAGTATTAAAAGAGAACTAACGTGGTATTCACATGCTGGGTGGGGAGGCCTGAGTCAGCGCAAGGAAGTGGTTGCCTCTCTACACCACCTCAAACCACTCTGAGCTTCACTGAGCCCCTGAGTGAATTTTCTCCCAGAGAGAACAAACTAAAATATATTCCTGAGCTTTTTGTGTGTGAATTTGCTCCCCATTTGGCTTATATTCACTCCAGCTACTGCTATCAGACAAATGCTGCAGTCAGAGGCAGGGCACAGACAGCACTGGGGACTGTTGCCTGGACCCCGCTCCCGTGTGCCGGGCAGCAGAGCCCTCGCCATCTGTCACCAGTTCTCCCTAGTCTCTGCTGATACCAAGAAAACCAAAATTTCTGGGATTGCTTGGAGGATTTCTCCCTGCACTTCTGTTGTGTCCAGAGCTTCACCTCCCAAACAGCAGGTTCCTGGGTGATTGGGATTTTATTTATTTTTTTTTTTAAGCTGCACCAAGAGCAAAACTATTTGTTGCTTTTAAAATAACAACCAGAAGGGCAGAAAAAACACCCCAAAACATTGCTGGATGTGATTATTCTGCAGGAACCTAATTGCTGGCTTGGTGCCACCAAAGGCACAGCAGCTGAAGGCAGGACAGAAACACCTGAAAAGCCACAGAGCAATCAATTGCCAGCAAAAAGTCATTACTTGTGCACTTGTGGTTTTGTTTTTCTGGGAATAAAAGGGGACATAGGGTTCTATAGCTCCGTGAATTACAAATTTTCACATCTGGCTGATACTGCAGGTAATCCACGTCTACGCTAGTGAAAACACACTGCTGTCCTGAACTTGCCCAACACAAGCGACTCGGGCTTTTTTTCGTGACTCCCCACAGCAAACAGCTGCAGAGAAGACAGCACTTGGCCTGTGCTGCTCCGTGCCAGATATTCCCATTGCCTCACTTCCCTCTCGGCTTTCTCTGAAGACACCTGGTACATCTTCTCCACTGGCCACTTGGCATCTCCACTAGCCATCTGCAGCCAGGCAGAGGGACCCCTGCCCAGGGCCCAGCTCTGGCTCTCAGGGTTGCCAGTCCTTTGCTTGCCAGTCAAGGCTGAGATAGAGGGGTTTGCCTCAATGGTACTGTACCAAACTCCTGAGGAGCCACTTAATGGCACTGATGATCAGCAGGACGATGTCCAGTCTGTGGAGATCTCCTACTTAAACTACAAAAGGTGGAAAAGGGAACAGAGGAAGTAACCTCTTTAAAATCAAGCAGAGGCACAAGTAAAACCACAGCTCCCCCAAGCTCTGTGCCACAGATTTATTCTCGGAGCCACAGACCACAGCACGAAGATGTTGCCTGACTTCAAAAGCCCACGTGGGGGAATGAGAGAAGCAACTCCTTCTAGCTCCCTTTTGCTATGCAAGATAATCCTGATATACTCACACATCCTCGATGTATCCTGTCACCTGGCTGCATTGGACACCTCTGATGATCTGCTTAGCACCTTACCTGATGCACAGGACAAACAGTTTGGATTGTGAATTATCCAGAGTGTGGTACATGGTGAATATGAATTTTGTTTGTGATTCTTAAGCTAGTGAGATCCTACATCAATGCCATGTAGGAAACAGCTATGGACATATACCTTGTGCATAACAATGCCATCGCTCTGCAAAGCTGTACACTCTTCCAGAACTGCCTGATTGTGGTTCATGTAACGTGGATGTCTTTCCCAATGGAAACCATGCTCACACAACAACTCCGAAACACATGCAGCCGCACCGACATTTGCATATTTGTATGCTTCATTTAAAAGAGTCTGCTATGTGTTGTGGCTTATTTTCCAGGCAAGGATAAGTCAAATTTTCCTAGCTCTTCAATTTGTACCAACTTCCCCCTCCCTCAGTTCCCTCCAGTTTGCTGTGAGCTCTGCCGCTGTGATACTTTTCCATTTAGATGAACAAATAAGTCGCACAGCTCTCGGGAACTGCTACCACAGGTATTCAGGAAATAGCTGGCAACAAGAATGCTGCGGTTCACATTCCCCTGGGGCAAGCACAAGATTGGCACAGTGCAAAACCAAGCCAAAAATTCATAAATACAGATGAAAAGAAAATTCAGCCTAATCCTTTTCCAAAGCTGATCTTTAGTGAATCTCTGAGATGACAGGCTGAGTACATGCCTGGCTTTCTGCTGACATTATAATGGCTGATAACACTTTGGCAAATGAGTAGCAGGGAATGATCAAGTGAAAAAGCTGTTCTCCTCCTTAGTGAGCCTGAAATAGAGCTCTGGTTGCATCTCACGTAACCTTAGCAGGAAACTTCACCGCCTGAGAGCAGCGCTGCAGCTGCCTCAGAAACAGAGCTGGGGAGAGCATTGTACCAAGAGGGAATACTGGTTCCCTGAAACAAAAACACTCTGCAGAAAGATGCTGATTACGATAACAAGGCAAATCAGGAAAGTGGATAGCAGAAATAGGGAGCATCTTGTCTGCTAGATGCCAGCAACCCACCTACCAGGGTGACTGTCCGCCAATCATACCTTCGAAAATCCCATTTGCCTTCATGTCTTGGAAACTAGGCTGTAGCTCCCATGCACCAAACGCTGTCTGGTCTTCGGTTATGCAGAGCAGTTTCCCCAACACTTCACAGTTGTCTGGTTTTGAACTTTTTTTTCCCTACATGCTGGTTTCAAACAGGAATTTCAGCTTCCAGCCAGGTTTATTTCTAACAATAACAGCCAGATTCTCATTTGCTATAGAAGCCTATATCCCCTTAGAAAATAAGGTTAACACCTGAGTAGAGGTGTGCCAGGTTGGATTTCAGGGAGCACTGTGATCCCTGAACTTCATCTCCAGGCACGCCAGGATTTGGGGATCTTGGGGTAGACACTACACATTCACATTTCCTTCAATACATTGCTTAACTTTTAGGTATATCCTTCCGTGAAAATCCAAGCACTCAAAAGGCCACATGATCTATTGTCACGTATTACCTTAAATACCTGCTTATTGTTATTTCCTCTCTCCGGTCTGTGTAGAAACATTTCTACTGATGGTACCCAAAAAGCAAGTTAGTACAGACCTACACAAGCCCATTAGCCTCTAAGTGGTCATGCTGCCTTAAATGGAAAGGCTCCAGCTGACTTCATGGGAAGCTGAATCAGGTCAGTAACAAAGGTTGCAAATTCAGGTTTGGTTTAGCAGCACAGAAGTTCAGAAACTTGTCTAGATCTGTTGAATACATGAAATCACCAAGACTTTTGCACTTTGCAAGAGGAAATGCTACCGTAAGAGTCTTGAAAATGAGGATACTGCAAGACTAAGCCTTCACATGGCACCGCCGCTATACTGAGAATTGAAAAAAGAAAGGCAAAAAAGGGGGCATTTGGTATAGAAGTGAATATCATCTCAGAAGGGGGCATTTTTCTTTTTTTCTTTCCTGGATGGTCATCTTTATTTTGCTTCCTTTACGGTGTTGGCTCTTTTCATCTGGAAAACAGTGTGCTCCTCACTGCTTTCCCAGGTGCCAGCCTTGGTTTGCAATCTCAGCCACATACATTATTAGTTACGTGACTATTGCGATCAGCTCCTCTCCTCAACAAAAGGCTTCTGCTCCCTTATTAGCAGTATTTCATGGCAGCATAGACAGATGTAGACTGACAAAGGCATATGAAATAATGAACAACGTAATGAAAGCCCCTTGGATTTTCCTATTCTACCCCATAGCACAGGAGAAGAATAAGGAAACATTTCATGAAATTAGAAAGGCTGCAAAGGTTGATACAGATTAAAGGAAAGACTTTTTCTCTTTGAACATAGTTTATAACCAGCCTGTGAAATTAACTGCTGCCTACTCAGAGCTGGGGAAGAATGAGACCATATATTCTGTGTCCTTTTTTTATGTGGGATCTAGCAATAGTCATACCTGCAAAACACATTATGAAATAAAGTAATAAGGGAACATCTTAGCTAAAAGAACAGATGAAACAGGAGGTATTGGTCTGCCAAGGCCCTTATGGGAGCTGTTTGTTGTCTGTCTGGATTAGCCTTAACAACGCTCTTAAAAGAAGTGGGCTTAGAATAAGATGCTTGAAAAGCAGACGGAGGCAAGACACCTACTGAAGAAAGGGGAGAGGCCAAGGAAGGTAGGGTGAGATGCAGAGTCAACAAGCCAAAGACCTTCAGAAGTTTGGGTGGACTTCCAGAGTACGATGGGCAGTTCTGTCTATCCCACAGCAGGAATGAAGTTTAGGGCAAGTCAGCAATGCCTTGCTGAACCAGGGCGCGTCAGGAACAACGGGCACAGAGGCCACTGAACTGGCAGTGTCTGCCCCAGCCCCGGGCAAGAGGGGCAGGGAAGCCTCATGTCTTGGCGTGTAGGGGCTGAGCACCAAAGCCAGGCGGCTCTGGAAGCAGGGCAGCTGTTTGCACAACACACAGCCCAAGCTCCGCACAGCTCTGGGGGCCGCAGTTTGCCACACAAACTCACAGTGAAGCCTTTGTTACTCAGGAAACTGCACTGCGCTACAGCTCATGGTGGCAAGCATCTTCAAATAAGAAAACCAAAGGTAGTCTAATCTTCTCTCATAGTAAACGTAACAGTAAGGTTATGTTCAGCTCCTCTTGTAAACTTGTTTCTGTGCCTATAAATTCCCAATGCTAACTTTTTATTCCTCTGGAGCTACTCCCGACAGCGCTGCTGGTCACAGTCCTCTTCCACCACCAGCACAAGCAGCTCTGCTGCCTGCTGCATCTGCAGAAACGGCAGTGGGACAACACAAGGACCACGCTGGACTCCCCCACCAGCTCCTTTCTGTAAAATTAAAATCACATGGTGTATTACTCAGATTCAAAAGCTCATTGCAGTAGCTTAAGATCTACTGGCAAAATTAAAAGTTATAAGGGATGTTAATCTTCATGCTCCAGGGTATAAACTAATTACCATCTGGAGTCAGGAGGAAACTTCCCTCTTTATACCGATACAGCCTTTTACTGTTGCCCGGGAAAATGATGAGTTTGGAAGAGGTTGTTCTTCTCTCTGATGCACTGACCTTTGTCAAAGACTGGATTCTCAGTTAGTGGATCAATGGCCAATTTTAGGATGACATTCCTGTGTTGATATATCACCTTCCATTCAAATACATCCATTAGCAAGGTAATGCCCCAGGGCCTTGGATTTGTCAAACTGTTTGTTTACCTTTTTTATTCCAGAGATTAGTGCAATCTTACACGCAAAGCACACGTGAACACAGGCATTGGTCCACAACTCGCATTTCATCGGAAAGGTTAGTGTTCCCTCCATGCCTTTTGGAGGCAGCAGTAATGGTGACACTGGTACAGACCTAAGCCTTTTATCAATGAGCAGCGTGGCAGCTCTATTTGTTGGAGCCCTTGCTGACACCCACAGTCTCCGTAATTCAGTCTGACAGATTGAGGCCATGTTCCAGATCTCACAAAAGAAGCAGAGGCGGGTATTGATTTTTCTGTTATTGTTGGTGATTTGCTGCTTCATTCCTTTAACAAATGTTAAAAAAAAATAAATATAGTAAACAGGAAGGTCACAGCTGCAGGTTGGCAGAGCACGTGGTGTTGTTTCCCCTGTTATTCTCTTCTGTCTCTGTCTTTCTGATTCAATGGGCATGTTCCACAGCCCTTGAGCAACAACGCTGGGTAAATATGAAAAAATAGCCATGATTCTGCTAAGAACCCAGAGGTGCTGCAGGAGGGAATTTAGTTTCAAGCATCTTTCACACTTCAGCTTTGCTTAAGGCTCCTGAATCACAGCTCAGTAACAGCTGTATTTATAGCTTCTCCCACACTAACTCTGGCATGGAGATAACCTTCATGTTCACATGGAAACCAGGCCCCCAGATTTCTACACGCAGGCTTTGCCCTAACTTCCCTCAGGCATCACGTCATTTGTCAAGCCCAGGTCCAGTACAGGTCCTACCACAGATCATAGAATGGTCTGGGTTGGAAGGGACCTTAAAGCCCATCCAGTCCCACCCCCCTGCCCTGGGCAGGGACACCTCCCACCAGACCAGGCTGCTCCAAGCCCCATCCAGCCTAGCCTTGAACCCCTCCAGGGATGGGGCAGCCACAGCTTCTCTGTGCAACCTGGGCCAGGGGCTCACCACCCTCACAGCAAAGAATTTCTTACTAATATCCAATCTAAATCAGTTTCACAGTTGAAACTCTTACCCCTTGTCCTATCATTACACTCCCTGATAAAGAGTCCCTCCCCATCCTTCCTGTAGACACCCTTCAGGAACTGGAAGGGGCTCTAAGGTCTCCCTGGAGCCTTCTCTTCTCCAGGCTGAACACCCCAAACTCTCTCAGCCTGTCCTCACAGCAGAGGGACTCCTGTCCTCTGAGTATCTTCGATGTGCTGAGTGCTGCTGACCTTGTCCCCTCACTTTTTCAGGTACCATGTGGACACCTCAGATCAGGTTCATACCTGTCCTGTGCCTCTGCTGCACTCCTTCGGCAAGGTGCGCATCTCATAAGGCCTTAGTCCCCACGTACAATGATGCCAAGGTATCAACCTCCCACTGAAACCAACAGAACTTAAACATCCAGGTACCTTCCCTAATCTCCTACATTGGTTCCTGTGCTTTTGGGAGCTTTCTAATCTCTAAGCATACTAATGTAAACAGAAGATAAACCTTTATGGGTGTGTTGCTCCTATTATACATCATTTCAAAATGTCCAGGCTTTCCCTTTTTACAGCTAATTCAGGAAAGAAGATATGCAGATTCAGGTCCGGACTCCCAGTCAGAGTGTGCTTCCATGTATGGAAATAAGTCATCTGTAGTAATTCTCAGATTCTGAATTTATTATCAGTATCTTCCTCTTAGAAAATCCTGAACACTGCTTTCTGTTTAACACTATGTTTAAAAAAAACAAAAAACAAAAAAACACCCCAAAACCCCATTTGCAGTTGCTGATGTTTAGGATTTTTGTTTCTTGCGGAGCAGGGTGGAAGGTAGAGGCTGGACTGCTCCTACGTACCCTCGGCAGAGCAATAGAAACAAAACATTGGGCACTTTAACAGTATGCTGATGCCTCTAATGTAAACACAAAATATATAAGGGATTTTTTTTTTTTAGCAGCTTTTCAGACTTTAAGAGAGATAAGTAATATCTTTGTGCTGTGAACGAAGCCATTTTCACGATCACCAGGCTTTGACAACCAGCTTCCTACGCACTTCATCATGCAGAATGTCACTAATACCGTCTGAATACTGATACAGTTCATGACTTTTTCCTATGTCTCATGTGAAGATTTTGTGCATTTAATGTAGCAAAAGCACTGCTAAACAGATAAAAATCTTTGGAGAGGCTACTGATAAAAAACCAACCTGTAATACCATCCTGATTGTCTGTGCTGTGTTAGGCTTCAATAATATTTACATTTTATCCTTTTTATGAGCTCAGTGGCATTGCAGTGATTGTTCTTAAAGATGACTGAAAAACACAGTAATCTCCTGGGAACACTGGCATAAATCTGAAGTAACCTTCTGGCGGCGATACTTGTGCGTTATCGGGAGTGATACTTGTACCAGGGATTGTGCCATATCTGCAGCTACCAGTAAGGAAAAAATATAGCTAATTAGGTCCTTGTCCTTTCTCTTTGAAATCATTGCCTTGTTTACCAAAATGAGTGTTTCCCCCTCTCCAGCTGTGATGGTAGAGGCGAGCAATACCTTCTTCTTGCATTAACTCAGGAGGAGCATTTTCTGCTCTCCTAGAGGATGGGCCAACAAAGAAACCTGCTGCTGTATGGGTCACTGGTGAGAGACAGGGCAGAAAGACCACCAAAATCAGCAGAAATCTTTATTGCTCTTGCTCCTGGCATTGCTGGCTTGTGCTTCATCCAAGGCAGCCTTGCTCCCATCAGTGGGCTCCACACAAGCGTGAGGGCATATGGCCTTTCACGGCCACCCTCCAGCAGGGAGTTTGCAGCATGGGCTCAACAAACACATGCTTCAGCCACCAGCGGCTTTGCTTTTACCATTTACAGCCCTACCTATCCTACAGCCTTTTAAAACCTTTTTAATTTTTTTTTCCTTTTAAAAATAAAAGCAATGCTTTCAAGGAGGCAAATCACTGCTTGCTCTGCCTCTCAGGAGCAGATCTGTGCCCCTGGGCAGGACAGACTCCTCTTGGAAAGGTGCAAGGTTTAATTCCCATGCTGCCAGCGCATTTCTGTTTTACACGCCCTGGCCTGGAGGTGATAACAGGAGTGAGGGCACACCACTTCGCACCTTAGGGATGCTGGCTTATACCTCCCCAGGGATCCTGACATGTCGATGGATGCAGCTTATTATCAATCCCGCAGCCCCACGGAAAAGGGAAGGTGTGACTTCTCACTGCTTCCATTAGCACTGTGCCAAGGGGTTGCAGCAAAGGCTGAAGGGAGCAGGATCACAGAGTGGGTGTAAGCACAAGTGCATTTAGCCAAAGTATCAAAACAGAGAAAGGTGGGAGTAAAAATGAAGACACTGAGAGGTGAAGTGATTGGCTCAAGGTGAAAGCAAAGCTCTTTGCCGAGCTGGACTCTCACGAGTCCATCTACAGAGCTCTGCTGATGCTCCAGGCAGCTCTCCCAGCAGTGGAATACAGGCTTATTTTGACAGTATTTTATTTATGTACAACTATAATTGTGAACTCATGGTAAATCGCTGCCTGAAACTTGGTCCTATTTGGAATATTACCTCTTCACAATACGCAAGAAGTCTAGTAGGAATGTTATGCCTTCCAAATGTTATTCAGGTTACACCTCAGGGGCAAGACAAATAATACATAAAAATAACAAACACCCAGGCATATTAATGGGTATGGCTACGCAACTTCAGCTACCCTATGAACTTTTCCATTTTCCTCACAGAAATTGTTTCTGTCGATATTTTGATTTAAATTGGGCTGAAAGGGAGGAAGGAGGAAAGTTTAATCAGAAGGTTGTCAACAAACTGTGCTCACTTAAAAATTAGTGGACAGTGCCACTACTCGCAGGTTGGTATAATATATATCTTTCCTAGAGATAAATTGTTCCAAGGGCTATCTTGGAGAGAAAAAACCAAACAAAATAAAAAATTCATCACATGTTTATTTTTAATTTTTTTTTCCCTATACTTTGGTTTGGAAAAAAGTTGATTGGAATTTTTTCATTGCTGGTGTATTTTTCCAAGAAGTAAAAGCCTTAAACTGGTCCAAAATACTATTTACTGTAGCATTGCTACTAATTATCATGCAATTTTCTCAGTGTTGTGAGACTCATGGTTAGCTGACAGAGAAAGTTATGCTAACCGAAGTACGGAAAACTACACATTCTGCTGTAATAGATACAAATCACTGCCACCCCATCAATTAAGCAGCTGAAGAGCTGTCAGCTTTGCCTTTTGGCTTCACTATCCCCAGCACTTCCCACCCTCTCTCCTGATGTGGTCCCTTGGTCCTCTCAGCCCTCAATTTACAGACAGAGCTCTGCAGAGCAAGGACCTGTCTCTTTGTTTAGCTCCTGTAACATCTCTCATTCCTAGTGCATGCAATTAGCAGTAACACCATGCAAAACCCCAGGTGCTGCCCAGGTGGTGGCAAAGTAAACATTCACCATTATCTTCACAGTCTACTGAGACTTCCCAGTTTGAATTAGAAGAGAGGATTGTGTAACTTAGTAGTTAAAGGCTAACTTTAGCCCATTAGGCTGGTATCAGCCCTCCAGAAAAGCTTCTTTTCCCCTCAGGTGCAGGAGGAGAGCATCGATCCTACCTCACAATATCCTTTCTTCTCCTTAACCCAGACACCCCTGAATCAAACTCAACAGTCTGATCTGTGGGTTCATCGGAGCTTGTTTTTATGGTGGATAAAAAACACTGATCCTTCACTAGTCTTGCCTTTATGCTTCTTGGGTTGGCAAGATCTTATCTTTCAGCAAAAGAATCCAGACAGGGAGGGAAGCAAATATTGTTTATCTTCGTTTAGTATAAACTTGTTGACCTAAGGAGAGCTTTCTTTTGCAGAGAAGAGTATTAATTCTCATGAAGACACAAGAAGGGATGCAGAAAGGCAGGAGGCAGGGAGAGGTTGGCTAGGTAATGCAAAGTGAGCAAATTCTACTTGCATATCACCACGGATTCTTTTCATGGAAAATTAGGGTGTGTGTTTGTTATAAACTAAAACACTAGTTCTAGGTCAATAGTAAATACCTGCAATACTACAAGTGGCAGGACAGAGGGAGAAAGCTGGCCCAGAATACAAAAAGCATTAGAGCAGGAAGCAAATTAAGAAGTGCTAATAAATTGATGGTGTTAAAGCCTGGGGAACAATAAATGAGGAACACTCCAGTCAGTTAAAGAAAGACTTAGATCATTTAGAGGCTAATGGCAAAGACAGGTCAAAGCTGACAAACACAGAATAATGAAGACTTTTAAGTATCTTATACTCTCTGTGCATCTTAAACGCGTACACTAAAAAACGTAAGGAATTCCAAAGAGACAGTCTAAGAGTTGTTTTGATTTTTATGTTCTTGTTTGAGATCATCTAAGGAACCTGAAGGTTCACAAGTCCATGGGACTAAGTGAGATTCATACATGGGTCCTGAGGGAACTGGCAGATGAAGCTGCTAGCCACTATCCATCATATTTGAGAAGTTGTGGCAGTCTGGTGAAGTTCCCCCGGAATGGAAAAGGGAAAATATAAGGCCCATTTTTAAAAAGGGAAAAAAGGAAGACCCAGGAAACCACAGGCACATCAGTCTCACCACTGTGACCAGCAAGATCATGGAGCAGATCCTCCTGGAAACTATGCTAAGGCACACGGAAGATAAGGAACTGACTGGTGACAACCTACATGACTTCACCAAGGGCAAGTCATGCCTGACAAATTTGCAGGCCTTCTACAACAGCATTACAGCGTTGGTGGATAAGGGAAGAGCAACAGACATCATCTACCTGGACTTGTGCAAAGCATTTGACACTGTCCAACATGACATCCTGGTCTCTAAATTGGAAAGGCATGGTTTTGATGGATGGACCAGTCAATGGATGAGGAACTGGCTGGATGGCCAAATTCAAAGAGTTGCGGTCAACAGCTTAACGTCCAAGTGATGAGCAGCAATGAGAATAATATAGAAGGAAATAATCTGAAACCGACAGAAGAGAGCAACTTGGCTAATTATGTATTCTTGAAAAATATAATAAACATCTAAATTCTTTTGCAGCTCTGACCTTCAAGCAATTGGAAGTCCAGTTTCATTAAGAAGTAAAAATACTTAAGAGTTCACACGCTTAAATCATCTTTTACAGTGACAGTAAGGCTCTTAAGTGTTTGGGAAAAAATACTACTTTGTAGGCAAACACAGTACCTTACCATAGAATCACAGAATGGTTTCGGTTAGAAGGGACCTTAAAGATCATCTCATTCCAATGCCCCTGGCATGGGGGTTGCCATACCAAAACCATACCAATCACACCCTCCTGTTCATTCTTCCAAACCACACTTCAAATTTAAATATATACTTTATGATTATAAAATCCAGAGCATAAAACTTTCAGAGCTTACAAAACTCTACTACTCATAGCGGAGCAAAGCAGATCTACTGTTATCTGTCTGGTGTTTAATTAGGTGATCTAATCTTTTGCTCATTTCCTAAAATCATGTTCCTCGCTATTACATAGCTCTTCCAAGCACATAAAGACCAGAGTTTCTTTCTCCACAGTAGAGCTATTCAACAAAAATAAGGTGGCACCATTTTCGCAGGATCTTTTGCACTGGGAAGTCCTACTCTGGAACCAGTTCTCAACTCTCCAAGCTGACCAGCCTCATCCATCGCAGACAGGCATTCAGTGACATCTCTGAACGTTTCCCATGCCTCCTTAAATCCACTGAACACGAATGCTACATTTCTAGTCTCACAGCCCTTGCTGGCCTCCAAGCAGTAGAAAACCCAGCAGTTCAATACAATTAAAACAACGATTGGTTACCATATATTACACAATATTAACGAAAACTTTACTGAGATCCTGCAGCATAATGTACAAATTACTTGGCCAACAAACATCATTAAGCTTTGCTTAATAATTTTGTAGCATATGGCAAACATACTGTTCAATAAGACCCTTATTAACTTTAATTTTAATCTTTCTTTGAGATATGTAATTTTAAGGGTGAGCATGTATTTTATTACAAGATATAAAAAAAAAACCCAATCAAACCAAGTAAGTGATTAAAAGACCTCAGAAGTTTTTTAAAAAAAAAAAAAAGAAAAGAAAGAAAACAATCAAGCAGATCTACTTGAACACTCTAAAAAAATGGTGCTGAAAACTGTCTGGATATGTAGTTTACAGGCATTTTAAGGACTAGGCAGTTTCAGGATGTCATCTGCAGGTGTTTAATGACCAGCAGGTCTATGCTGCCATGGGAAAACACAAATATCTGCAAATGACAAACATGAAAAAAAGAAACGATGCTCCTCTCAGTAACAAACAAGGTAATTTCTGGAGCATTTCACACTACATTAGGTATCACCTCGCAGGTACTGAAGGGGCAAAGGGAAAAACTTGTGTTGAAGTCATGAAGGTAACTATTTCCCATTCGCTGGTCAGCTTGTCTTGATTACATGGATGAGAAAACTTGAACTGGAAGAGGATAATTAAGGAAGCCACCTTGTATTCAGAACAAATAGATGAAGAAGAGTTGTGGTAATGGATGTAAAGAATGACTGACCAAGCCATAGTAGGATAGATTAAAAGTAAGAGGAAAATAGTCTATAATTGTTAGAAGCACAAAACGTAACTCCTACTGAGGCTTCAAAATTCAAAGGAATGAAACAAATACAGACAATGATGTCTTGTTCCAATTTAAAAGTGAGTCATTGGAGAAAATATTAAAAGTTAAAGCCACATATTGAAATGGAGAAAGAGAATAAGTAGATTTTTATAGTTGTGTTCAAGAAGGCAGAATTATACTAAAAATACAAGAAGATTAAATAGGCTAAGTATGTAACTACTGCTGTAACATCACAGTTAGAAACCTCATTGAATTGAACAGTTTAAAAAAAAAAAAAGAAAAGTGAAAAGAGAGAGAGATATGATGTGTTTCAGGGCTTTTTTATCATGTTATCAGTTATTACATCCTGGCCTTAACACCACTCATTTTACTCTAACCAGTCAGCTCCACTTGCCAGCTACAAGGACAGGTACAACCCAGAGCACCCTAAATGCTCTGTATATTTTTTTGCCATTGGAACGCAGCCACTTCCCAGACAGCGAAGATGCCCGCAAAGATCCTATGCTCAAAGGAGCATGCCAGAAAACTAACATCTTTTCCCTATGGAAAGCTCATAAAGAAAATCCTCATTCATACTTTTTAAATGGGAAAAACGATGAAGGCAGGGGAATAGGGGAGACCACCTGGAAACTAAAGCTGTTTTGAAATTTTTCACCATTTGGGTATTAACCAACATATTTTGACCAGTTCTGCTCTAACAGAAACACAGAAATGAAAATTGAGACAAAGATTTCAACTGATTTCCCAGACTGTAACAGGTATTAGACCCTTAACCCAGGATCCAGCCTTACCAGATGAAAAATATTATTTGTTAAGAAACATCACAAGTGGAAGTCCTTTGTGTGGATATCTTGTCCAGGTAACCCACACCTGGCAGCCTTACAATACTTCAATTTATAAGCCTCAGAAAGCTGATGGAATGTCTTTTAAATACATCTGAACTGGTATTAAGTCTGTGTGAAATCAATAGGCAGTATTCACTTAGCAGGAGGCTGAACTCACGCCAACTCTGACTGAACTGGAAGGTCAAACAAAGATAGATATTTCAAGCTTAAGATTTGGGAAAGTTAATTGACCTTTCATATGCTTCTCTCAAATTACAGTTTTAGTTGTGGGAGCCAGTAACAGGAGCTAGAGCTCTACAGTGACTAAATGACAGTGGTGACACATGAAGTTACTGTCTATAGCTTTAATGTAAGGACTGATGCCATCAACAGCTAAGCACAGATTTAACAGGCTCTGCAGTTTCCCCACAGCCGTTTGTGTTTTCCAACCAGCGCAACAGGTTTTGGAGGAAAGAAAGGAACACACCATGTCCTGAACCAGATTTGCAAACTATGGGTTTATACCTCTGTGCGTGAAACCAAGTTTCACACCTCTGCTGCACCAGTGAGGAAAGGTCCAGGGCATCTGAACCCATCATCTTTTCTGGAGGAGGAGCAAACACACCATGCCCACCCCTTCCTCAGCACACTGGCCCTCTTCCCCTCCCTGTTCTCCCCTACTTACTTTCAGACAACATTCAGCATTACTGGGTCGCTGTGGAGCCACCTCTGTGTGAAGGCACCGGGCTTTCCAGGGTATTCAGTACCTCCTCACCATCAACCATAAGTAAGTGGCCATCATTGATGAAGCTCCAGCTGATGCTGAAAAATTTCATTTTGCATTACTATATGCACACGGGAGGGGGAAGTGCTTCACAAAAGAGTTGACCAACTAAACCACAAGGAATGGGGATGAAAGAGCATAAATATCCTGCACCTCACCCTTGGCCATGGGGCCACACAGAGGTCAAACACATCCCTGGAAGCCACGGCTGGTCTCCTAGTCCCTGATGTGAACCTCCTTCTTAGCACAGAGGTGAAAAGGTGACTTCTCTTCAAAGAAAAATTATCCCCAATTATGATAATCTGAAATTCCTCAGTGAAGAGGCACTTTTTGAAGCTGGGCCAGGTGTGGAGGACAAAAGAAAACCAGCGTACACAGTAACTGTTCCCAGAACATTGCTTCAAAGTTTCCTCACATGATCCAATTTTTATGCTATTTATCTGTGCAAGAAGGAAAATACAGCTCACCTGAGTAGATTATAGTGTTGCTGATGGATTAAGACTTAAAGCAAGTCTTGTCATCTTTTATTAGGCATAACATTAGAACACACTGGTAAGGCATAAACTGCATCATTGCTAGGGAACATCAGATTTTTCAATTATTATTATTCCCGTCATCATTGTGCTAGAACATGTAGAGATTTAAAAGTCAAATACCATAATTATACCCACAGGAGAAGTGTGTGGAGGGGAGTCCTTGCTGGGTTCATAGGTACATCCTCTTGGCAGGCTTGGCTTCTATATGGTAATTATTATTTATTTTAAGGCAGCGCAGCAATACTTCAGGCATTCAGACTTCCATTACACTTTCCCCTTCTAAACATTCAAAGCAAGTCTAAGGTTGCTTTCTCCTGTCTCATTTATTTTAGAAATACTAACAGTACGCTTTGATAGTAGCCTTACTGAGACTCAAGTCCAGGGTGGCGAAGGGAGAAACTCACTTTTTCTATTGCCAGTCAGGTACCACAGGTTACAATCCAGCAGCTATATTTGGGTGAAATTCAGGACGAGATGTTGTAGGAAATCAATGAAACTGTTTCATTGAATTCCTGAAATTCTGGAGAGGGTTGCATTTCTACAGAGCTAAGCCTAATGTGCCAAAGGCACGAGTTGTATCTGAGATAACAAAAGCAAGCAATTTCTCCTCACCTTCCATGATGAGCAATTCTGCCCAAAGCCTGATCCCAGCACTTAATTACTTCTAAATGGGAGAAGTACACCTCTTATGGTAGGTTATAATGCTTCCTGCTTCCTCTTGTCACTTAATTTAAAGTGACATTTTATTGGTGTTTATCATGATTTAATAGTACGATCACTTGCTAAATATTTTGTTACCCGAAAATAATTATTCCTCCAGTGAAACAGGTATGTTCTGCTTAACTAGTGTAACATTTCTTCTAACACTCTGCTTTCAATGAAGCTTCGCTACACTGAAAATTCTTGTTACCTTGCTTTTCTCCCTTATAGCCTTGGCATATTTTAGTTATAAAAGACAGAGTACAAAATTTTAAAAAGCGTGCTTTAAGTCTCTCACTAGGCTTAATTGTGTAACAGCACTGTGCTTCAGTTATTTTTCAAAAACACAAATTAAGGTAAGAATTATTCCACATTTCGTTTACTCATAACACCACGGTGCCGGCCAACATTCTTAACGCTCACAAGGTGAAATTGCTGCAGTAAGAATCAAAAAAGGTAAAAGGCTCATTGAGAACATCCCTGCTCGTGTACTAACTTCAGTTTTGACCAGCAGAGAAGTAGGTGGCAGCTGCAGCATCATTACAGAAAATTTAAACAAGCGAAAGCAGAATCTGATGCAAGGTTACGGGGTCTCATGACCTGTGAGGAGATGTCTTGGTTTGAATGGCAGGGTTGTCTTCTATTTTGTTTAGACGGTGCAAAAAAGCCTAGACTTGAATATAGCCATAACCACAGCTTCAAGGCTTAAAAATCCATCCCCTAGATTTTCAACTGGAAATATCATAGAGCCGTTGCTTGTGGATGTCTTACCCACCAGTTCAGCTCCCCATTGCTCTGATGTAGGGAGGCATGTGCTGAATAAATTAAAATATCATTGGATGCCAGCGGGCAAACACCTTCAGGCATAAAGCAATGTCTTTGTGGCTCCCAGGAGAAGGTCCTCCTGCCTGCGAAACCATGAGGAGACCAAAATCCAGGATGAGCCACTGCCCGAAGTAACAGAATGGTTCCTATCTTACAATTTGGAAAACCAGCAGGAGAAAATGGAAATCAATAAGGCTGATTATTTCAGAATCCTGGAAGACAGACTTCTGAATTTAATGGAACCTAGATTACACAGGGGAGTGTTTATCCCTATTAGCACTTTCCTTCTCCCCTCCACTGACAGTCTGCGCCAATTCTGCCTATTTAACAAGTTACAGGAAGCCACATCACACACTGATGACCTGATCCAAAGCCCCTGAAGGAAAGTAAGGCTTCCACTGACGTCAGCACCTTTGGATGTAGTTGAAAGGAAGCGTGGGTTGGTGTTTTTTCCCCCCAGAGAAACTGGCAGATGAACTTGGCATAAGTTGAAATCCAGTAGGACAGTAAAGGATAGCATAACTGTACCAGGGTAGATGCAGGAGGACAAAGAAGGTCACAGTAGGGCATCTCTGGTCTTTTGTCCCCAGCTGGCCATGCCACCAGCTGCAGAAACAGCACTGGTGGTGGGTACCGCTGCTGGAGCAAGCCTCTGCTCACCCCTCATAGCCTTCCCACGGGACAGTGTCACAAACCAGGCTAGAGTGCAAGCGCAACTCTGAGCTGCTTCTGGATGGGATCTGCTCCCATAAATCGAACAAGTCACTCTGCCTATACCTACTACTGCACGTACTTTTCCCTACTGCAAGTAGATAACAACACTTTTTTACCCTTTAATCCATCACTCAGTTGAGCTCTGAACAACCCCAAATTGAAAAGGTATTGGAACCATTTAATGTTTCCAGCAGCACAACCGCCGCGACCAACTTCTGCTGAAGAACCGAGAGAAAGGAGATTTAAAACACTTCAGTACTTTACACCAGAGAATATTATAAGAACCTGACAGTACAAATCCTGCTTCTGAGCTGTAAACACTGGATATTTGATGTAATCACAAAAACCCTAAAAATAAATTATCTTGAATTTTAAAAGGCCCTGCATCCCTGAAGGCCGGCTCACCACCAGCAGCACAGTTTGTTATCTCAGCAGTTAGCAGCCAGCAGGAGTGGCAGAGCCTGGAACGGTCATGTAAGTGTCTGTAGTTGTTCTGCTACAACAGGAGGGGAATCAAGGATAATTACAGGCTGAAGGAGTTGCATAATGCAGCGTGCATCCTCAGCAGTACATTGTGTCCTGATTACCAGCGCAGAAGCTCGAGCTGCATTGAAATTACCGTTTGAAACTCAGCCGTCTTTATTCTAAGAGACTGAATGCAAGAGGCACAACAACCCATTCCAGAGATGAACAAAAATTGGGCAGGGGCTTGGAAAGAATTGTATTGTCTTCTGGCTGGCATGCTGACAGTTGCTGATTTCTGTGTAGTGATGTGGCTAATAAATAGGTGGAAAGGCCTTTGAACAGGCTAGATCCCCCTCCTAAGCTCTTCATTAGAAGGTTTAACTTTCAGGATGCCACTCTCCTCCAGTTACCACAAGGGATCAGGAAACCTCTTTCCAGTGACTGCTGCCCAAGAGATAAATAATGCCAGATCCCGGCAAAAAGAGAAAGGACAAAAAGAGAGAAACAGCCACTCAGTCCGACGCTCAGAGGCTGTGAAGGGATGGATTTTAAAATGAACTCAACCTACCATGTGCTAAAATGTCCAAACAGGCCTTGGGTTCAGTTCCAGGCCTTCAAAAGGAATATTTTCAACCACATCTTCGCAGGGTTTGAAACTTCTTATTGGCTCACTCCCTAAGTGGTTTATTTATTCTCACCTTCTAGAGAGGCTGGCCTTTTGCTGCACATCCCATGCTCCGTCTCTTCTGGCACTAGCCCCACCATCAGTCTGGAGAGTTTGTCACAGTGGCTTTCATTTGCTTTTCATGTACTTTCTCACTATATTACATTGCAAATGGATTAAACTAATTTACCCCCTTCTTACGTTAACAAACAATTTTTAGTGAAACCATGGCTTCCTTCAAAGACAGTATTTCTTTTCATATTCTGCTGTATGTAAAATGCCCACAGAGTCCCTTCCAGAATTCATTATTTATCCCTTCTGATGCAAAGATCAAAGGCATACAGGACTGATAAAGCTGAATCTGCCTCAGAAGTAGACACCAAGACATCCCAGTGATGGTTCTGGCACCGACATTCAGGTATATATATATTCATATTAGTATTCACGTTGTATTTCTGCTCTTTACAGCCATTCTTCTAAATGAAAATAAAACAGATACAATCTCAAATCAAATTCACTGGGGGAAGTAGCAGTGTGCTTGTAGAGTGGCCAAGTGCCTCGTAATGACTATGGGTACTTAAGTGCTGCCAAAAGGTCGCACAAGCCTAAATCTGGCCAAATACTTTCATCAGGCAAGTGCGTCAAGGGATCACGATCAAAAACACGAGTCATTGAAACTGTTGTCCCTACACAAAGGAAAACCCCTTGATGGTCTTGCTCACCACATCCCTAAGCACTGAAGTCTTCCTCTGGATCCAGCTGTGGCAGTGCAAGAGGTTAAAACATCAAGCTGACCTCCTCTAAATAAGTGTCTCCTCTTTCTCAACCACAACTGGAACAAAAGAGGATCGTAGAACCAAGATCTCTTGCATCATAAAGAAAAGGTTAGCTTCACCCCAGAAAGCTTTAATTCTGCTCCCCAGGAACTGTTGAGGGAAATGTCTAGTTGGAGAACGACAGGCAGACAACCCCATCTCCTTTAATCAAGGCAAACCAAAACCAACAGAGAATGCCAGATTAAATATTCTTAACATAAAGAAAAATAGCAGCGAATCTCACACTGGCATGACCTAAGCTCATACTTCATGTTCAAAATGTAAAGTGCTCCTAGAAACTGAGCTTCATCATGCGGTATAAATATAAACAAAGCCTTACGATGATAGGTTAACATGTATATGACAATAAACCTAATATTTATATTTGTAAATGTTTTGGCTTTTGCTAATATTTTAAGGGGTTGTGGTTGGTTTTGATTGGGTTTTGTTGTTTTTGTTTTGCTATTTTAAAATCATGTAGCATTAACTAACGTTCATTTCAAAATAAGTAACCTGACTATGTATTCTGTATGGTATTCAGGTTGATATATACAGTACAGAAGTTTAATTTTCATTCTGAATTAATTAAGAATTAATGACTACTTAGAGTGTTAGTCATGTCTTGAAATGCTGTTTTTCCTCAAAGGCAGGCAGTGGCAGAATTACTCAGCTCTGAGTAGTACAATTAGATGTAGCTTCATGAAAAGCATGAAGAGTTCAGCGCATTAAAGGATATTATTTTACTGAGCGTGTTATATGCAGCAAATGAACCTTTTGTATGTCTGCAAACCATTTAAAATTAATTTATTTTTCATTCAGTCTTACATATTGTATTAGAACTTCAGCTATCCAAGTATCCTTCATTTCTTCAGTCATTAAAAATAACGTATTAGCATATTGGGAAGTAGGGCTGGACCTATGGTTTAAATTGTTTCCAACACAGCACAGCGGACACGTTCTTAAGGGACGCGGAACCCTGTGGTCATCATTTCCCCAGTTTGCTACCAAATGTATTATTTTCCCCCCTTCTCTCTATGGGAGGGTAATAAGCACCAAGGAGGTAGTAAGGAATTATAAAGGCAGCCTAGTTTCAGCAACAAAGAGCACATTTATTGCTCAGTTGACGGTAGCCCAAGGTTTGAAGAGCATCTCTGCTGTACCGCGCTCCTTTCCAGGTGTGTTTCGAGGGCTGGTAGTTGGAGAGTGTGAAAAGGAACCTTCAGCAACACGAGAAACCTCCACCTGGGAACTTGCCCACAAGGCAACCCATCTTCCTCGGGTAAAAATCCATTATAGGTAACTATAAAATAAGCCCAGTTCCCAGGAACCACAACATTATTCCTGACACATCCTCCACTGAGGATTATTAAGCACTGACAGTATGCTTGTCACCCGGGGTTAAACGCATCCCATGGAGAGGAATTACACAGGCCCATATGCTACATTGCTAGAGCCAAGCAAATATTTTTCAGGCAAGTGTTTTATTCACAAAAAAAGGACTTATTTCTCAACTGAAATAATTTACAAATGCAGATCAAGTTCACTGAATTGCCTCAGAGGTTTAATAAAAGAAGGGAAAACAAGCTTTAAAAAAACCTCTGTGCGTATTTTAATCTGGTAGTTTGAAACAAGTCTCATCTTTCTGTTTTGTTTCAAAATTATTTCTTTTGCACTTGGCATAAGAAGATACTTCACCAGAAAAATCCACATAAGCAGAACTCTTCCTCCCCTGCATTTTGGGCCGAAGTTTAATTTCACACAAAATTAATTTTGGAGGTTTGTGGGGAAAAGGAGTCACCTCCACTGAAAAAGGCAGTGGTTCTGTTCTGCAGTCTAAGACCCCAACGCTTCAGGACGTGGTCCTAATTTAGGTAAGCATCAAAAAAAGATTTGCTCAAGTAAAAACTGCAAGGCTAGGCCAATTTTTATGAACTGTGAAACCAAGGTGCTAAACCATGATCTCTGTGTCTTGGGCAGATGAGAATGTGAGGAGAAGAGCAGGAAGCGCAAGAACAATTTCTGAGGTCCTATAAGAAACAAGATCATCGCTTTTCAAAAGCTCACGATGTTCCCAAGCCAGCTAGACAATTCCAGCATTTAAAATCTGGAGTGTTCTTTCTCATATTGAGGCTTAAATTTGCTAAGACTAGGGACTGGATTTGTGCTAATTTAATCTAAAACAATGGGAATGTAGAAATTGTGCACAGAAAACAAGGGCAGCAAGAGACATTCATAATAATTGAGTTCAAAACCCTCCAGGAGATGAACAGATGATGCCAGTCATCAGTGGAACAAAGGAAAAAATGAGATGAAATTTGAGGGGAACAAGCAGTTTTACAGCTCCAGCTAAATAAAATCTAACTCTCCTACAGTGCAGCACGTTAATGTTTATTGAGCAACAGAAATACAAAGAAAAATGAGACGGTGACATTACAGCCACACACAGCCTTCCTCAGGTTACGCTTGTAGGGATAAAAGACAAAGTGGTTTAATACTTTCTAATAGGACTGAGCGATACCATCTCTTCTCATCTGTGGCCTTTGCATCAGCACAATGGGAAAGTCCTCACTTGTGAGCAAGTCCTCACAAGACTCAAGGATATCTCCACTGTCACAACTTTCCATTGTGTGAGCAGAACATTCGAGGGAGAAATCAAATTAAAATATTTAAGCATCAGACAGGCAAGGTATCTGGGAACTCCCCTATCGAGTGCCTGCTGAAGAGGAGCCCTTCCTGCCCTACAAACCCATCACAGGGCTCACCGGGAGGCTGAAACAGTCACATTGCTGAAGTGCCATCCTACATCCCCCCTCTCCCCCAGCACTCACACCTTGGCTCTGCAACTCTCCTCTCCAACACCCACGAATCCCAACAGGAAAGGGCGGTTGAGCTCCTGCCGCCAGCGTGGTCACCAGCCAGGACCAGGGACCTTGTCGCATCTCGTCTGCAAACACAGGTGCAAAAACGAGCAGGGACCTAACTGCAAGCAGGCTCTTCTGAAAGGGGAATTTATGACAGTCACCTCTATTAGCACAGGGATCCCCAAACACCATTAAAACCTATTTCACTGTACCATCTCATTCAGGCCTATCCTGGGGGTTGAAGTCAGTGAGAAAGGTGCCTGCAGACCTCGTTTTAATTAGTACTCAAAGTCCATAATCACAAAAATTATCACTGCTTTCACTCCATCCCGCTGTGCACGGGAATATAAATTGTGTTGTTCTGTGACACACCATCTTTCTTCGAGATCCTCTGCTTATCCAGAGAAAAGGGTAGAAATCACGTACAGAAAGAACAACTACTCAGGTGTTTCCTTAGATACCCTACTCCACACAAGCTCTCAGCCTTTTCCCTCCCACCTCTGTCGAGGCTGAGCTCTGACAGTATCATTGTTTGTTTCCTTGTACACTTCACTAGAATATGGGACATCACACAGCATTTGCATGATTCATGAGGAATACAACACACATCTTCACTTTTATGAGCAGCAGTATATTGTTCTCATTTTACAGATGCAAAACTGAGATGCAAGGGGATTAAAAGGATAAAAAAAACCCTTTCTTGCTTCACATTTTTTGGATAATTACTTTCCACACATATAAAATTATGACAGGGCCTTGAAAACTGATGTTTTGGTGCCTAGAGGCAGAAGGCTCAGCATCTTAACGGCCTGTGACCTCAGCAGCCAGAGTCTTGCTGAATCCTGCAGAGCAGCAAAGCTGCCTGGGCAGCCAAGAGGTGAGGCTGAACACCAGGGACCAGCCTCCACGGGGCTTCAGCACATGGGAGGTCCTGGCATGTTCTCAATTTGGGTGCTGGGCAGACTGGGAAAGCACCTGCAAAAGGCACATCCATGGTCTTCACTCAGCATGAATCACAGAACGGTTCGGGTTGGAAGGCACCTTAAAGCCCATCCAGTGCCACCCCCTGCCCTGGGCAGGGACACCTTCCACCAGACCAGGTTGCTCCAAGCCCCATCCAACCTGGCCTTGAACCCCTCCAGGGATGGGGCAGCCACAGCTTCTCTCAGTAATCCGGGCCAGGGGCTCACCACCCTCATAGCAAAGAATTTCTTCCTAATGTCTACTCTAAATCTTCCCTCTTTCAGTTTAAAACCCTTCCCCCTCATCCTATCACTACACTCCCCGATAAAGAGTCCCTCCTCAGCTTTCCTACAGGCCCCCTTTAGGAAGGGGCTCTAAAAGCAAACCCCAGCACTTCTCTTACCAGTGATAGCATCTGATTGAACGGCACCAAGATCTTGCTTGATTGAGATCTTGACTGTACCTTCAATTTTCATCCCAAATGATTAAAATCTGGTATGATTCAGAAAAGGAAGATCTCTAAGCAACTGCAGACATCCTCTCCCCTAACAGAAATCCACTAAATACTGGAAGATGCACGTTTCAATTTAGGTTCTAAAATAAAGAGCAGTACAAGGCTTGTGATTTAAAACGCTCCGTGCCTGCCTCTAAGCAGGCATCTCACTAAATTCTCACTCCTCAGACTTACCCACTGATAAGTGACATCTGAAAATGTAACCAGAAAAAGAGCTAGAAGCAGCCATATAAGCAAACAGATTTACTGCCACATTTTGGTGTGAAGAGTACTTGGCTTTCTCATCCATGACAGAAGATAGTCTACTGGGAATGGCAGAAGGAAACAAAAACACAAAGTAAGGAATGACGCTTTGCACTGTGTTTGTTTTTCCTTCCTCTCCTTGTTCCCTGCTTTCACACAAAAATGATGATGTGTGTAGGCAGAAGACCAGTTTGGTACCTCCAGCCCCACAAACCCTGTCATAGATCAGCAAAACTTCTTTGCTTTCAGCACAGGGAAGGCCAGTTCCTATCAGCTGAAGCGTCTTAATGGAATGAACATAAATGTAAGCTTTTATAGCTCACAAAGAAACATCTTAGCTATAGTAGCAACTACCTGATTAAACGCCTCTAAAAGCACCTATGTCCATCAGTGTCCAAAAAAAAGAGAGCAAGGAGGAAATGAGACCAAATACTTCTGAATTTTTAAGTGTATCCATATTCAGTTCAGCTGGTTTCAGAAACATGGTTGTCAGTAGGTTCACATAAGCTGCAGGTGAAAAAACTACGTCTCACTAAATACGTCCAGAAGAGTTATTCCCGTCTAGATTCACTTAATCTGGAGTCTAATGCAGTCCTTACTCGGACAGATGGCCAGCTGATGTCGATTTTGGATTACTTTCTTTCCTGGAATGGGATCTTATCAATTTATGCAAGTTTGTTGTCCCACCACTTGGCCACCCTCTCAATTTTACAGCAGGTTTTACAGTATTAATGACTTTTTGAAACTCCTCTTGGAAGCACGTTATTATGTGAAATTCTTGGCCTCCATATTTGAAGAAAATAAATTTTAGTCATTAAGACTGGAGAGAAAAGCATGAGAACATGACCTCTAAGGTACTGAAATAGAGTCCAGCTTCACTGAGGGCTTTTCATTTACACAGCCTTCAAGCCACTCCTCTGTTTCATGTTCTTCCGATCAGTCCTGATTCCCAGGACACTGCCTTCAATTTTTCCATTGGGGCACTGCCAAATAAAATGCATCCCCAAACTGAAATTCTGATAGCGCAACTCATTAAAAAAAAAAAACACCCCAAGATCAATTTTTGAAATACCTCATATGCTTTAAGTGCAGTGGAAACAACCGTGGCAAAACAGTCTCCAGCCGTGGCTGCAGTTCAACCACTGACCTGTGGCAAGGCTAACGGGAAAGAGATGATAGGAAACAGCACTATGTAAATAGCAATAACATGAGTAGTGATATGCACTGTCTGCATCGAGAGAAATGCAAGCAACAAGATGAGTCCATTATATTTTTAGAATTCTCTTAGCTTTGACTTACTGTTTTATGATCAGGGAAAGGAGATTTGTCATCCGCGATGTGAGAATTTTAATCAACTAATGTCCCATTACAAACCACATGTTTTTGAATAAGGCCTTTTAAAATAATTTTTAACTGATCAATATATACAGATTAACATAACAATCCTTTATTGCTGAGTATATTTATATTGATGTCTGTACTACAAGGCTTCAGGTTTATAACCCTTAATTACTCATGCGTCTTTATATTGCTTGATTATGGAATTCTGTAAACCTACAAACATGCAGGGAAGTTGTCATTAATTTGGAAAATAATCTGGAATCCAATTCTTTCAGACAGCTTATTCCCCAAAAAATGAGTCCCACAGCTTCAAATATGAAAGAACTTCAGCTTGTTTCATTCCTCGAGTGAACTAATTTGAAGTCTTTCTTTTCAAGCAATGTATATTGGCATCGACTGCTCCAAAATTAGTTTAAATTAGGTCAGAAATAGACCTATTGCCTATAAAAATCTTATCTTCAATACATCAGTGGTTAGCTCATGGTTATTGGAAAATATTTTTCCCTCACACTTCAATCCTGCTCTGTTCGGTTTTTTCCTACTTTAGAAAATAAAGACACTATGGAAAAGTGGAAACAAGAGACAAGTAAACTTCCCCACCCCCATAATTTTGCATCAGTGCAGACTACAGATACCATGACCCGACTCCCTTGGGTCTTAGATCCAGAAACAAGATAATTCTTTCAACACAGGTCAAAAAATTATTAAAAAAATGCTGTTGCAAAGGGCTATAGCAATGGACTGTTCAATATTCATCCAAATTCCAATTAATACAGAATATTAAGGGCCAGATTTGTTATTTCTTCTGAATTTAAGGTAGATGAGAATCTGGCCAAAACGAACAACAAATCACTAGTTAATTTTCTTTCAAATAAGAATAACAATATCTCCCAGGCCGAATCCATTTAACTCTGATTCATTTTACTCTTACTAAAAGCTGTTTTCAGTCATCTTACTCAATGTATTTCCAGTTCTGTGCGGTTCTCAGCAGACACTGAAAAATGAGATACCCTCCTCTTTCTCTGGATTCAGGATGCTGAAGATGCTCGTGGCTCAGAGCATGCGGCCCTCCATTACCCATGGCTCAGACTCAAGTTTCATCCTGCTGCCCCAAGCAGTGACAATGTGGATAATACACACATGACTTTAACTCTGATCTTAACAGTCTTGTATTGGTGATTATTTTTTCAGATACACAATACCTGGAAATATGCTGGATTTTCCTGATAATACATTAAAATAAATCTGCCTGTAAAAGTGGTGCAAAAGTTTCCATTCCAAGCTGATAGCTATCACATAATCTAGGCCAGAGTTTACATCTGGGGTAGACCAGCCGAGCGCTATTTAAATCTGCAAATATATGACAATTTGTATCAGTTGAGAATCAGACCAGCTGTTTCTAATGGGGTTTCATTTAAAGCAATTAGAAAATGTGAAGTTGGAAACCCTATCATCTCGTTAGTTTTCCAAGGCCTATTATCCAGGCTGTGTATTGCTTCTAGAGGAGTGAGGATCTTCTCCAATTACTCATTCTTAATTTATATGCCAGACTCTCCCAGCTTCCCCGGACACACAGAGAAGCTGCTGCATCACCTAGAGGCTAAAGCAAAGCCTTCAGAGGAGCAGGGACACTGGTGAGAATGGGCTGCTTCTCCCAGGGCTTCAGTCTCTCACATTTACCATGCGCAGAATTAAGTGCAAGCAGAAATTTTACTGTGCATATATAATTTCATTAACTAGTGCTTGCATATGAAAATATATGACAATAGCTCCTCAATGGGGACTACCTTCGCTTCCCAGGTGGAAAGCGGAGGAGCCACCACGCAGAAGAGGGAGGAGAGAGGCAGGTCGTTCGCAGAACTGCTACTAAAGTCTTGTCCTCCTGACCCCCAGGCATGGCTTGAGACATCGGAACAGAAGTGTTTCTTCTCTCAAGCCCGACCTCAGTACTAGTAAGTCTCACATGCTATTTACCTAGTCCACAAAACTTGTGTGATTTCTCTGCGTATGAATCACTCCTGAATCTGCAGTCTCCATTGACTTGAGTGGGAGTCACTACAGAAGCGGGATGTAGTGCTATTTTGAATGCAGTTAGAGGACAGACCTTTTCCCCCCTTCCTAAACAGCAGATCTGAACAGATTAAAGCACAGATAGAAAGACACCTTGCCATACCATAACTCTTGAGTACAACTCTAAATAAGGGGTGGAATTCCATATTATTAATAGATCAGGTTGCGATATTTTTTTCTTCAAAGAGGTTTGTAATGGGAAAAACACCCCAGCAAAATCAGGTTTTGCCAGACTGGAATTTGCCATGGGAAGTACTTTCTGGTCTCTTCTCCATGTTTAGTATTTTGTGCGAGCCATAGAAGAGCGTAGCATAGAATCCAATAATCGCTTAGGTTGGAGGGGACCTTTCAGATTAGGGTCCAACCATCAACCTAACCCTGACCAAAACCATACCTCTATGGTTTACAGAGATAGAACACACCATGCTGCAAAAATATCCAACCCCTGCAGATGAATAGAGGTAAGAGACAGCTGAATTACAGTTTCCACAACATGATCCCAAGGCGTCTTAACATTACTGGTTCTAAACAAAAGGTTCGATATTCCTACACGACGTTGCTCTTCAGATCTCCCTGTTCAGAAGGATTTTCAATATTTATTCCATCTGGGGACAGAAACTGGTCAGAATACCAGTATTTTCTATGAGTAATGATTTCCAGTCTTAGCACAGCTCAAATAATATTTATCTTTTGCACTATAGGTTTTCTCCCAGAATGTTTTACGTTTCAGTACTTTCAGGATGACAGGACAAGCAATTAGAAATTCGCAGACAATTACACTCTTCCAATATCTTAATTTTAACAGAAACCCAGAGAATTGTTACCAAATACCAAGTGAGAAACACTCCTACTATGTACAAAATTACAGGCTATCCAATACAGGTGGTTGGGTTGGTTTCTTGTTGCTATTTTTCTCCCTCAAACCAATAGGCAAAAGCAAAGAAAAAAAACCTCTGAGAACCGCACACCTTAGAGCAAAATGAAAATCCTTCCTTAGACAGGGCACAGGATAAAATCTTCCAAGAAAATGCTGCCAAGAAAAGTTTTATATACACATACACAGGTTGTTAATACTGTGGTATTTTCAAAGCTGACACCTGGAGCTTCATGACACACGTCAGACTTTCACAGCCTCCAAGGAAGGCTGCCTGCACGATGAGGTCTTTGTCAGACACTTCCTCTGATTCATGTTCTCTACAACACATGCTTATATCACTGTTACACTGGTTAATAACCTGACCCTGAAAACTGGAAATATACCACAAATCACCACCATGGAAGAGTTTACGTCTCAACTTCCCGCCTGGATTCAAAGTTCAAATGATAAACTCATCAGTGGGTGTACTGCTTTCTGCCTGGTGGAAAATCTGTTACTAGCAGAGAACTATTAATCTTCCAAAAAGAATGGCAATGCCTTACTTCAGACGATAGCTTTGTGGTGGGGAAAGCAAGAAAAATTGTACGGCCATCACTGCTGACCCTTGCCATTAAAATGCCATTTACTAACTCTTCAAACTGGCGATTCAAATCCAGAGGGCAGCTTGCCAACAGGATCAAAGTCAGTAGGAGCTGTGCCCAAGTGAGTAAGTATTAATAAGCGCCTAAATAAGGCACCTATCCAGAATGCAAATATTTCTTCCTTATTCAGCATGTGGAATTCCCATTGATGGAAATGAAAGTACCATGTGTGCAGAAAATGCAAAAGACATCTACAGCATGGATCAAAGGAAAGAATTTTGCCTGCAGTGTTACGAAATCATCATCATTCATACAGCTCAAGAACCCCAGACTGCGGCAAAAAGAAAAGAGTTACACATATTTTGTGTGAGAATCACACCATCCACCATTTCAAAACCTTCTGAACTGGAACAGGGGTGGTTTTCAATTGCCAAGCTGAAGAACTGAAGAAACTCAGTGAGTTTTGCACAGAAACAGAGATCGAGGTTTATCAAGCAAAACTAGACTAATTCTGATACTCAGATAGAAGTATCAGGATGTCTTTAAATGACCATAACCGAGTATCTCAGAGTTGCAGCATTTCTAGTGCTAATCAACAAGCAAATTGACTTTAGCACCACGTTTATAACCTCCTTGAACAAGAATACGGTACCCATCTCTGTATCAACAGTCTTAGAGGACAGAAGTATGTTATTTCAGTTGATCGTTCTGATATGCAAGTCAGAGAACTTGCTCCCCCGTGGCCAAGTTTCAGAATTAGACTTTATTTACAAGTAATTCACAGCTTGAATTGACTGAATGATGCATCATTCTCAGGAGATGAGTTTGCTTGCAAACAGAGCTGGACAAACGACAAACTGACTTAAATACATCTGTAACTAAACGGCTGAGATGTGAATCATTATCATTCATAGAGGTCAGACTGCCCAGGCTTCAGCAATGTTCTTCTGATTGTAAATGTTCTTGAAAGTGTTTGCAAATGCCCCAAGTTGCATGTTGTTTACTAGTTGTCATTCACCATTTGCTACTCCCTGTCAAAATGTTTCGGTCATTAAACCAGAGAGCAGAAATTATACCACATGCCCAATCACACACTGAATAATAAAAGTAGCCAATTTGTGAATGGTTCGTGAACAAACCCAGAACCGGAATAAAATTCATGCAAACCATTTAGCAGACATCTGAATAACAGATCTCTTTCCAGAGAACAGCAACCATTTGCAGGTTGCTTCTCAATTAAAAAGAAAACAGTTAAATCCATCAAGCTTTGTGTTTTGAAAAGCGCTATTAGTGTAGCCCTAATATTTCATCTCTATTTCAGCTTTCAAAGCGGCTATCAGGAGACTTGATGTCCTAACAAATGTTATCAGGAACGTATGTCAAAATACATTACAAGGGAATATTGATTGTCTCAGAACTAAGAATCCCAAGTCCAGGAAACGCAAAAAAGAAGTTAAATATTACAAGAAATCCAAGCATGTAAAGATAAGAAAGAGTTCAATGGGTTCAGCCTTAATTCCACCCACCATACTTTTTTTTAAAACATTCTGAGAATTGACTGTAAAACTAAGTGCTCAGTATTCACTCTGCAGAGTGGCTTACTACTCGATTTCTCTTGGAGAGACCATACAGAGCTCCTTCTCTTCTCTTACTGAGCCAGCACACAACCATTTTGTAGCAAAGACACACATGACCATCCAGTTCCGATTTCTCTTACGTAGTCACACAACAAAGCTGAAAATTTGCTTCTGTAAGCACCCATAGAATGGTTCAGGTTAGAAAGGACCTTAACGATTATCTAGTTGCAACCCCTCTGCCATGGGCAGGGAGGGACACCTCCCACTAAGTCTGAATATTTATAGAAAGCAAGCCCAAAAGCAAAATAAATGCCTCCAAAGCACTTGTAAGCGGGATTGCTTTTGGAGTTATCAGCCACGCAGCTCACACACAAATGGAGCAGATTACCACAATGCCTGGGGGATGCTCATTACACAGTTTCTCCATTTGTTTAAAGATTGATATTTTCATGGCATCTCTTTGGACTGACATCAGTGCATCCTATGGCGAAACGTAGCATTAGACCTTTATAGTGTGCACGCTACAACATAAATCTACATTGCCCACATCTGTTCTCAGTAGAAAACAGCCCTTCCCCAAAGCGGGAGTTTTACAGCTGATCAGGCTGCATTTTCCATGTTCTGCTCATGGTGCTCATTCTAGATGGAATTTGTTTCTACACAGAAGATGAGCACAAGGCCTGCGGGCTATTTAAGCCGCAATTAAGCCCTCACAAATAGGTCTTAAGTGATGCATAGACTGCTCTCAGCTCTTTAAATTTCATCCTATGTAATTTCTTCCATCACCCACTCACATTATGTTATTGTCTATGGCTTCACAAAATTACTACGAGTGCATTCATAACTTCATTCAACAAAGAAGCTCAATGATTGTTTTCTTTAACGCCCTCTGAGCTTCCCATATTGGCTGTTGCGCTTTTAAGAAGTACGTTTCCACAGTATGAAATTTCTCTTCCATCTTTTTTGGGAAGGAGCATAATTTAGAGTTCACCCTGGAACACCTCATCTGGAAAAAGAACTGGATATGCACCGTTTCCATTCTTAACATTATACTGACCTCTAGAGTAAGAAGTGCTGCACACCTGATAAATCAGCTGGATAGCGAAGAGAGAAGCAGAAAGTAAGACGAGGACAGGGAAGTCCTGGGAGCAAGGCACTGGGGCAGCACAAAACCCTCAAGGCTGAGACAGATCTGGGTCATCTGATAACTTGGAATAAGGATCTGACCACGCTATTGCTTTTGTGAGTTGTGTTAAGAGGCTCACAGCAACCCCATGCAGCATCCTACACTGTGATTCATGCCCCAGGGACTAGAAAACTTAAGGCTTAGATAGATTGGCAACACTTCACACAGCATCAAATATTTTCTCGCATTTCCACGTTGCAAAATAATAGTATTTTAAGATCTGAACGCATTCTGATCTTGGTATCCTCTGCTGAAAGCATTCACGTAGCAACATACAATACGTTCATAGTTTCCTTTAATGACATCAATCTCCTTTGTTTTCCTTTGTCTGACCACTTAACTAAAATATTGATTAAAATACTTCCTAAATAGGAGTGTGATTTTTTTTTCAGGAAAACTTCACAAGGTTTCAAAAGCACGTTCTAAAAAGACTCAGCTTGAAAGTAGGTTTTGCTTGTCATCACCCACATTTTTCCAGGAAACCCTACGGCCTCTTACTAGTGAATTACTAAAATACAGCCACACTGTCAGAATGACAGCAGAAAACAACTATTTCATACCATATTGACTGGACTGCCTTTTAAGTACAGTCAAGAAATAAAAATACTGAAGAAGACATTACTAAGGGTGAGAGAATCTGTTAAGGGACGCGTTGCTCCCGTTCAGGCCCCAACCAGCCCACAGGAGGAATACAGTGGACGACCCTGCCAGCTTCCAGAACTACCAACAGAATTAGCTAGTTAAGTTACGCTAAGGGCCAAATGCCCAAAACGTTTCATTTTGCACCCCAAATACAAAGTTCTCTAGACCTTCGAAGCTGCCTTGCGATCAGAGACGTTTTGGGGGGATGGTTTTGTTTGCACAGCAATTGTCTTTAAAAACATACGGTAGCACCTCATACCCAACAACAATGGTTTTTTCTTTCTTTTTCAGTATACGTCAGCTATTTCTGGTCACTTTGCCTTAGATGAAGCCAGGCCAGTCTGTAACAAACAGGTACAGCCACAGGCAAGACCCGTGAGCTTCTGCTGGCTGGATGGCAGTAAGTCACTTTCTTTCATCTTCTCTATTACTTCAGGACAGCTCACAGTAAATTTAAGAGCAGCATTGGTGGAAGTTTTTCTGTCAAAAAAGGTCCTTTAAGAATTACATTGTGCTCAAAAAGCCCTACCAAGGTGTATGTTGCACTACAAAAAGCTTTTCTATGATTTTTAAAAATAGCAACTCCCAGTAAAACATTAAATGAAAAGAAAGCCACGTGCTTAAGATTTCAAAAGGGAGACAACTTGTGCTGATTTTCTGCATTAATCCCCTTGACGATCAAAGGCAGCATGTACTTTTTCACAAAACCACAAAAAGCTCAATTGTCAATAAACACAGACCAGCACAAAGGTTCTTCCGAGCAGTCAGGGGCTGAGCACAAACAGTAAATGAAATGGCAAGGGCCACAACCAACTCGGTGATAAAACACGGGCTGCAGAGTTACAGCCATAAAGCATACAACAGGTTTCTGCAAAAAGGAACTGGGTTGTTTTTTTTTTCCAGAACAGCTTATACACCACCTACACAGATGGAAGCCCACGGCAACCAGAGGCCAAGAAAGGGGTCAGCCAGCCCAGGGTGGGCCTGTTCTGCACCGAGGGACGAGACCAACAGCACCCACCCAGCACAAACTGCCATCACTCCCCAGAGGCAAACGCATGGACACTTACCTCCCCGGAGCTCTGCCGGCAGCGCGGCCATCCTCAGGGGCAGAGGAAGAGGAATCTGATCCCCAAGGGCCATGCCCCTGGCTAACACGCTCTCCTTGGCGCCCACCGCGTGCCCACGAAGGCTCTGTTCGCAGCTGTGAATCATCCTCCCCTTGCAGAACTCACCGGGCAGATGGAGATAGCGCTGCCCTTGTGCTACCGGGGAAACAGGGCTGACAGACAGCACAAGACTCTCTAACCCCCTGCACTGGGGCTGCAGGTGCTCTGGATTAATCCTAAAGACTTTGCAGGGGAAGTCAATGGGCCTTCAGCCCTACAGCTGTGAGGCACTTCCAGCTGATGGGCCTTCAACTGCATCTTCTTTTCTTTCTGATGGGCCTTCAACTGCATCTTCTTTTCTTTCTGATGGGCCTTCAACTGCATCTTCTTTTCTTAAGGGAGCCACGCACCTGAAGCTGTACATACGGCTCTTTGAACCCGCTTTTGGTCTTGCTTTATAGCACTGTGTGAGCCTCCTAGCAGTCCCAAGGTGTCTCCATACCTGAGGGCAGAGATGTCCCATCTCCATGCTTAGCACACATTCAGGCTGATGAATGGCCATGGTATAGAACAACTACTTCCAGGTAGGTGTACCTGGAGCACAGTCACTCTCAGCAGGTAGATTCAAAGAGGACTTCAGCAGTGACACGGTGTGCTGTCTACAAAGCCATTCAAGTCAGAAGACACCGAGGGAAAGGGTCTGATTCAGGCGCGAAGCAGTACAGAGGGCTGGAGGTGCGTCCTTGTACCGCTTTGGAGTTAAAAACACGCGTACACACACATGGCTGGGATGCACATCACCCGGCAGGAACTGAATCTTCCAAGACAGCCTGCAGTTGTTCCAGCGTGGGGAGGTGGGCTGCCCTGCCCATCAATGTTGCCATGAGTAGGTATCCGCAATGGAGCAGCTGCAGCCTGACCTAGAAGGGAGACACCAAAACCTGCATTTTATTTATGTTTTACACATTACCACCTGAAATAAAAATCAATATGTGTCAGACTGGTGATGTTTAAATGTATAATTCCCTTTCTAGTAAACTGATGCTTCCCCTCACCTGCATGATAAGCAGTTCTGTGAACACAAAGTAGGAAGAGACCTTGAAGAAGAGATGAGAGGGGCTCAAGAGACTTGAGGTTACTGGAGACACTGGAGGAGGAGCCAGCAAAATGAAACTCTCAAACAAGCTGCTCAAGGTCAAAAAACAATATGCATTGCCGAGATGTGCTGCTTTTGTTTCTTAATCCCAGAGTTAAGAGAAACAGACGACCAGGCTCATTGTGTGCCTTCTCCAGGGCAGGATTGGGAGAAGGAGAAGTAGGTGAGTAACCAAAAGTCAACAATCCATAAGACAATAAGAAAAGCAAAAGGGAGAGTGAGAGGACAAGGCATGACAAGAAGGGGAGCCCAGCTCCTTTAGCAGCTGATCCGTGCCTGCAAAATGAGCCAGAGTGGGGACCTGTTTCATTAGGAGCTGAAGGAAACACTCTGCATGGGGCACATACACAGGTCAAGGGTTAATCTTCATTCTTACTGTCATGGGAAAAGCAAGGATGCAGTTATCTGTTTCAACAGTGCCTTGGCTGGTCAGCAGTCATTGCCACCACAAAGTTCTTCCCCTTTAGGCTGTTCAGTAACTGGCACTATGCTGGGCTTCCTTTGGTTTCCCTCTAACCACCATGCTGTTTCTAGTATTATTTTTTTTTTCATCTCTGATTGTGTTTCAGCCTATTCCTGACCTAGAAATGAAAAGAATTAACCCTGTTGTTATTCGTTATCGACTCTCTTTCTCATTTGATAAGTGCTTGGCTCTTGAATGAAGAGCAGAGGGCAATGACTGAAGTCCTGGAGGCCAAGCTGGGGGAAACTCCAGTCAGCCTTTACAAATATAGATAGAAAGGGTGATGCATTGGACATTGTGCTTTGTTATAGTCTGTAAGAGCCTCAAAATGTGCTGGGTTTGTATCTGTGCTCTGCCATGCTGCTCTTTACCCAACAAAACCAGTGCATTTTAAAACCAGTGGCGTTCCTCTCTCTGCAGGGGCATAGCCCCACACTTGGCTGCCAGCCTGTGTGATTACACTGGGTTATGAATGTATGAGGAAATGCAGGAGGTGACAGCACTAGGGACAATCTTTGTTGGCAGGAATGTCCCAACTTGGACTAGACAGAAAGCTTAGCATGATACAAAATCATTATTTGATTAATTTAAATCTTTTTTCTGCTGATAAACTTTTCCAGTGGGGGCAGAGAACCACTGGCCAGTGTTTTTACAAGAGGCCATCCCCTCAATCTCTCCTGAAAACTTAGCATACAGTGCTATGGTGGGGTCTACTGGTGCCACAGGCGTGCCAAGGGCATCAAGGAGATCCCTTCGCCCTTGCAAGAGAAAGCATTCACATCTAGGAGAAGTTAAAACATGTTTGCCATCCAGGGCATTCACAAACTTGTTGCTCTGGCTACACACCAGGTCCTCCTCGGGAAGGGGTAAGTCATTTTACAATGTCGTTTCTCAATCATTTGAAACCAGTTTACACAGATCCACCAGAAGACAAAGTCAAGCTCTCTTCCAGAAACTCAGGCGCACCCCCTGGGCTGTCCTTTGTGCACCAGCACAAGCATTTGTCTGGCCAAGATTTTCCTTTTAGTGTTAGTTTTAACCTAGATCAGTTTCTTGGCCTCCTTCTCTGAAAGAGTAAGTTCTTGTGATGGAAGAAGGGACCACATAGGATGAGGGACAAGATGGGGTAGACAGCAGCACCATCTTCCAGAAGCAGTGACAGGTTTTAATAACTTTATATGATTATGACATCATGGCACAAGTTGCATGATACTATTCTTGGATGATTGGTTAACTAGAACTTCCTAAATAAGGATTAAAAGTTATAAATAATTAATGAAATAATGGGTAATACATGACATGCAGTTAATACTCTTTCTGGGAACAAACGTCTAATTATTTAGTTCCTCTGAAAGACAGTAATTCATTAAACATCCATGTGAGCAAAAGTAGTCCAGTGTGAACATCTGAGATTAGTTAATAATGAAGAACATGAGCATGGTCAAAATGCACAGTCACTGAGAACTGAAATAACGTCATTTGGACGTGAGCAATGTTTTTGTGGCATTCAACCATTTCTCTGAGGATTTTATGAAGCTCTAAAACTTTGTAGTGTTAGGCTCCTTTCTGACATTTGGAAGCCAAATATCTTGAAAAGTTTAAAGGGAGGCGAAAAAAGAAAGGAGGCAGTGAAGAGGGGAAAACGTCATGGAAGGTACACTTCTTTCCAGCTCAAAAGAATCTATTGAGGAAAAAATGACAATTTTCGCATTGCATCCTGAGGCCTTGCTGCCTGAGGTGCAAGCTCTGAATCCAAAACTTTCCTAGCACCTTCCTCTGTAAAACCAAGCAGAGGATGATGATATGTGCTTAAGGTGACAGCTGTGGGAGGAAATTTCCAGGAATGCTTTGAAACATTACTGTTTACTCCTCACTGTGTGAACAGAGAGTCTGTGAACCAAACTTCCACAGGGACATGCTTTGAAACAGCAGACTTCAGAATATCTATTTTAGGTCATGCTTATTGTCTTCACCTAACTTCTACTCAAAGTTGAGCTTTATTTGTAAGTGAAACTAGTTTGGGCCAGATTGAAGGCCCACCAGATGAAAATAAATGAAGTCTCTCTGTTCTACTACATCAGCTCAGGATTTAGCCTGGAGGGCAAAATTTCAAAATATTTCAAGGAAAGCATCAAGTGTTCACTATGCCTATCCAGGGCTATGTTATCAGAAATGCTCAACCACTTGACAAGGGGACAAGTGGCACCCAGGCTCTGATTCTCCCTGAAGGCTTAGTTAGATTCTGGTCACTTATTTGGGTACCTATATAGGAATGAGCTTTTCTGCAAACCTTGCCTAGGGCAAGCAGCGTTATGTGCAACCTCAGAGAACAGGATTTACCAGCTTCCAGATTTGTCTGGGTTCCAAAGGCATTGCTCATGAAAAAATCAGAGAAAGGAAAAATAAACAAATGGTAAAATAAAATAAAGATCCAACAATACTCTTACTAGATTAAAACCTGACTCAAACTGTTAAATTAACAGGCCCATCATAGTTACTGGTTTATTAAGCAACATCGAGTCAGTACGTAAGCAGAATTGTGTGTGTGTGTGTGATGTAAAGGGTATCCCAGACAACTGCAGTGTTCCCCATAGCAACAAGTCATGTGAACTCTTCAGAAAATGTAAATAAAACCATAGAGTCATGTCATTGTGCACAAAAAATCCCGCAGAGTAGATGCCCTGCAGATATGAACTCGGCAATAATCTATCCTCCTGGAAGCCTAGGTGATTTATTTTCCCACAGCTTTCTGTGTGTGTGTCTGAAAGCAGTTTCCTTCATTTAACGGCTCACATTCTGTTCTGGGGCTTGTTAGTGCAAAGGAGACAAGTCTAATTTTGCTAATCCATGCTGTGAAGGGAGCCAAACAACATTTCCTATGTTTTCTGCCAGTATGAAACAAAATCACACTTCTATCACGTTCTTAATACTATCTCACAAGATAAACTTCTGTTGCTAATAATACCTGACACTTCTATGGAAGAACACACCAAAAAACTTCAGAACAAATTGATCCCTGGTGTAATCGTATTGAATTTGCTGGAATTAAACTAGTACTAACCTCACGTGTTATGGGCTCAAAGCAATAAGCTGGAGACCCTCTTCTTCCTGTAGGCTGACCCCAACAGTCAAGGTTAATGGTGCCAAGTAGAGCTCCTGCCACTTTCCAAGAGCCACCGAAGGCTTGAACTGAGATTACATGGCAGGGATAGGGAGTTGTTGTCAGCAGAAAGCCGGGCAAGGGAGAAGAGCTCAGGTCAGTGTAGTTCACCGATTCCTCATGAGGGTCTGCGTCAACATCTAGAAAGTCAATGGGAACACCTCAAAATCACCAGCATAGCAGATTTGAGAACAGTAGAAGAAGAGGTAAGCTATGGATACAAAACCTGCAATTCTACAAAGGAAACTAGGAAGAAAGTGTAAATCCCAGAGGGACCTCAATACCAAAGTCCTTACTAGAGTTCAGAATTTTGCAAAACTGGGCCTTTCTAATTGCTTAAAATGACAAAATGGAACAGACAATCTTTTCTTACCTTCTAATCCTTTGGAAATAAGTAATTGCCAAAATAATGATGTGTTTTTTCTAAAGTGGAGGCCTAATAACATTTTCTAAAATCTACTTTTGTTGTTTTTACTAGTTTCTTAGAGGGGGGAAAAAAAGCATTGACAGTTGAAAGACTTTGATTTTTCCAGTTTTCCTTTTTTCAGAATGAATGATTTTTCTCTTCACTGTTATGAAAAAGGAGAGAAAATACCATTCAAAAGTACAAGCTTTTGTATCCATCCATTATTTCAAGTCTACAAGATCCATAATCTGATCAATGCCCATGTGTGATCCTGCCTTGTTTGGGCAGGATCTGTCTTTCACGAGTGGTCTAGGCAGCCCCAGGACTGGCCTCAGCAGAGCACTCTAGAACCTGCTTCAACCTCAGTATCAATAATGCCAACAACGGACCTTGGCAAGGGCGGCACAACACACCTCCAAGAACCTCCTTAAATACAGCTCAAATCCAAGGAGGGAGTGGGTAGGGGAGAATCATGACCCAGAGAATACAGCCAGGCTTGTTTCAAAGCATAAAATTTTAATCTAATTGCAAATCTTTATTTGTGCCTTGTGTTAACTCCCTGTAACCATGGAGCTAAGATAGGTGACTACATAGGTGCACCTAGGTAGAAGCGTGTCCATCCCACACGAAGGTCTTCTGATTGCAATGGCAAACGAAAGGCTCACTGAGAGGCTAGAGGAGGCTTTGCACCCACAGGGCGTATGGACACCAGGGAGCAACAGCAGCTCTCTGTTCTCTCTTCCAGGTACAAACTCCTCTGTACCTCAGGATTTTTGCATTGCACTGTTATTCACCAGCCAGGCTGGGGTGGCTGAGTGGGGTATGTATCTTTCTCTTGCCTTAAGAATTAATATGCAAGCTCCTCCTGCCTCTGATGGAGAAAATGCTCTCCAGCATGCCAAGTGAGCCTTTGAGCAGTTTATCACCAAACAAGCAAGGCAGATAATTGTCAGAAAAGCTCAGAAGTTAGGAACAATGTTTTGTGAACATAAAGTCTGCTTATCTGGTTCCTGTCCAAGGACATTAAAGCAAACGACATTTCCCCAGGGCTGGTTCACCTCCATATGGTGGGGAATCTCTTGCCTGGTAGTAACTGTGGCCTCCACACACCAGATCTTTGTGTGGCAGTAAGAGCAGAAAGACCACATCAACATACTGAGGTATGCATCTATCTGAGGTATCGCAGGGTACTTGGGGAATATATTTTTTTAGCAATTTACAGCGTTGCCACGCAAGGGTTCATGCAGCATTTCATCCTAAATGGCCCGTTCATAGAAGACAAAGCAAAGAAGTGCCATCAGTGTTTTACAGTACAATGTGAGTTCAACAGATTGGAAATTATAACTGCCTATAACAATGTTCAGGGCTGCTCTGACACACAAACAAACGTTGCATTTTACACATCTCCTAACTGCAAGGGCAGCAATTTACAGAATACGCCTGCAACTTCATCAGAGAGCAACGTCACTTTAAGCAAAATATATTTACAGCACCTAAAGGAGAGAGAAAGACCCAGGGGCCTGGAGCCTGTGTTTTGTAACAAATAAAGCAGCCAAGGTACGAACCAAGGCCAGGAGACTCACACAGCTAGCCATCCCAAGGGGGTTTGATGCTCAACAAGCAGCAACGCACAGCTGTGCCTGGGCTCCACAGGCCACAATTGTGAATCCGCCTCCTGAGAGAAACCCTGATCCTCAGTAGTAGTTTATGTGATTTTATCCAAGTACAACACCACCAGATCTACATATTTTAGATAAATACATAAATAAAGATGGTGAACCAAGTTTCTTTCTGGCCACCACATCTGCTGGGACCCCCGGGGACACAGACCCCTTGCAGCAAGTGAAGCACTTGGCAGGATTAAGCCCTTGCCTGGCTATTTTACAGTTTGTCTGCACCGATAACCTTCAGTGACTGTAAGTTCTCAGACAAGTGCACAAGTGGTTATATTTGCTCATTTATTGTTATATTTATTTGGCAATACATGGCAAGAGCATGACCATTATCAATGAATAATACTTCAATAAAATGGCTCTCTACTAAAGCAATGACTCTGGAAACAGATACTGTACTGTGTATAATGACAAGAAAAAAATCTATCTGTTGTTGAAATAAGCTTTCTAAAAAGAACATTGCAGGCCCAGGTGTCCTCTAAAAGTGATAAAGGAAATCCCTCATCATCATCACCCCAAAGAAGTAAGTGCACTGAGAGAATTGCTGTTTTGGATAAGTGCCCATGTCTCAGACCTACCATACGGTAGCTATGTCTTCTCAATGAGTTACTTGTATTAAAATGTTTATGGTATTTGCATGAGCTATGCGGAAACCTCTCAGTGTCATTTGCAGTCCCACAAAAGGACAATTCTGGAAGTTATCCAGCATAAGCCACTGAAACTGCCATTCCCCAGTGACCAAGGCTGCAGAAACTCGGAGCACAAAGGGTATTAATGTGCCCTATTCACGTTGGCCCTGGGGCTGCCCTCCATGCCTCACCTCTCACCTATGCACAGTGCACAGATATCCTATCCACAGATGGAGGAAAAAAAAGCAGGAAGAAGCTACCAAAAATAAATCCATTGCAGATGATGTGACTAGCCCTTGCTATGCTGCAGATCTGCAGTTCCCAAGGCACATTCAATGAAAGTGCCCTTGGCAAGGGCTACCAAGAGGCTGACAGCAAAGCCCAGCAAAGAAATGAACTCCTGGCAACAGGGCTAAAGACAAGACTATTTTTATGTGAATAAAGGACCCAAACTGAGGTCACACTGAGTGTAGAGCCCCAAGGCGAAACACACGTGGATTTTTCAAGGGATTAATGGGTCTTTTATTTCCTTTCCAAACTGTTACACTGGCAGCAGCCACCTACCCAGTTGCATCTCTGCCAAGAAACCTAAAGGAATTGGGCAACAACGTCCAGTCATTTCAAAGGGATTTAGGTCAGGTCTGGTCAGTTTTTTCTATGCTGGTAGCAAGAAGAGACTCTTAAACTCTGTCCTGTTTGACTGGGCAGGTCAATATCAGGTTGGTTTGTTTGTTCTCGTATTGGAGATGGTGTTGCCTCTCATGTTTTCCCATAGTTTATTCATTCACATCACACACAGCTTGGGTTACAGGATTCAGTTTCCTCCCTATTAAAATGCAGCCCTTCTCGGGTGGAAACTGCAAGGAGAGACCTTTGCACAGCAACGCTGATCAGAAGTTTGCAAGACAAGGTGTAAAAGTTACCTGGGTAGGCATTATCCAAGCCAGTGTTGCATAAAAGAGGTGAGTAAACTGGGTTGGGATACTAGGTTTACTTTTCAGCACCACCCGCACAAGCTCACTACCAGAGCTCACACTCTGGTCTGGTGCTGCTGTAATTTGGGACAATAAACATCATCCAATATCACTGCCCTCCCACTCTTGCACTGTCGGTGTTTTCTTCCCGTGTTACCCAGTAGAATGAAAATTCCATGAAGAGATGAGAGCGAGCAGAAATTCCCAGGATTGCCCAAGGAGTTAGCAGTCCTGGGGAGGCTGTGCTGAGCAGCAGTACAGCCCCCACAGCCCCGGGCACTGCCCATGAGACAGGCTGAGATGTTTCTCCTCAGGCCAAGTGAGGAACAGTGAACAGATAGACAGGGTTGGAAGGGAATCAGCAAGAACCCTAGTTCAGTTATCCTCATTTGGGTGCCAAATCCTAGGGTGAGTTTGTATCATCATAGGGAATTGTAGTGAAGTACTGACTGGGTTGAGAAATAATGCTTTCACCTTTCATTTCCAGTACACACGCCTGTAATCCCACAGTGTGGGAGCTTTAAGTGTGCTTTTTATCCACAGGAAATGAGATTGCATCTTACGCCCACTAAACATTGCTCACAACCTCCCCAGGTATTGGGCTGCATGAGGAATCATCCAATATCTTGGAATAGCCTGTGGGCCAGGGTCACTTCTTTAATCTCAGCTGTTCTAAATGTTATTTCCATCAGACAGATTGTTCCTTTACTGCAGCCATTACCTGGAAATGTCTGCTTGTCTGCCTTTTCTAGTCTTACAGAAATAAACTGTATATTTAGAGTTCCTTTTTTTACCAGAGACACACAGGAAATCTAACAGAACCATGTTAAATTACAGGATTTTTAGGTAGATCACATTTAAACTTCCAAGGATGGATGGCCACCAAAGCCTCCAGAGAATTGTTGGAATTTTGCAATTTATTGTAAATCTGACACTTGACTACCGTTAGCTATCTGTTTACATTTATTTTAGCAGAGTGAAGACTGCTTTATTATCAAATTCATATTGTTTCTGTAGGATACCTAAGACTCTGATCAAATCCTCCTTAAATTCCTAAAGCTGCCCTGAGAGTTACCCCTGCAAGTAAGGTTTTTTGAAAGTGTTTTAATGGCTCTTCACTCACAATTTTTTAACGTGACTTTGGAGCTACTGCCAGTAGGACTCAACACCAGCTATACCGAGATACAGGCTTTTCGCTATTTTGGTGGCACTATTATTCCCCTATCCCATGCAGCGTTCCCACCTGTATTCAGCACTGCCTCAGCATTTTCCACCTCCATGTTTTTAATACCGCTGTCTTAACTAGACATCCCTTCTGCAAAATTATACAACAGGAATGGAGAAGCTTCAAGGAAGGGCAAGAACAGTTATTAGCATGCAAAAGATATTCATGAGGATACGGATCAAATAAAATTCAGTGGAAGGAGGAAGTGAAATAGAACTGACATTAACAGATGTTTATGAAAAATAAATGGAAAAGAGACTGTAAAGGTTTACTGTGTCTCACACTGTATCAACAAGAGGTGCACCAACGAAATTAAATAGCAACAGCCAGTAGAGGAGAGGACAGGAAATCTTCTTTCCCAGAACACATAATTAATTTGTGACGCATTTGCCATGAATTACTATGAGGCCAAATTAGCAAAACTCTAAAAAACGTTCAGCTGTTTCTATCAATAAGAATATCCAGCTACTTTTAACCGTGAATAAAACGCAGGAGGAACAATAACCTTCAAGAAATCTCTCAGTGCTGAAAAACCCAACTTCTATCAAGAAATGCGTATTATCCTCTGGAAACACCTGACATAAGGAAGATCTGTTGTTGGAAGAAAGTGAGTTTGATGCTGCATTTATAAGGGTGATCTGTATGTCCTTACACGTCTAACCTGAGATATTCTATCAAACTCACAAAAGTACCCATTTTTCTTCAAAAGCACAGTTACGCCCAGCGCTTGGTTGTTTTCAGATATGTTTGCTTTCCCTTGATAGGGCCAATCTGTTAGCTAACAGATAATAAAGCGGAAAAACATTTTTCCCCCACGTTATTCCTTCAAAGCCTTTTTTTGTACAACTCTTTCCACATTGCTGGCCACACTATTAAATTTTTCGTTTTCAAAGTGTCTTTAGTCTAATTGAGAAAGTCCACAAAAAGCTTCAGCACCGACACAGCTGCTTCTGGGCGAATTGTCCCGGGTAATGCCAGGGGGGCGCAGAATTGGGCTGGTACGTTGCTAAACCCTCACTGACAGTGAACCAAAGCCAGTTTGTGCCCGTTTATTCCCGCTGGAAGGAGCCAGGTGCCCGGGAGGGCGATCCCTGGGCGGCTGGGCCTGTCCCACCGCGGGCCAGGCAGCGCCGGGCGGCGGTGGCCAAGTTCAGCTCCTCGGGGAGTTCGGGGTGAGCCCGAGTGAGGGGACTCTGGGCCAGCCGCACCCCGGGGTGGCCACAGGGTCCCGGTGACGAGGAGTGACACTAAAACAAAGAAATTCCCCACCGGAACGCTCGCCCGCCTAGGGAAAGGCGGCGGCGGCCGCCCATTGCCATGGGGACGGCGCCATCTCGCGGCGGCCGCGCCGATGGCGGGCGGGACCCGCCGCCACGTCCCCGCCGCCACCGTCAGGCTGTCCCTGAGGGGGTCGGAGGGCTCCCAGGGAGCCTCCGTGACAGCAGCCACCCCCAAAGCAGGGACAGGGAAACTCCAGTCTTAGAGGAAGCACCGCACACTGAGAAAATGAGCCATTTTGGGGAGCTGGGGCAGGCATGGTGACCCTCCCCTCCAGCATACCTCAGGGGTCGCCAGCTGTGGGGAACCCGCACCATGGGAAGCCAGTGCACCACACCAGGGCAGCCAAAATCATCCTGTATGATGGCAGCTTTGGTCCGTCATAAACAAAGCCCTGGCTCCTGGGTGGAGAAACGCTGTCTCCCTCTGAGGAATCCCTGCTTGCTCATCGAGGTTGCCCCTGGCTGCCGTGCCTCCCCGCGCTGCCCCGAGCAGGCTGCGGAACGGCCACCTTGGGACACAGGGCCCCCCCGGGAGATGAATTTTTCGAACAGATTATCGCAGGAAGATCAATAGTATTGTCAGACATCACAAAATTATAGCGCGTGTGGGATTTTCTTGAAGAAAATGTGGAGCAGAGGGTGTTCTTGGTCTCTCTTTAAAAAAAGAATTTAAAAAAAAAAAGGGAGGGGGGAGAAAAAGAAGGGGAAACAAAAAGGTCAGAGAGGAAAACAATGCTTTAATATTTTACTGAATAGGAGGGAAAATTTCAACCCTTTCCTTCACCAACTCACCTTTCACCCTCACAACATTATTGAACTTAATTAACTTTACCATTGCCTGCTGGCCCAAGCCGTGTAGCTACCTGGCAGTCCCAAGGGACGGGTGACATCCATCACTCCCAATCCTGTCTGCAAAGCAAAGGACGGTATATTCTGCCTCTTTAAAAGAAACTGCACAAACGCTCTCTACCATTTTCTGCCCCATTAAGATTCCTGTCCAACAGTTGCAACACAGCTATATGGGCTTGACCCATTGTGGAAAAATTACTGCTGATTGCAATGAATTTACAATCCAGTCTCTTTAAGTACGGATTGATTCCTCCGTTCCTGTTTCCCTCTTTTGCTTCCCAAGAGTAAATTTTCCTGCTTCCAAATATTACAGAGTAGCCTCCAGGCTTTTCATGGTTACTAGTATTTTACGTCATCCTTTAATCTTCTGTAAATCACTTTGTAACGTCTTTTCTAAAATGCCCTTTTCCAGTTGCTCTCTGCTTTCCCAGGGACCCCGCTGCTAGCGTGAGAACAAATTTGAATTGCATTGATCTCTGTTCCCAAACGAAGCTGAGTAGTCAGCTCCACTGTTCTGCGGAGTTCATTAGTACTTCATTGCGATGGACATCACCTCACTTCATGTGTATTCATGCTGTATAAACCAGTGGATATTAACGTATATGCTGTGTATGGCCCGAGCCCATAGAGTACTTTCAGAGCTGAAAGACTAACAGGGAAAAAGTCTGAAGGCAGAAATCCAGAAATTAGACTTGGAAAGCATCACGTAACCTATAGCTTTAATTCAAGAAACCTGAGTTTGTAACAGTGAAGGCAGTAACGTTGGACCGCAGAGCTGAAGCGTGTAAAGCTGTGCAAGGCATCTACTCTCTCTTTAAGTTAGCAGATTTGACCCGACGGTCTGTGCTTGGTTTGGCTGGGATAGAGTTAATTTTCTTCGTGGTAGCTGGTATGGGGCTGTATTTTGGATTTGTGTTGAAAACAGTGTTGATAACACAGAGATGTTTTAGTTATTGCTGAGCGGTGCTTACACAGCATCAAGACCTGTTCTGCTCCTTGCACTGCCCTGCCAGCCTGTGGGCTGGGGGTGCACAAGAAAGTTGCGGGAGGACACAGCTGGGACCCCAACCGACCAAAGGGATATTCCATACCATATCACCTCCTGCTCACTATATAAAGCTGGGGGAAGACGAAGGAAGGGGGGGATGTTCAGAGTGATGGTGTTTGTCTTCCCAAGTCACCATTACGCATGTTGGAGCCCTGCTTTCCTGAGGATGGCTGAACCCCTCCTTGCCCATGGGAAGTAGTGAATGAATTCCTTGTTTTGCTTTACTTATGTGTGTGGCTTTTGTTTTACTTATTAAACTGTCTTTATCTCAACTCACAAGTTTTTCACTTTTCTCATTCTCTTCCCCCATGACACTGGGGGGACTGAGCGAGCGGCTGCGTGGTGCTCGATTGTCGGCTGGGGTTAAGCCATGACACAGTCACAGGCTTGTTCACTGATGACTCTGAGCAAATCGCTTATGGACAAAGTTGTGCAAACCCTCAACTCTACCCTACTGGTCTCTCTTGAATATCTGTCCTTTAAGGATGAATAGCCTTGTGCTAAGAACTGGAAGTCCTGCTTCTGTGTCTGCACATCTCCCCGCATCACCAGGAGCGGTGATAATGAGACTTAGCCATGAAACACCACCATTGTGGAAATGCCTTCCAACAATCATTCAAAGAGGAAAGTATTTAAATGAATGCTTTCAGCCTGGCAGAAGCAGGGCACAGGAACCGAGATAGCCATCAAATTGCGGTCTGCAAGCCACTGACGCTCCACAGAAGAGGGATGGGGATCACAGAGTCATATTAAACAGCTAACCCTATAACATTTTCAGCTGCAAAGCTGTGTTTCAATTAAAGGGTGAAAAAAGGATGCAATTAGAGGGTCTGTCAGTAGGAAGCGTGAACAACAGTAGAACAAAGAATTTGACTGGGCTTGGTCAACATTTTTTAAAAGCTGACTCTGAAAGGGAAAGTGTCAATACTGCACAGATGAATGGGGGTGGCACAATGGCATAGTAGTTAACAGGAGAGTGGTGAGACAAAGGCCATCGCAAACCTTCTTTGGAGAGAAAGAGATCTATTGAGCTAAAAAATTCTTCTACACAATACATGAGCAGCGACACATCAACTGTAACATTAACTCTGCAAAATATATAATAGTGGCCCAACTTGTATTTGACCTCCTGCATAGATTAGGCAGACTAAAATGATTTTCCCCTTCTCCAGCTTCTGAGATGCTCCAATTCAAGGATAAACACATACAGATGGAAGAAAAACATGTTGACATGTCAGCACAGAGCTGCTTCCAAATGAACAAAAAAGGGAAAACAAATCTTATTTAAAGCTTCACAGATAAATCTGTTTCCCAGTGTAACAGCTCCCTGGTGTGCAAAGGGCCGCACTCAGTGAATGAGTTGATCAGCAAAACATGCCAGTGAGGCAAGCACAGCAAATCAGTAACGGCCTTGTCTTGAAGAATTAAAGCCTGAGTGGAGCATTGCTGGGCTAGAGCTGTCCTGAGCTCCTTGCAATGCCCCGTGCTAAGGCCAGCAGACACAAAAGTCTGTCTACATTGCCAGTACGCTTGCAGTTTCTGCGGATTGGAGAGTAGGGACTGTCAGTGTCCTTGTCCTTCTGAGCACCCTCCCAGCCATGACCAGCTTTCCACCATAGCTCCTGCTGTTTGGGCACAGTGTGGAATAGCTGGGCCAGTGGTTGGGTTCCCTACAACTACACTACCGAGTCAGCTTCCAGCTGGGAATCCTTCTGTTTCACCTTGCAATATTGGCAGCTTCATGCAGCAATGGAGTAACCCCTTCTCTCTTGCTTTGAAGGCAACGTGCCCATCCACCTGCAGTCTCTGCACCGCTCTCTTAAGTAGTCAAGTCTTGCACCCCCCACTGCCAGGGCACTTCCAGAAGAGCAAATCCCTGTCCCTGACAATCAGCTGTCTGCAGGGCTGATCTCTTTCATCCAATGACTTGTCTGAGTTAACAGAGTTCAGGCTGTTTTCAGTGAAAGATGTAGTCTTTGCCTCACATGGACTGGGTACAAATACCCAGGAACAGTTAAACTTCCATTGCTGTCAATTTTCGGCACCTGTTAATCCCCAAACTTCCCAGGTTAAACCATTCCAACACAGTTAGGCAGTCTTACAGTCACATGAGAGAACCTGCCTCCTCACACCTCCTTTCCCCATAGACAATGTCCTGAGCCACCTGTTCCTACCACATGCCTTGTGCCACCACTGTCACTGCAACCTTCTTAGAGACCTGGTTCAGGGAGTGAAATGGGCGGTAAAGTAACTCCATGGATAGAGAGTGAACATTTTCTGCCCATTTAACTCCCTGGGCCTGCTCACCGTGCGTGCGGGCAAGCACCAACGCAAAAGAGGGTATGTACAGAATAAGCTGTAATTATATAATTAATTGTAGTTATTTATAACAGCTAAATATATATTATGCTCAAGAATTAATGAAATTAATATACAGAATGATACAGAGAGGGGAGAACAGGGCAATTTCACTATTTTTGGTAGTAACTGGCCTCTGGACTGACTCTAAACCATGTCCTTTCTTTCATGTATAGCAGGGTTTGGTAATCCTGATAAAGTTGCCGATGCTTCTGGCAATGCTGCATTAATAATGAGGAAGAAAATACTCTGTTCCAAGCTCTATAAAGACTCTTTGCAACCAGTAGCTTAAATATAATTGTGCTGGAATTACTCCACTGATTTCCCTGCGTAAGATGACCAGCTCTGTGAACGGTGAGAGAGTACAAAACCAAACAAATCCATAGCTGGCAATTACTCCAAACACCTGTACCAACCAGGCTCATTAAAAGTAATTGGGAGGCATGTAAATGATGTTCTACCATTAACCTGGCTCAATTATCCAGAGTTGGTGTGTCAAGCTTTGAACCACCCACAAAAGCAGCATTGCCAGATGCTTTTTTTGAGAGAAAATGATAAAGGGTGAAAAAAGCAAGCTGCCATGTAACTCCACGTTGTGCCAGACCAAAGGGAGCACTCATAAAGCAATAATCCAAAAAGAGACTCTTCCAAAAAAAAAAAAAAAAGGGGTCGCTTATATGTTTGTTATAAAGGTCTGGGTTTATACACAAGGACTTCGGTAGTGTAATTCAATTGTCCTCTCCCTCTGAAACCAGTTCTCACCCTTTGTATAGTGTTTTAAGACCTCAGTCTTGAAACCTTGGCCAGATTCTGCTCTAGGGAGGGGAGACATGCATCTGACTTTGCCTCCTGGCTGGGGGTGAGGGCTGCTTCTGCCCAGTGAGCAGTTTCCAGCTTAGAGGAGATGGGTAAGTCAGGGCTGGGGATACTCCTGCCTCTCCTGGGCTTGTATCCCAAGGCCATCACTTAGGGAATGACCACTCTTTGGCAGTCAGGATGGAAGGGCTCTCTGGTTTGCTAACAGCTGTGAGGAGCACACGTAGGAAAACTCCTTCAGAAAAAAAGACTTGGAGGAGATGCTGATTGCAGTTTTCAAGGTTCACCAAGGATACATCCATGCCTGCCCCACTGGGCCCAAGGGGGTTTGGGAATCAAATGCCTTTAGGCTTCTTTGAATATCCCAGGCAGAAAGTAGAAGGCTCCTTTCTCCTGTGAGCTGACTTGGGACCTTTATCCGTGATCTGTGTGTCTCCTTGCATAACTTTTAAAAAGCCCATCAGTGTATCACCTCAGCGTGTGGAGATGGAAAGCTGCAATAGCAGGATGTCACAGGAAGGGTTAAGGTCAGGAGGAATAATATTCCCTTTAACAGGACCACTGTCAGCCTTACTGCCTGCAGCAGTTCTTTCACACCTCTGCTACTGGATACAGTGTTCTCTGGCTACGGGCTCAAAAGGCAGATTTCATTTACCCTGGTGATGGAACGACCTTAATTTCTGTCAGCCTCCCTGAAGTAGTTCCAGATTTATTCTGAGGCAAGGGGAGAATCTGATCCTAACTTTTTTGAAAACAAATGAGTTTACTACACCCTGGGAATTTTCAAACATGACACATCCATCAGTTTTCCTTTCTGACTAACATTTGGCAAAATGTATCTGGCAAAACTTTTTAATTCAAACCAAATTGTTTGTTATTTGTTCCAAACCATGTATTAAATGTCAGTGTCAAAGTTTCCATGCAGCCTTTGTGGGCACACAGGCGGAGCTACCCCATGACCTACTCCGAGGAACAGTCCTGGAGCTTGGAGGAGCCCAAATCCACCGAGGCGAGGGTGTGAAAACACAGCTGGGACCAGCAGCTTCTGCTGCCGCAGTAAATCCCGCTTTGCCCCTCTGCACCTCCCCCTGGCCTTAAAGTCTTTAGAGGTGAAATCATGAGCTCTCCTTCTCGCTGCAGTTCTTTTTTGGCACTCAAAATCCCTCTGAGGCAAGGACGGTTTGGCTTATTTTCCCTGTCAGCCCATCAAGCTCTTAAAAAATTAAGTTATTAATCATCTAAACATTCACCTCCGCTGCACTGGAGCTTTCTGGCCAGAAAGTCCCATAGGTGGTTATTTCAAATATGACTCTGCTGCCATTGAAGGCTTCTGAATTAAAAAATACCTGAAGTATGGATAAATGCACCTTGTGATAATTACTGCCTAGCACATTACTTTTAAAGCAGTCAGCTGAGCTTCTAGTTTACATTTCACTCATTTGCTCACTTGGTCCAAAAAAACCCCAGCCACTTATCCCACACTCATCATGTGGTTTATCTGAGGTCTAGACACACGGCAAAGCATTGCTTGCAAGGAGGAAGAGAAGTTTGCAGCAAAATTGTTTTGTTAACAGATGTATCAATGGAAAAAGTTAGTAACTGGGAGTGTTCTCTTTTTCCCTGTCTCACAGTTGCTATTAGTGCTGGTCTTTAGGGTGTAGCTTTCCTCTTGGGCTCCTGTGTTTGTTTTACGCATTGCTTTCCTCTTCCTTTTGGTCAGGAGCCCTTTTTACGATCAGGCAAGATAATACTGAGCAGCAGCACGGAATCTGCAGGATAAAATGAGCCTTTGCTTTAAATATCCAAGAGACAAATGGGGGTAAGTAGAAACAAATGGATTGAGCTGTTTGGGCTGGGGAATTGCTGTCAGTTTGTTATTCGGAAATTACTAACAACTAGTAAGTTGGATTTGTTTGGGGTTTTTTTTTTTCCCCCTATTTGACTGCATTGTTAAGAATTTAACTGAAGTCCGGCATGGAAATATACTGAAGTTGTAATTGCATTCAGGCCTTTGGCAGGGATTATGGAGTTGGTTAGGACAGAAATCCTTTGTACTGGGTTTCATAGGCCTTCATGGCAGACCTTAAACACATTTTCCCTCCTGCTTTTTCCCCGTCTCTGTAGCTCTGATCCACTGTGCACACTATACCTAATCAGGGAGTTTATCCTGCTGCTATTATCTTCCTGTATTTCATATATATATTACACAGGTTGTATTTGCTCAGCTGTATTGAATCCTATTATAAAAGTGGGGTGCAGAGGGCAGTTTCTGGATGCACAATGAATCTCTGTAACTAATAAAATATAGCACCTGCTCTGCTGGAAGTGTCATTGTGAAGCCAGAGTTGACAGGGTAAGTGATCCCACTTCATAATCCTATAATGTTGATACACTTTGGTGCTACTGGCATAAAAGAGATACTCAGAGCTAAGCTGGACTTTGAGATAAATTGAAAATGGTGTCTTTAAAGGGAAACAACTCAGTCCAGGATTTGATAACATGCAGATCTTTTACTTGTAAGGTGTCGTATCTGGCAGTTAAGTGAATGAAAATAGTCTTGTTTATTGTGTTGTACAAATGTAGCGAGTATTTCGATTTAGAGAAGAAAGGGGTGCATGTCCAAACGAAACTCCACATGTGCATCAAGAACAGGCAATAAAAGACTATATATTCTTGACACCCCTTCTTTCTGCTTTCTAAATTATCTTTTAAGTATCTTGAAATTTACTGAGATTGAGGTGTTTTTTCTGTACTGTTCACTGAATTCTGATATCAAATCTGAAGTGACATTTGCACACCTATGGTATGTTTTTGGTGTCCAACAGCATTATCATGGGTTTTAGAGCCAGGTTTCCAGACTCAACTGCCAAAAAAGAAATTACTGCTATTTACTGTTTGCTGATCCTTCAATCTTATATCTATTTAAAAGTTTGCTAGCAAACTTTACTGATAGCAAACAATTGCAGGTCAGAGACCAATGTTACTTCATATATGAAACAGAATGAGTATTTTCTAGAATCCACAAGCTTTTTAGATTAGTTTCTTCTTCTGTTCATGTAGCCCATACGCTGTGCTCCTAATGTTGTGAAGCGGCAGAAAGCAGAGTTGAATTTTGGTGCAGGAAGTTATGTAACTTATGAGCGGTGCTAGAAGGTATTAGAGAAGGACAACCTTGAACTGGGGACATATGAATTATCTTTCTGTTGGTCACATCACCACTGGCTTCTCCCGCTCTCCTCCTGCCTGACCTCCTCTCCCATGTAGATCCAAAGCTCCTTGGGGCAGGGACCTTCCCTGATGTGGTGTTCATCTGGCTTTATTCATCCCTTTCCATAGCAAGAAGTTCACTAAAGTTGATGGAAGTTTTTACATGACAAAGTATGACTGTCAGTCCATCAGTTTCATGGAAACTCTGAGTTAAACTGCATTTTTGTTTGCAAATCCATGCCCAAACAGCTGAGTCACCCTGTGCAAAGCAGTAGCTATGACTCCTTTGAACATTTGCTTTGCCAAAGTACATCCTTCCTCTTCCACCAAGGCCTCCTGTGTGCTTCTTGCTGCAGATGTTTGCTTTTCGTACACTGCACTGATATAGAGATGGAAGCAGTCACACTTCCAAGCTACCAGATTGGTAACAAGGGAAGAAAGAGAAAGTCCTGTGTCAGGAGCAAGGCCAGAAGACAGGCCTGGGTTATGTCGATAACCTCAAACCACTGATACAGACACAGAAACAGGGATGTAGGATCATTATTAAACTGTATAGTTATTTTCACAGCCTGATTTTAAACTCACTTACACTAGTATTTCCACTGGCTTTTCAATTTTGCTTTTTGCACAGCTTGAAATGCTGCCTACAGCCTGTGTAAAATCTGAAGGGGCAGGTTTTGAATTCATGAAAATAACCTGCTGCAGTCATCAAAGCCACGTCGAGGTACTCAGGGTGTAGCAGGACCAGCCCCCCCTTCTCTCCTGAACTCTCAGATAGAGCACAGACCTTGGATTTCTGCTCTGAGAAGTTCATACTCACAAGTGCCTCTGCTCCACACATTTTGCCCTGAGCTATTCTATCTGGATTTCTAAAATAAAAAGGCAGAATCACGCTAATTGTAGAAGCAGAGGCTAAGAAAAAGAATATGCACAGAAGAGTACACAAAACGATATCTACTTGTAAAATAAAAGTGTGCTGGGAGTCAGCGGAGAATAAAGAAAAAGAAACACTAGAGTAGCCAACTAGAAAAACAACCCCAGCACAATACTTGATAGTCACAGAAAGATCAAAAGTGAAACAAAACTACTTTGAAACCTCTCAATTGGAATACACTGCAGAAAAGCTGACAGGTCCCAAAGAAAGCTGTCAGAATGGCATGGTGAAGTCAGCAGGCAAATCTGAACAGGAGATATCTTAAAACCAGGGAAAAAAATATTCCTACAAGTAACATCTGAAATGTCAGAAAGTAAAATACCTTCAAAAGAAAAACAATGGGAACAGACAAAAACTGAATTTGAGTATCTTTCATCCAGTCATGTCCTAACCCACAGCTGGATATTTGACAGCCATTTAAAATTGCTTCTCAGGCTCATTTTAAAAAAAAGAAAACCACCACAAACAAACCCAAACAACTTTGCTTTCCCATTCCATCAATTAGAGAAAAATAATCACATCTTTTTATATTGAGAGTTAGCTGATGGATGTCATGGCATATGTCACTGCCTCTGCATCTGACGGGAATCAAAGCAAAGTGTCTTTGAGCTGTAAATTACGTGTTATCTGAACACAAAGAAAGTGTTTCAGTTGTTGTTTCTTAATGAAGTCTCTGCTTTTATCTAAAAGGTTTTTTTCTGCCACCTTATTTACTAGGCAGTACGAAGGTATTTGAGACCAATAGTAATCTATTCGTTTCTGCTTATACTGTGATATTTTTAAAAAGTGGAAAAAATGTCAAGCATTTCTTGTGTATCCAAAGGTTCTGGTGATTTATTGAGAAATACTGGCAAAGGTAGCCCTCTGGTAATTATTTTGTTCTTCTGGACACATGTGTAGACATCAAAAAGCATCTGTGAGAGTCCTGAGTGTGAGAGTAGGATTTTAGCTCAATTTCTCTGCCTCTAGGAATTTCTCCTCTTAATTTCTTCTTCCTCAGCTCTCTCTTTGGGGCCTCATTCTGAGAGGGATTTAAAACACCCAGACAACAACTGCACTCAACCAAATCTACTCAAACAAGAGCAATTACCAATCAGGAGGATAAACCACAGGGAGAAAAAGATAACAAGCAGTGGGCCAGCAATCTGGCATAGTCTCTATTTCCACTACATTCAAGTACTTTGGATAAGGTTCAAAAAAAAAGCCCAAAAAACCCCAGCAAAACACAAACAAACAACACACACCCAAGTACAACCCCTCAGAGCCTCACATCTTTTGATGAGGTTGTTCTGCATGGTCAACATCAGGCTATATCTTGCAATTTAGGAAGCTTCAGGCTAGGAAAATATTGGAATGTGAGGCTATGATGAACGTCCAACTGAAATAGAGAGCTGCTGGTAAGTCAGGCGTTTCAGAATGAAACTCTGAGAATGCGGAATTATCCCTTTGGTGCCCTGCTCCAGCGATGGCCAAGCGAATACCACAAAAACACCATGAAATTGGTCCAGCCTGCTCCAGAAGACTAACCACCTCCCATCAGTCTGTCCCGGAGTGCAGCTACACCATGGTCAGAGGCACCAGCTTCCAACCAGGTAGCTCAGGAGAGCATCAGCATCTTCCCAACACACCGCAGCTTTGGTTTTTACCCAGTTTACCAGACTGAACTTTGTGCTGCTGCAATAGCTAGCCTCAAACTCACAGAAGTTGGCAAGCTAAACAACTGAAGGTCCAAAAAGTTTAATATTTTCCAGTGCACTGAGAGAATAGCCAAACATTTTGGGGACAGATTTGCCATGGCTCCAGGCTAGTTCTGCAAGTGCAGGTCATGCCCAATCTGCTCCAGATACTCCGAAATTACTGTGTTCCAGCCCTGAGTGCATTAGACCTCCCAGTTTGGTGATCCTTTTTGCAGATGTGCTATTCTTTTTTGCAGACACACAACAGGTTCCACTTTCCCCGAGCGCTCTCTATTACATATGCATTTAATATGTTCAGGAGGTTTTTTTAAGAGATTGAAAGACCTGGATTTCAAGCTGTCTATCACAAAGCAAACAATCTCAAAAACGTGTGTGCATTTCAGCAAGAAAAGCCAAGTCCTCATCTGGCAAGGGAACTTTCATCTTCCCACAGCACTATTTCTCCAAATTTGCAGTCTCAGTTGCACACATGGAAAACCTAAGATCAGAAAATACCTGGATTTTAGTTCTTTCACTGCTAAGAAATACATACATCTGCTCCCATTATTTCAGAGGGGTTTGTTTGTTGTTGTTTTTTTTTTTAAAATCGCTTCCTCGTCTCTTTTTAAAATAATTTTTTTGAAAGGCTCTCATTTTGGAGCTTAGGAGTCATAAGGAATCAAAATCTGCAAATGCCATTCAGTTCAGAATCCCGAGTTGAGTCATGGGTCCCTCTCAAGTACGTGCAGCAATCAAATCACGGCCATGGAAGGGGGTTGGCAGCAGCTTTGGAAATAACTGTCCTCTTTCCCGCTTTGCACTCATGAGCCATACTTCCAGATCACTTTTTTTAATAAAAGCAAATAAACATTTTGTCTGCAGGCATTGGATATTGTCTCAGTAACCATTGCCGTATCAGTGTGCTGCTTTGTAGGACGGAAAGGAAGGCTCTGAAATACTTTTTGTGGTCTGAGTGTGTCTTACACACTTAAGATTCATGGCGCTATTAAAATCATAGAATTCCCTGGTTTGGAAGGGACCTTTCCAATCATCGAGTCCAACCATCAATCTAACTCTGAGAAAAACCATCACTAAACCATACCTCTAAGCACTGTGCCTACCTGGCTTTTAAATACCTCCAGGGGTGGTGTAAGAGAAAACAGGAAGATCCTTTTTTCTCTCTCTCATCTATTACTAAGCACCGAACAAAGCCAAACAAGTGGTTCCCTGTCATCCATCACATATCTGCTCTTTTATCATACCCATGCAACATTTCCAAAATCAATGCTAATATCTTGCCAGTTATCATTAAACTGTTTTTCATTGACCAAGCTGATGAGGTGATCAGAATCAAACTGTTTGAGGCCCCGCTGGCTCAGCCACGTGCACAGAAACACACCACCTTCCCAGGAGCTCTACTTCCCCAGCCCCTGCCCGATGCTCCTCTGTTGCACCCTCAGCTCACTTTGAAGAGTTTGCGTTGCCTCCTGGAGTTTATTTCTGACTCAGACTTTGCCTCCTTTTACCCATCTGCAATATAAGCTTGTGCCACGTAACTGCATGAACTGTAGTGCCCCAGGGACCAGCGTGGGACCGCTTGGTGCTGTGCTGGGGGTAGGTGATCTCTGCAGTCTTATCACCACGCCAGATAGACACGTACTTGGGTTTCCCCCCAACCCCAGGTATTAATAAGGTGCACCTTATTACACATTTTGTTAAGCCATGAGTGCAACAGCCCCCGGTACCACTCCGGCACAGCCATCAATCCTAATCTAAGGGTAAAGCAGTGCTCAGGCTGGACAGGTTTTCAGGTTTTGGTGGCCTCTTGTGTTTCCAGCTTCTGGGAAGGAAAAGGTGTTGAAAAATCCTCTGAAACAATTTATAATCTTCTTTTGTGGATTCAGATAGGTCGGATAAACATCTGAGCATGTTTGTCCAGGAAAACAAACTACCATTCTGAACAGCTGGAGGTTTAGCCATCCCCAGAGCAAAGTCCATCAAACGGAAGGAGGTGGCAAACTGCCAGACAGCTGCACGTGTGTCATTTTGATGGTCACACAGGAATGCCCTCAGGGCAGGAGGGGATTGATGATTACCCTCTGAAACCCCAAGTGCCTCATTGCTGAGCTTCCCGTGGCAGTATATTTCTTCTTCCATTTTCATTTTGTTCTTAAAGCTTCACTCTTCATTTAAACCCTCTAAGGAAACTCCTTGCAGGGTAGATGTACTTCACCCTTTCAGAAGAAAAAGAACCTCTTTCAGAAAGATAAATACTGAAATCTATTTAGTAATGCCCCTCATGTATATATCTCTCTCTCATCTTCTCTAAATATTAGTTCAGAAAACAGCTTTCGTTTATAGCAATTTCATTGCCGTAATCCAGATAGCATGGATTATTTCTATAGTGATGCTCTAATGCTAATTTGCAAGAGGGGAAGGCAATTTGCTATCCTAACGAATTACTTTTGTCCTTGGATGAAACAAACAGCAAAGACAGTGCCCCTGGTTAATTGGAAACACTGGATAGATAACCATAATGTTCTGTATGCGAAGCCTAGTGTTGGAGATGTTATTAACATTCAATTTAACTCCTACAAAATTAAAACTAAAGCTTTATACTCATTTCCAAGCAGAAACCTCCTTGGAAATAGCCTGATGTGGTGTTTTGAAAGATGTCAAGAGATCACCTCTTCATAATGACCAGGGAGATATGGAGCCAAGTAACGATGTCTGGGTATTTATACAGATGATTCTTCTCAGAACTGCCCATCACAGCGAACTATATACAATACATATCAAGCTTATAAAATTAGAAACACACTTCACTTACTCTGAAACTGTCCATGAAAATGGATGGAATGAGGCCTAAATCCAAGTCCAGCAGTCTAACATAGGCTTAAGAGACATTGTGTGAAACACAAGAATAGAATCATACAGTGTTTTGCATTGGAAGGAACCTTTAAAGGTCACCTAGTCCAACCTCCCTGCCACGAGCAGGGACATCTTCAACTAGACCGGGTTGCTCAGAGCCCCGTCCAACCTGACCTGGAATGTTTCCAGGGATGGGACATCTACCACCTCTCTGGGCATCCTGGACCAGGGCTTCACCACCCTCGTTGTAAAAAATTTCTTCCTTATATCTAGTCTGAGTCTACTGTCTTTCAGTTTAAAACCATTACCCCTTGTCCGATCGCTACAGACCCTATTAAAAAGTCTGTCCCCATCTTTCCTGTAAGAATTTAAGTATTGAAAGGCTGCAATAAGGTCTCCCTGAAGTCTTCCCTAGGCTGACAACCCCAAGTCTCTCAGCCTGTCCTCAACTTCCCTTGTCATGCTCTCATCAGGACCAAACAAGCTCTTCTCTGCCTGTGAGCTGTGGAGCCTGATGAGCAGCACAGCCTGCAGATCTAGACCAAAGTGTGAAAATAGCCAACAAGTATGCAGGAAATGCAAATTGGGAATATTACTTGTGGGGGACAAAAAGCGATTAGCATCTAGCAACTGGCTGTTGATAGAGTCACCTTCAGACTAGTCAGGCACAGTCCTACTTAATCTGCCTGCGTTTCCAGAGCACTGATCACCACGTATCTTTGCATCATGGCCATCCATCACACCACCAGTTTCTCATCTAAATACTGCCAACAGCACTGTGAACAGCCCAGCGCTGACACTCCCTCCTTCTCCCTCCGCATCTTATTATTTCAGTTGCTGCTGGCAAAGAAACGGAAAGTGGCTGTGTCCACAGTGACATTAGCAGAACTGTCAGCTTAATCAACGCTGATCCTTCCCCTCTCACCCCCACTTCTCTGCTGCTCCTTTTTGAGGCAGCAGAAGAGCCCTATAAATTCACCTCTGTGCCCAGTCATCCAAAAACACTGCTAATTTTCCAGAAAGCCTTTGTTACTCTGACTGCCTCCAACTCCACATGCTGTGTCCCCCTTGGCCACCCAAGGTCCCCCAAGCAGAGCCATTCCCAGGGCTCCCAGAGCCCACGCTAGTCCCCTGGTCAGCAAGAGCATCTCTGGCAGCAGATGGGCAGAGCAAGGAGCCCTTCCGCTCTCTGCAGATTAATCATGGCGGAAATGGGATTACAATGGCACTAAAGGCAGAGCAGGTCACCAAAAAGGCTGGATGCTTTGGGTCGGACCTTTCTGCAAACAAAAAAATGTGTTGAAAGGTTTTCTAGAACCTTGGAAGCGGAGATGTTGTAAGAAGTCCCTAATCTCTTCCATTCCAACAAAACATGCTTTTTCAGATTGGAAAGGAGCAGGCAAAGCTCTGCTGGCAATGCAGCTCTATTCAGCTCCTTATCACCTCCCCGGCCATTACAGTGCAGTCTGTAGAGGGGAGCTCAGTGAATTCCTAATGCCAGCTGGGGAGGATTCAGGGTGAGGTGATCCTCCTGGAGTCCAGGTGCCCCATTAAGTCAGGCAGACACATGTGTGGGCACAGAGCAGCAGCTGCCACTGCTCCTTTCATCGTCCTCAGGATTTCAGTAGGACAGGGAATAAAATTAGCCTCTCCACCTCGTCTCAGCAGCTTTTTCATATTACAGTTGTCAGCTGCAATTTATAGGGGCAGCTTGTTTGGTATTTCTGTTTGTGTACGGTTTAATTATTATTTTTTTTAAAGGCAGTTTGCAGGAGTGGGGATATTTATTTTTCCCTCTTCAGTTCACCAGGCTGACGCACCGATTTGTGATGTGCCTTGTTTGATACAGCGCACCAGTCAGCTGGAACTAGATTTCACATAACAAAGCATTAATAATGTAATTGGAGAGGGAGCATCACAGCAAAGACAGATGCTTTTGGAAAACTAGTATTCCAAAGAGTTTCAGCATCCATAATCCTCCCTCTCTGTCCTGTGTCTTGCAAGTTTGGTGTGTGGGAGTTTGCACACCCTTGTCTCTCTCTCACCATGCCTGTACCGCTTGTCACCTCTTGGCAGTTGCCAGCCTACTGTCAAGATCGCTCTCCCTGTTGCCATCTGACATTCCCTAGACTTGTCTGGAGGGGAAAGCCTTGAGCACAGTTGATCTGCCCCAGCATCGCTGAGCCCCAGGACCTGAAGAGGCAGTGCAGGCCACTTGCTTTGCCTCCTGGTCTCTCCTCCGTCCAGCACATCTGAACCACAGCCAAGGAAGAGCACGTGCCAGGGACAGGAGCAGTCATACTCTGGGGCTCAGCACCCTCAAACGTTCTCCTTACTGCAATTCGTCCCATCACAACATCCACGTGGCCTCACAGTGCAGATGCGTTCATTGTACTGATAACAGTAGGGTTGTTACCTATGAACTTTCTCTCTTCCACTGTGTCTCCATGTGAATTTAAGTACTGTGTTGTTGCACACAGGTTTCCATAAGACTCAGAGGGCCAGAGAAAGAAAGGTTTGTTTCTTTCCTCCCGTGACAAAATAACCCCCTCTGAGCAGCACTGCAGTACCAACAGGCTACTGCATTTCAGGAGGAGCAGTTCCATCCGGTCAATATTCCCAGCCGCGTGGCTGCGGAGAGCTGGTTGTTTAACATCTCTAGATCGCACAGTGATACGAACCTAATCAACTCTGTCTCAATTTTCAAATCTCATTGAAAAGCATATCTTGTCTCCTGTGTCAGTACGGGTTAATTTCCCTCTTCCACTAAACTATTACTGAATTCCCCGGCAGTAGCTAACACCAACAGGCAACATAGTGCAGAGGACTGACCTAGGCTGTAGGACTGTGGTCTAACAGCCCCACAAGCTTGGGCAGAGCACTGTGTCCCAGTTTCCACATCTTCAACATAAGAGTAATGTTTCTGCTGCCAGGGGAGGCTGGAGCGATTATACTGTAGAAATATTCAATGGTAAACACTTGTGCCAGTCTATATGTCATGTTTATAGAGTAGTGCTTTGCAGGAATAAGAGATGAGATAATATCCCTACAGTAACAGGGCTGGGCTGAAGTACAGGAGATCTGACCTCTGTTCCTGGCTCTTACACAGGTAACAGGAGAGACCCTAGGCAAGCGCTGGGCTTCAAACCTCTGCCTTTAGGGTGGGAAGTACAACCTTTTCCTCTCTGGAGGCTAAATCATTCCTATTTTTGAGTTTGCAGATACCGGTTACTGTCACTTTTTAAGTGAATTGCTAAACATACAGCTCTAGTATGGATTCGGTTTATAACTAAAGGACAAGAAGGAATAACTGCAGTTAGGGGAGGCTTTGCAACACTCAGTCAATGTCTGTTTTCTTGTACTTAATGAAATCTTGCACACCAGAATTAATGCAATGAGGGAAATGGTTCTCACAGCCAATGCTGACTTCACTAGTCATTCATGACATTGAGCAAGACAGCTATTACTTGTGCCCCTTTTCGCTGAAAATAAGGAGAGCACCAGACCTAATACCTACTAAAAAAAAAAAAAATCAAACAAGATTGCCTGCAGTCTGGGAAACAAATTGACACGCTGTGTGGATTTTCCTGTCAGCATAGTTTCCAGACAAGCATCACTACTACAGTTCAAAGAGTTGAAGTTAGTGCCATGCCTGATCTCCCACAGAAGTTTTGAAGGAACATGCAGAAGTCCGGCAGGTATAATTAATGTCAAGTGGTGTGTGTGGGCAGAGCCCGGTCCCTGCCCACCAGCTGCTCCTCCACAGCTGCCCTGACGTGCCTGCAAAACTCCACTACAGATGCTTTGCTTTTTTCGGTGTTTTCTGAGGAAACGCTCAAACAGCTCATCTGCTCTTTAACCAATTTAATGGGCTCCATCAAACATCTGGTGAGGGGAGCTCTGCAGGGCCCCTGCCTTGCAGCAGCTCACACCCTGTGGCACGTGGACACTTCTGGCCTTATGGCCAGTAGCTGACCAGCTGGTACACAACAAATTCTGTGGAGTTAGAACCCTGCACACCAGCTGGTTAGTTGCCCTTATCAATTTTCCTAGGTCTTGATCTCATACACACTCAGATTGATGTATTGGTATCCGTAAAGTTATTCCCAGACCTGGTCTCTCCGTAGACTAGTGCCTAAGCCTGCACAGAACATGCTTTTTTTGCAATGATGCAACTTTCTCTACTGAGAATGTCTTCCTGCATCCCTCTTCCTCCTCCCTCTAGACCAATGTTTTAGACTCACATTACAGAAGGGTTTTTTTCCCCCCGATAGGTTAAGAATAGCTGCAGTAGCAGAGATGCTCCCTTGAGTAGAGCAGCTAGGTGCTGGCGCTGTAGGTGCGGTGGTAAGGACAACTGCCTTGGAGGATCTAGTTAGACAAGAAGATGGGATTGAGCCATCTCTTCTCCCAGAAAGAGACAACCAGTCACAGATATCAGGTTTTTTAAGCAGTGGAGCTAATCAGGGAGTAGGAAGCAAAGCCTCATCCTACCACTTTTATCCTTTTGAAAGTTGGGAATAGCGATAAGTCCTTCCTGGCATTCATGACTATTAACAATAAATTTGTTTGCTGATATGCTTTAATTACTGTGCTAGTCCTGTTGTCCTGCTTGGCTCCACACGCCACTTCCTGCTGGAATATCAGGGTTTCATTAAAGAACAAGGAGTTTATAGATCTGCATGATGTTGCTGCTCATCATATAAAAACAACATGAATGGCACCTTCTCCTTCTGTAATGACACCTAAATGCTTGAGTGTGACCGCACCACCTTCAACCTACGCCAGAACCCTCTGGAGCCAGAAGTCCTTTGTGGAGGTGGCAAGAAGCTGCCAAAACTACCCAGGGGGATCAGCAAATAATTCAGCAACAGCTGCAGCAGAAATGTCCCTTGCTTGTTTGGGGTTGGTGACCAGCACATTATGAACCAGCAAGAGAAAATACAATCACCGTTACGAGCCCTGACATCCAAAGGCACTACCTTTCAGCTTGCCAGGCATGGAGAGGGCTGTGATGAATGAGCATGCTAGCTTGATGGTGGCAGGGCACGGTGAAAATACTGTTTCCTCATTACCTGTGTTGCATAAAAGCTTTTGTACAGAGCATAACCACAGTTTGTGTAAGTTGAAGGTAATAGGAAATGAAGGAAAGAAAAAACAGGGTGAAAGAAAGCAACTGGTTATAAGGAAAGCATGAAAAGCAAGGGCAGTGGTGAGGGACTTGTCACACTTGTGAAAATTACTCCCATTCTCCTTTCCCTCCACTTATGTCTCTGTTGCCTGTTTGCCCACTTTATTCCAGGGCTGTCTTCTAAAATGTAGTTATACATTTGTCAAAGGTTCTGTGCAAATAGAATATGAACATAAATGGCACCTCCTAGACACCCGTGTGTGTCAGCATTGGCACTTGCCACAAGCCGCAGAGGGAAAACCCTGGGTGAAAAGGAAAGGCAGTAGGATGTGGCACAGAAGCGAGATCCTTTAAGAGATGTTTCTGTCCTTAATGTTGTTCCGTCTGTGCTAGGATTAGGCCTACCTTAAAATAAGATCAATAGAAAGCTGTTTTGCTCTAACTTGTATTGGTTTGCAGATGTATTGCCCATCTGTCCTACGCAGAGCCCTTCTGTCAGCTCAGCTTTTGCCATAGCCCTCACTGCGGGGGCTGTGCAGCTCAGGAACGGCTCAGCCCACAGGGTTAGAGCATGAACCCACCTTTGGCCCAGGGAGGACAGGCAGAGGAGAGGTGAGGTCTCCATGTCCTCATCAGCTCTCCCAGTAAATGGAGAGAGTTTCTCTCTTCCACTCCTATCCTGTCTCATTTCCCCCAGCAAAGCAGCTCTGTTTGGAGAGCAGGTGCCACATGGCCACCTCATGCCCTTGTTCAAATGTTCAAGACCTCTTTCCTTGGCCAGAAAATAACGACAGGCTCAAACCTCAGCCATGTGTCCCAGCCCCTTGGGGAGTGTTGGACCACCAGACTCTCCTCGGCTCTCCTCATCCTCCCCTAATTCCACCCCTTTGCACAGCGTTTCCCCTCCTAAACCCAGAGTGAAAATGAGCGTCTCTGGAAGGCAGACACCAAAGGCAGGCTGAGCTTCATGGCTATATTAATAAGGAAATTAAGACTAATTGGAGGAAGTGTTGTTACCTCCATTTATAGCATTATACTAAATTGCTGCACTATTTCTGGCATCCATATTTTCTCATGAATGCTTAAATACCAAAGCCAGTTCAGAGCCAGTCATGACAAAAGGCTATAGAGGACAAATCTCTTTCTTAGCTCATATAACTGCTGAAGTTAGAGGAGTGACTTAATTTGAACACAAAAGTAGTTTAATGAGAGGAAAATATCAAGCATAAAGAACTGTTTAAGAAAAAGGTGTCTGGAAAACCAGCTGGAAGCAGCAGCCAGCTGAGCTCCAGTGAGCTGCGCGGGGAGCTGATTCTAATGACTAACCATGTCAGCGTCCATGGCAGACTTCCCATCCTTAACCAAGTCAGGATGACATGACGTGCCCGACCCCCACAGAAGTTTTAACGGTATTATATCAAGATCTACAGACACACACGCAAAAAAAAAGAAGGGAGGAAGAGCCCTGAGATGCAGGAAGGTTGGGTCCAGTCTGGTTTCATCCCCAAATCCCCCGTGTCACTAGGAAAATGGCACTCTCTCCCTGAGCCCCAGAGTTCTGTGGGCGCTCACTGGGACCTGACAGCAGTTCTCTTTACCCCTCTCTCCCCAGCTGCAGGCTCCTCGGGGCAAGGGATGTCCCCGACAGCTTGTCACCGGGCTGCCATCTCTGGCCCAGGGCCTCTAGGTGCTGCTATACTACCAGCAATGGATTTCCCGGCAGGAGGAAAGGGAAAGGGATGGCAATCACCTCCTCATGTTGCAGGAGGAAACTGCAGCAGTTCTAGATCACCAGAAAGTGCTTGATTTTAAAAAAAGCATCTTATTCATTGTTGTGTAGAGCAGCAGACAGGGCAAGGCTATCCGTCCGGATCTCCTGCAGGGGTGGCAGCAGAGGGAATAAGCCGGAGCAGCACGTTCTGCATAACATTTTGACTAAGGGACAGCTGTAGTTCAGCTTTTCTCACAAAGGAACAAGAAGAGGTTAAAGGGAGCTGTTGGCATTGCCACGGTGGGAGTTAACCCTGTGAGGTCAAGAGCAAGAACACAAGTGATTTGTCACAGGGAACAGTGATGCGCACGGGGCTCGTGCTTGAAGGTGAGGCTTAAAGCTTCAGGCATTAACAAATGAACATTTTGCCTAATTAGATATTGATCGCTATCACAAAGCATGTTGTGACCACCATAAGCTTACCACAATGCGCTAACCAGTGATGGAAATGAAAACATGTACCAGAAAGCGCATTAGTTGCTTCTCCTCTAGGAACTTTACTCAGACCTTTAACCAATCTGTGACTCTCATCCTGCTGTTTCCTTAATGAGTGACAAATATTCCCCTGTTTCCTGAGGGCAACCTCGCAGTTTGCCTTGTCACTGCCATACTATGATTTTCACCCTGCATTAGGATAAAGAGTTGTTCCTCCTATCCTGACGCCCCAAGGAATGCCAATTTAAGGTATTCATTTTCCAGCTGATCCCGTGCCAGCTGGGACAACCAAGGAAGGTAATTTTGTCTCACCAGTAAAGAAATGGTGTATTAACAGTGTCTTCTTATGTGTATCCCGCACTGTGCAGTATATACTGTGAATTCCTTGTGGTCAGATGAAGCCTTAATACCATCCCCCACGCTGTGAGCACTGAAACAGTAAGTAACAGATCTGCCTGTCCTCAGGTAATGAGAGCTAACAAAGTTCATCTTACATCCCTGATAGCACACGTATACATGAAAAGGGTTTATTACTATACATACTGCAGAGACAAAAAAGCAAGATGACTGTATATCCTATAAGTTTACCCTGGATCATGGAGCCTCTCTGAAAGTACCCACAGGAGACTGTATTTCCTTTGAAATATTAATCCCAGCTTAGTGAAGGCATGATCAGGCACAAACCTTGGAGAATGGCACTTTAATTTTTCCATCTGGGAACCCTCCTCTCACCAGAGCATTTAATGATCTCTGTTGGCTGTTGCACGCTGATATGTGGGGATTGCGTGATGCTGCTCAGAGAATGAGAAGGTATCAAAGAGAATTAGATGGATGGCGGAGAGCAATTGCAGGGCACAGTAATGGAAGCAATTGGAAGGTGCTCTTCTGCAGCACAGTCCAATGTAGGCGATCCTAGGAGACATAGGAGACACACCTCAGGGAAGAAAAAGCCTTTTTACCTTGGTGTATTTAGTTGCCATCACTTCATCATATAGAAAACAGTCCCTGACAGGAGCCACACAGACACTTCTCAGCTGCGGCAATGCCCAGCCAATCTAGCTGGGAAGAGCAGTGGGAATATTGAACTGTGGACAGGAGGCCATGGGCAGATACAGCCAACAACACCTCAGGGAGCGGGTCTTACCCACCCCTCTGCAACGTCCGACCATGTCCCAAATGAGCCGGGAGCAGAAGTTCTGTACAGCCCATACCACCTACCTGGCGCAGCTGCAGACAGCTTCCCTGAGCCTGCTAGAGGACCGGGATGCCCTGATTCTCATTTCTCTCTAACACATTAACACATCTGTTAATGTTTGCTCCGTGTCACTTATGCATTTGTGACAAAAGATGAACGCTGAGAACGGGTCCCTGTGTTCACTCTCGGTGCAGCCTGTGGTCCACGCTTGGACACTGGGAGCATTGCTGAACCCAGCCGCTGACTGTTCCCACTACCCGCACACTACTGCTGTAGGGGGACCCTTAAGGGGTTCCCTCACAAAAGTGGATTTTGCAGCACTTTCCCTCCAGCCTGTTTCAGAGCCACGCTTTTAACTTGCCTTTGCCAGCCCCCTTCATCCCTGTGCTGTGTCATACAGCCTACAGCAAGCTTCCTATGTGTGTGTGTGGATGCACAGCCCCCAGGCAAAACCCTCAGCAAACTGCAGCTTCCCCACTGCTGAGCAGGGAAAAGAATCCGGGGAATCCAGTCCCCATGCCAGAGGTCTTACTGCCTGCAGAGACACAAGCTCCCAGGATATCCTGCTGTCCCTAGAGGGACATTGCGGGGGTGGCTGACCCGGCTGCCATCGCTGACCAGACACAAGGCGGGTCCTGATGAATCGATGGAGAGGTTTTCAAAAGATCATGTCGTGCTGAAGCAGTTTTGACTTCTTACCCATGAGCCAAATCCTCACGCTTTCCACTGTGTGCACACGCACAGCACAGCTTCCTTGCATGGGGAACTGGAATGTTACTTCCAATTTTTGTGGTATCTGTTGATATTGCTGCAGGCATTTGGGTTATGATTGAAGAGGAGACAAGGCAGTATGTGTTTTTTCAGTGTGGGATTATGCATGTGTCTGTGTGCATGTTCTGCATCCAAGGCAGTGTTACTGATACCTGGTATTTTTTTTTTCTGGAAAAGAAAACCAAACCCTGCCTTCTCCAGCACTACAGGCATCATCTCTTGCCCTGTCTTGCAGTACCTCCTGTAATTAGATTTTATGTTAGAGCTCAGAGTCCATTTTCTGTTTCAGACAATGCCTCAGCAAATTTTGGCTAAAGATTGAGGATTGGTATCTGTGGGAATCGAGCCAGAAGTTATAGCAGAAACACAGATTTTATTTTTCACTGAATTGTATCTTAACAAGTATCAGCGGGTGGGATAATTACTTGCTGGATGAAATATACTTTTTTAATCATATAATTTGTTCCAAAACACTGTTTGCGGTATTTCCTCCATGGGTTGATTTATTAACGACACCTTGCAAGCTGAGAAACTCGGGCTTTTCCCTTCCAGCCTTTAGGATGGATGAAGTGCAATGTTTGGGATTACTAACTCAGACTCACTGTAAGCTCCCCTAAAATACAGAGATAATTATCTGCTTTCATTGCAGTAGATGCTCTTGCAAGACCTCCTGTAATTCTGTGTTACTTGTGGCCAAAGATTGCCACGTGCTTCGTCACGTTAGGAGAGGTAAGGGCGGTTCAGCGAGCCAAGGCTATCTTCCTCCTCATGTCGGTGGCATCCCACCGCCCTGCGCTGGTGGCTGAGAACCGACATCGCCAGAGTCCAGCAAAGCAGAACCTGCTCCCAGCTGAGCACAGCTCAGAAAACACTCGCAGTTTGAAGAACAGTCACTACTAAAAGTGGATCCAGGTCAGCTTTTTCAATGCTTTCTCTCAGGCAGGGTATTCAGCGAGTTGTCCTAGGCTCCGAGTGCAATTTCTCTGCCCAGTGTGTTTCCTTAATCGAGAGTCCCCTCGTGTCAGACATGTCACAGCTGTCCTTCTGGCCCCTTTCCTCTCTGCATTCTCATCTCGGCTTCACTTTCTCTTTAGTTGATCCTTAAAATCCTTCTCAACATAAAAATCGAACAGTTGCCACCATGACAGGGTGACATCTATGTCCATCTTAGTCACAGGCAGCTGCATCCTGCTTTTCTTTTCTTTTTTCCCCACTCCCTTCTCTCTTCCTCTCCTCCTTCCCTCTCTCTACAGCTGACTATAGCCTCACACAACATACACGTTCAGTTCAGAACAATGAGGGGGAAAGGATCAAATACACATCAGTTGTTATTACTGTAGATGGGCCATGTGTTAATAAGACAAACTCCTCATTTTCCAAGACAAAGATTATATTTAGCACTGTGAGGAACCTTCACTGTGGACATGGGGGAGACTGAGGTATCCACTCCAGACATTTTATGCTCTCAGAGGCTGCTCAGGATCCAGTATTAAGTGTATGCATTGGCCCAGTATACACTGCCCTAAACCAGACACCTTCCCAGCTCTGAGTCACAGACATTACCTGTCAAACGCTTGAGATTCAAACATACATAATACTGGGGCTGATCACGCTTCAGCATATTTTCTAATAAATTATTTCTTAGAAATAAAGGACCAAGCAAATGGGAATTATAATGAAACAAGACAACAGTCATAATACCATTGTATATATTTGGAGTAATGATGAGGCTGACTCAGATAATGAAGGTGTAAAATGGATAAACACTGGCATCTCTAATACCCTTAATAAATTTTAAAACATTGAAAAGACTGCATGATATCAACAAATAACAGTTCATAACACTAATGACAACAGTCTCCTAGAAAAAATGATGTTTAGAGTGCTAGTCATTGAAGGAAAGTGTCCCAAAATGCAGAAACCAACACAGGACCATATAAAATGGATATACCCCGCATGCAAAAGAATCAGAGCAGTTCCCCTGCTTGTCCTCAGCTTCTTGGCTTACCCTGGATCTCACAAAGCACTTTGAGCTTCATCCTCACAGGTGCAAGGGGGTGGCTATTGCTAACGATAATAGCGACTTAATAATTCCCATGGCTTTAGCAAATACTGTGCAGATTCCTCTACCTGAGGGGCAGGAAACCTTGTTATAACAAAATATTTTATGCTGCTTAAAAGTCACCATGATTATAGTGGGGGTGGGAAAGGAAAAAGATGCTCCGTGCCAGAGTCCAGGACGTGAGCTGAAGCCCTGTCTATGGGTTTGAGGGTGGTCTGTGGCGATGGCTGATGGTTTGCCCAGGGTCACTTTGCCCTCTCTCACCCGAAATGTGTGTCCTGCCATGGAAGTGTCAGAGGTGAGAGTGGGCAGCACGTTAGACGTGAGCGCGGTGACAGGGCAGCGACCTGCAGGGTGGCAGCTTCTGACAGGGCTCTGGCGGCTGCACCCACCTCCGCTGCTCAGGTCACACTGAACTCCGCTGCTTTCAAAGAGAAAGGCATAGATACGTCTTTCTTAACCAACCCATCCTCACTTCAGAGCTCAAAAATTAAAATTAAAACCAACAAATCTACCGAGGTCCCACAGCCCCAAATTTAGCGGTATATTGTAATAAGCCGTAACAGCTCTGCAGGGTCCTGCCGGGTGCCACCGGGGATAAAGAGCAGAGGAGTGAAACCAGATATCCGTCAGCATTAGCAGACTAATGACAATGTCTCACAGAAGGTAGGGTTGTGACTTATCCTTCTCCTTCAGAGTTTCCTCATCATTTTGCAGCTAGGGAACCGAGGCAAACGGTGTTGGTAAAAGAGATTCCTTTCACCAGAAGATGTTTGTCCAGTAACAGCTGCCCCTGCAAGAGGCACTTGTCCCGCGGCCCAGCTTAACACCATGAAACCAGAGACAGCCACAGAGATGTTCCACCAGCCCCGTTCCTCCTCAGAGAGCCATCAAAATACACCCTGCTGTCACACTGAGCTTAGCCTTGCAGCAGATGTGGTACGTTTGCAAGCGATAGCCATTCCTGTCGTATACCCAATTTAATTTCTCAGACAAATATCGCCTTTATTGAGAATGAAAATGAGCAGCAGACACATCAACACAAGCGCAAGTGTGTGGCCAGCAGGACAGCAACAACATTTGTGACAAAACAGCTTTCCCCTCCCCCCGCGTGATAATTTAGTTATAGTGCCATTTTTCCAAGACAACTAAGTGCACATATTTTTCTCTTTACAGTTGACTGCTGCAGAGCAGCTATGCTTGAGAAAATTAGTTTTTATCATTTTAATCATCTAATCTTCATAAACCTTTTAACGCAAAAACAAAAACTACTTAATGCACAGCAAGATAATTAATATTGAAAATAGACTCTGCAGGGGAACTGTAGTACCTGCTGCCTTACATTAGGCTCCCAGAATAACGAATTAGCTAGGAGCTTTAAGTAAGAACAATATAAACTGTACCAACACAGACACTACTTCCATTTGCTTTAGAGATACCACATCAACAGGCTACTTAATACACTGATAGCCCAGCGTCAAGAATAACTTCACCAGCGTCCCTGCTGAAATGACTCTTAAAAGAAAAGCCTTTCCTTTTCAAAAATACCACAATTAGAGTTGACAGCAAAAAAAATAGTTTACCTGGCCTAGAAGAGGAGAATTTGCCTTTTCCCTTTACCTCAGTAACCCACAACTGAGTGAGGAAAGGATTTGCAGCTGGAACTTGTCAGGAGTAGCCTTGGAAGGAGTCACATTATATTAGCTATGCCCCCCCCAACCCAGGACAAAAGCTTTTCAGCTGCACCAGGGGCCCAAGGTGAGCCCTTCTGCTGCCCTCAGGGGGCAGTGAAGCTAGATATTCCAGCAAATTTAGGGTTGTTTTCTTCTTTTTCAAAAAAGGGTGTAGGGAGAGATAGCAACTAATCCTTTCTGCTGAATGCATCTACCCCTAAACTATGCCACACAACTCATTAATGCTGAGAACATTAATGCCAGCAGATACTGAAAGGACCCCTAAATGCCAAAAATAATGCGCGTACTTACAGAGCATTTAACATCTTCAAAGTACTATACAGGTATTAACTAATTATTTAAGGAGCTAATTACTGGCAGGAAGATGTTTATTGCTTTTCCTGAGCGCATGCATTGGGAGGATGCCAGGCATCCTTTGAAGGACCCTGTTGAACTTGCTGAGGCTGGGGCTTGGTTGATCTGGGGGGGTTATGGCTGGTGTTTTGGGGTGGGGGCCCACCTTCATCTCGCCTGGCTTATAGGAGGATGCTCAGTTTAGGGGGACCCGATGACAGTGGTCCCTGTCCTGTCCCAGACCCTGCACCCATCATTCATCAGGGGCCATGTCCAGCTTTGACCCCCTCCGATCTCTGGGGCAGGCAGATATGCACAAATCTGCATGACTAATAAGTGTGCGCGTGAAAAGTTTGTTATCTGCAACAGTCGCAGTCACTTCTCAAGGGATTGCTCAAAGATGTGAGGTTAAGAAACCCGTGCCGAAAAAGGAGACGGTAGGAAGGGAATCAAACAAGAATACAGATTCATTCAAAGCTCAGCAGGGAATGGATAAGGATAGCAAAAAAAAAAAAAAAAAAAAATCAGAGTGAGTTAATGCTGCCAAAAGATTTAAGGGAATACAAAAGACATTTATTATATGAGTATCGGGGGAAGACAAGCAAAAATCCTAGAGAGAAAGTATGTCCATTAATTAGTAAACTAGAGTGGGTATGAAACTAATGATGACTGGAATCTATCTTTAATGAGACAGATAAAAGAAATGTGAACTTTTCAGAAATGAGGGAAAGCAAATAAAATATCTTTCCTTAGTAACATGTGAGGAAATACTTGAGGGAGAACAAGCCTATATGTAAATCAGCTGATAGAGATGAGCCTGGGATATTGGGGGAGGTGATGAAAATGCCGTACTGCATGTGATTATTTCTCCTAATTTGTGAACAGAAGACTAATAAGTGACTAAAGGAAAGTGTATACGGACAGTAAAAGGAGAAATAAATGATCCCAAACCACTGTTTTCTGAAAATCTACCTTTTACCTTTTCTAAAATAAGGAAACCAGCATTGCTTTGGATTTGGTGGTGCAAGTGAGGAATACAAAGGCAACCAGCACAACCTGGCCCATCAAAAAGTCCCTGGATGGCTGCAGTCCCTTGTGGCAAACGCCACTGCTGCTGCCCATAGCTTATTGCTCCTAAATCTGTCACAAGACTCCAGGCAGGAGGTCCCCATGTCCCCATGCTGGCCAGGCACCGCGCCACTGTAAAGAGAGCCCTGGGAGGGATGCCTGGCAGGGATCAGGATGTTTTGCAGATGGTGCTGAACAAGACGTGCTGGTACAGGGCTTTCTGTGGCATTTTGGGTGACCTTGGCACAAAACAAGAGCAATTGCTTTCAGCAGGTGGAGGGACCACAACCCCTGGCTGCAACCCTCCAGGGAGACTGCGCCCCAGGGCACTGTGTGGGGTCCCAGCCATTTTGGACAGAAATCACAGTGCTGCCTGGGGTTGCACTGGTAGAATAGTGACAGAAATGCCAATTAGCTCAGCCCACAGTCTAGGATTAACATAATAGAGCCCCCCAAACACCCAGTTTTAGAGGTGTTGGTACACCCAGCTACCTCAGAGGCAATTCTGGTGGTGGGTGTTTGGCATGCCTGAGAGCTGGCCCCAGCAGCACGGAGGCTCAGACACCATCGCTCTAGCAAGAATAAATCTCACCAGACAAACCTGATTGCTTTTTTGATAGAAAGAGAAAATTAACGGATGAAGGGAATGCTGGAGCTGTAATATATTTGCATCTGAGTAGTGCATTTTATACTGTGCCTCATGAAATCTTTCTAGAAAAATTAATTTAAATCAGCTTGGAGATGAATACTGTCCTCTTGATTGAAAACAGGCTGGAAGGCCATAAAGAGAGGTTAACAGTGAGTAGGCGAAGCATGGAGTTGAAGATGGGGAGACCATAGAAGAACCACAAAGCTTACTCTTAACTAAGTTCTATTTAATATCCTCACTGTTCATCTAGAAATGGATGAGGAAGCAACATTCTAATAAGGTATGCAGATGAGATGAAATTCGGAGGAACTAAAGTCTTCCATAAAAGATGCAAACAGATCCAGAGGAAAAGCAGCTGGTCAGGATGCTGTAAAATTAACTCAGGGTTAGTTACAGAACAGGAGAATGTGACCAGGTTTCCAGATCAATCCAATTTTGTTAGTAGGAGGAAAGGAATTTTTGGTTCATAATTTTGCATGTCTGCTTCCGCTACTCTTGCTACTCTGAAGACTTATGAAAATCCGCTTGTACCCCAGCATCCTTCCTAAATGGGAGGGTTTGAATTACCCATCCACTTGGATGTTTGGATATTTTCTAAGTGAGTGACATAAGGCAGGGCTTGGCGATGCTGCTCAGAGTTCAAACTGCAATCTTCAGGACAGATGGGCACACCCCAAATTATTTGCTAAATGAAATACTCAAATTTAGCATTCTAGAACCTGCCTGCTAAGTATCTGAAACAGAAATGTAGGTTAAATTCCATCTTCTCCCTCAAAACTCATAGGCACAAGTTAGACCCAGGCTAGGAATGAGATACGGCAGGAAAAAGGACTTTGCAGTTTGGGGCAGCGGGTTCAGACCACCTTTCTGTGGCTCCGCTGCTTCTGCACCTGGAACACTGTGTTCAGTTCTGGGAAACTCATTAGCAAAGCGATATTGAAAAATTGTAGCGAGTTCAGAGAAGAGCAACAGAAATTATCAAGGGGATGGAGAGATTCATTTATAAAGAAAGATTAAAGGAGCTAAATCAGTACTGGAAGAACTGAATTTGTAATGTACTGTCACTCAGAGAAAAATGGCTACAGAGAGACATTACAATCCAGCGCTGAAAGGTATAAACACCAAAGACAGGGAAGAATTAAGTAGCACAGGAGAGTGTAAAAGGGAGTATAAGGAGTCAGAAGCGAGAAAGGGAAACATACAGTAAATATCCAGCAAAAAATCCTGACGAGGGAAGCCTCATAGGTTGCAACACCTGAAGTTAGAGTCAATAAAAAAGCCAGACGATGGGGAGCCAGGCGATCACCGTGCTTCTCACCGCTTTCTGTGGGAACGGCACCGCTCCCTAGCAGGGGTTAGGTGGCAACGACAATTGTATGAATATGGATGAAACTAGTGTTCCCGGTGAGCTCTGGTGACAGCATCATTTCCTTCATGTAATTTCAAATTTCCTCTAGCGGGCATTTGTTCAGAATGAAGAATTTGGAATCCAGTCTCTGGACATTTTTTTTTTCCTTGGTTATCTGAGAGGTTTTATGCTTGGTGGGACTGTGGAACTTTCCTCCTCCATGTACAATTTAATCTCTCACGCTTACAGTCACTTGTTAGCACTCGACAGAAGCGCACCTTCATGTTCTTCACTGTGTTCTTCTTCTCTCTGCCAACAGCAACAAGCTCAGGGCAGATATCCTTAATGCCTTGTCCAAGCCAATACAAGTTATTCTTCAGGATTTCAGCCTCCTAAGGATTGTGTAGCTAATGCAACACAGCGTCTCTGTTTTCTCATTTATTTTGCTTTGCTTTCTACGCTGTATGGCTTTCACCTCTCAAATATTGNCCTCAGCACAAGAAGGACATGGACCTGTTGGAGCGAGTCCAGAGCAAGCCATGAAGATACTCAGAGGGCTGGAGCCCCTCTGCTCTAAGAACAGGCTGAGAGAGTTGGGGGTGTTCAGCCTGGAGAAGAGAAGAATCCGGGGAGACCTTATAGCAGCCTTCCAGAACCTAAAGGGGGCCTATAGGAAAGATGGAGAGGGACTCTTTATGAGGAAGTATAATGATAGGACAAGGAGTACCAGTTTTAAACTGAAGGAGGGGAGATTTAGATGAGATATTGGGAAGAAATTCTTCGCTGTGAGGGCGGTGAGCCCCTGGCCCAGGTTGCCCAGAGAAGCTGTGTCTGCCCCATCCCTGGAGGGGTTCAAGGCCAGGCTGGACGGGACTTGGAGCAACCTGGTCTGGTGGGAGGTGTCCCTGCCCAGGGCAGGGGGTGGGACTGGCTGATCTTTAAGGTCCATCCCAACTCTAACCATTCTGTGATTCTATGATCTTTGGGAGTACTGTTTGCCCCCATCCAAAAAGTAGCAGCCAGGGAGAAGCTGGACACTCCCTACCTAAATACTTCTGTCATTTTGCGCCATGTGGAACTCCTGAAATGAGCAAAGCTTGGGGAGAGCTGATCTGGAGAGGGGGAGCGGACCTGCTCTCCAAATGGTGGCAACCAGTGAGGCAAATTCTGCCTACCTCGTCCCTGGCAGCTGTCAAGTGGGAATTTCTAATCTTTGCATAAAGCCGGAGATAGAGTCAAATGACTTTGTATTACTGTCATTTGTATTCTGCCTCCGGACGCTTTCGTTCCTCTTGCTTTGAGTAATATTTTTTCAACCTTGTCTTCTCATTAAAATTTCCTCTTCATTATAGAGCATTTCAATATAATTTCCTCCTGAACCGAGCTCAGGGTGCAGCCCAACTAATAAGGATTGCATGATTTGCATTATTATGCACACATAGCCCATTATAATTGAATCTTATTCCACTTTAATTGCACGTGTTTACAAACACTGTGTTCACTGCAACACATTATGTATTTTAGTTGATTGTACCATTAATGATTGAAAAGCCAGTGCCATTTTGCGTTAAACCCATTTTTCGCTTGCATAACAAGGGACATGACAGAACTCTTCTGGAGAGCCATAACATACATTTCTAACTTTCTCTTGTTTATTTTTAAGTGTTGAGAAGGGTTCTCCCTAAATTGAAACCATGCATCTTTCGAAATGCAACGCTTCCTATTATTCTCACCGTCTTCATCCTTCCAGAGTGTGGCCGGGTTTTATTCAAATGGTCATTCTTGGTTGAATGGGGAGGCCAGATTTATTTGAGGGACAGAGACCGCGTTGTTCTCAGTGATTTACACCACCTGCCATCACCCCGGCAAGCCCAGCACTTTGGCATTTTCAAAGAGTTTTGCACCCAGAGCTCCCCCTTTTTTGTGAGCCCCCTTCAATGCCCCCGCCGACTGCCTGGCAGTTTTGTTTCTGGGCAATGGGAGAAGGTCAGCAGATACAAAATTAGTTAGGAAATGGAGCTCCTGAGACTTCAGATACTGAAAAGAATTGGAAAATTTGGCAGCACACTGTGCTGTTTTGGTGCAAGGTCAGTTAGATAAGGTCAGTCAGGATGTTAAATCTCACCGCTGCCTAGTTTGTCATCAGGTTTTGTAACAGGAACAAGGGAGCCTGGCAGACCAGAGTCTCCAGAAGAAAAAAATATTTTTAAAAAACCCAGTATTTTCATCAAGATTTATGGAAAATGCACTTCTTTTTCTATGGTTTTCCTCAGATATGTTTACCCTGTGTAGCATTAACAGAGCTAGATGTGCTGTATCTGTTCAGCTTTTTCTTCAGCATATGTTTATCCTGCTGCTCTTTAAGCATCTACGCAGGGCATATTCTCACCCTAAAAGCTGTCCTCCAGACGTGAGGACACCTTGCTGAAGATGCTGGCAGGACCACCAATTGCACGTGTCTTGCAAAGAGTCCTCAAAACTAGAAATGCTTTTTGCCACCGGTGCATCACAAAGCCAGCGGCTTTCCCTTGAGCATCCCCAGCTACACAAGGTCGGTAACTGGGAGCTGACTTCATGGCCCCAAAAACGCGTATTGGCTTGTTAAATTTAATCATCAGTGAAGAAAGGACTATTACGCTAGCGAAGGAGAAATAAAGGGTTTGTCCTAAGCAGAAGAGAGGGTTTGGCAGAAATCAAAATGCAGGTGATGTGCTCAGCATCTTCACGATGGGATTGTTTATGTCTTTGGCAATAAATAATACATCACAGGCATTGACAAATGGAGCTTCACAAAAGGCTTGTGAAGTAAATCAGCAGTTGTTATCCAGGACAGGGAGGGAGATGGGGCATAAAAAGGTTTAAGCAACTTGACCAAGAGGTTAGAGCAAGCCTGTGGCAAATGCAGCTCCTGTGGTGCCCGGGTCTATGCTGGGAACCACAAGCCCTTTCCCTCCCAATTTTATTTGGCTGTTACCAGCTGCAAAGGAATGGCCACTGATAATGCATGTGGATACTAAGTTGTCAGGAGGATGTGAAGCCAGGAGATAAATTAATGATTTTTATGTTCCGCGATGGATTTACAGAGAATCTCAGAGGCTTTAATTTGGACAGTCTGGGTTCTGCTATGCCTTTTTGGTTTCATCTATTGGATTTTTGATAACTATAAAGCTCCCCAGTGGGACTGGGGATCTGAAGTGGTTTGGGTGGAATTAAGCAATATCGTGTGATTCTGTGTTTATAACAGGAAGGCTTTTGTTTTGTGCTTATAGGGATTTGGGCAGCAACTGTGCTCTTGTTATTAATTGTTGCGCATTATGACTCATAGTAAACTTACTGCATTGTCTAAACTATTTTCTAGGCATCATGAAATGTTTAGAGGAACCATATATCTCAAAGTGTGAGGTTTTGTCCACCTTTACACAGCCGTGTATGTAGGGGTGGCTGTAAGTTTCTATCTCAGGAGGTACGTGGATAATGCAGAGGTGATCTTGCAGACGTTTATGTTTGCTCTGATTTATGGCAGTTTGCTGTGACTTGAAAACACTTTGGGCTGAATTACTTTAATTCACTGTCTGGGTTCAGGAAAACCGGGATCTCATTTCTCTAACTGCCTTCTCCCTTTTTCCTTCCTTGCACGACATCCTGCCTGTGTGGCTCATCATGTCCAGACCTCTGTTCCTCCAGCTGGCCACGGAGCAGGCAGTTCTGGTGAGGTTTGCACTCAAGTTGAGCATTTTTTTGCTCCTCGGGTAGAGGATGCCATCACGGCCCTCTTCTACAAAGTTATTCCAAGCCCGTAGTCAGGACCTAGTGCTCCTCAAATGCTTTGCTATCCTGTGATGAGAAGTGTGGCAGAAGTGAAAAGCATTACTATTATTGCTGTCCTTTGAAATGTCGTCCCTAGGGGAGCTGACATTTGAAGGATTCACCGCGTGTGGTGAGGTCTGCTGGCAGCCTGGGAAGCTAGGATTCATGACCGGATACTTTGTACAGTGCATTGAGGAGGCAAAGCTTTTGTTTATGGAGAAGAGCTCTGCAGACCTCTAGAAGGAGCAGTTCCTGTAGCTACAGAAGAGTTGGTACAAGGTCAGAGCTGTTAGAAAGGGCAAAAGAGAAAACAATCCATGCGTGCATGAGCTGGTGCCTATTTGCACGCATGTGCATATGCAAGTAGGTTTGTGGATATAATTAACTCCTAGGTTCCTGCATTTGGGGAACTAAGTATAAAGTTGCAGAATACGGTCTCATCTTTGTGTGAACACAACTGCATTAACCTTAAAAGAGGAGGGATTTAAAGCACTGCAATAATGCTGTATTGAGGATGAATCCCTTGCAAAACCCTCGTGCTAAATCAAACTCATGTTAGTTAACTAAGCTTGTAAAGTCCTCCATCACACAACCTATTATTTTTACACTTTCAGTACTGAAAAATGGGCAAATGTATTATCATTGGTTTTAACCTGGCAAAAGATATTTGCTCCTGCCCTGGCATGCTGTCTGCCAAGCTGCAGGACTGAAGCAGATTTTTATTCTTGAAGCTTTGTACACACAAGCCTTGGAGGAAAAAAAAAAAAAAATACAGACGGATTTATCACTGACAAGTTGGCACAATCTTAACTAGTGTTGAGCAGCTGGAGAATCTGGAAAGCACATCAGACTTGGAGTCAGTGGGGAAAAGAGGAAATTCTGCAGTTACCAGAGTTTTGCCATAAAAGGAACAAATGAAAGGGAGAGGTGAGCAGGCAGAGAACTTCAAAGATGGGACAGTTTGCAGACGGCAAAGCATGCTGATAAGACCATTAGAAAACAGCGAGCAATGTGATTAATGAAGTGGAATTGCCTTTTGGTTCTTGGGACTGACAACCAATTGCATCCCAACGGGATTACCACAGATCTGAGTGCAGAGGTCAAGCCACCACTGAAAATCTGTACTCGCGGCCGGAGCCTTCTCACTACCCCCCCGAACACCTCCCATCCCAGCAAACACTGATCACCTGAGCTTCCCAGACAGGCTGCTTTACTGGGATTTTATTGGGGAAGGTGTGTGGAGGAGGAAAAAATGGAAGAGAAGTTAGGGAATATGATCAGTGGCACGCAGAGCTTAAAGAAAATGTTTAGGAGTACATGGAGTGGGAACCTGGATGTGAGGATCGCTTTGGCTCCCAGCCTCAGGAATTCCCTGAAGTCCTGGGAACACCTGCAACGCAAATGCCACAGCCAGGGTGGGAGGTCGCAGCTCAGCACAAATGTTCCCTGTCCCTGCTCTACGGCGTGCTTCCAGCTGCGGGGTGGCTTGGTGCTTTAAGCGAATACTCAGGAGCAAACGGAGGGGCTTTCAAACAACAGAAATACCTAGCGATTAACTCAGGGGGGGCTAAAATAAGGGCAGCATCGTGCATGGCAGAATATTTGGCATATTTCCAGGCCTCAGCAAATACAAAGCCCCATCAGTCTAAAGAAGCATTAGGAGTTTATGATGTGGAAATAACTGGATGGTGTGTGACGCATTCCAGCTTATGGTGAGCCATCTATTAGAAGAAAATGTTTCCGACGTTCTGGGGCTGGACCCAACCTCGGTGCTGCAGGCCAAATGCCATAGACATGAGGCGAGTGTTTCAGAAACGGAATAGCCTGCCATGTGCAAAGAGGGAAGAGATCAGGAAACATTAGGCGTAATTACTTCTCAGCTATTTAGTACTCAGATGAGGTGATGGGGAAAAGTCTTCTGTAATAGCCGAGTTCGGGCAGCTTCTGTCTGCTATGGTGTCATCTTTGCTGGCTTCCTCTCATCCTGAGGCATCTACCGGATGGACGGAAACCTTTTACAATTTGACCATTTGACTTGAAGCAAGCTCTCAGACTAAAAGGGAATCTGCTGAAATGGTGAAAGTGCGCGAACTGTTTTCAGTGCATCTATTTTAACAGCAACAAAAAAAAAAGGCGGCTCAGTGATGTCCAGCAATCAAGGTCAGCATGACCTTGGGTTTGAGTAGCAGCATTCTGTCCACTCCAATGGAGTTTGGTGATTCTGGACAGTCAGGGATCTCAGAGCACTCCACAGATACCACCTGGGTTTACAAACACCTTCGGCAATAGAACAAATATTTGTGTAACAGATGAGCAAGCCAAAACACAAGGAAACAAAGTCTTGCCCAAGAAGTCAACAGCACATTCAGCAACCACAGAGACTACAACTACCAGTCCCTCTTTTTAGCTGCATTCTCCTTGGGAGTGAGCCAGGGAAAAGTATCAGCGTCCACAGTCACACATATCACTCAGTGACAAAAGATGGCAATGAGTCCCTCATCGCCAGAGTAATCCCAAATCGTATTCACAAGATCCATAATCATTTCTTTAATGAGCAGTTTTTGAAGAGTGTTTCCTTTCTCAGGAGGAGTTCATCACTGGAAGAAAATCTTTGGTAGTTTCAGGAAGGCAAGTCTCCTCCTTCCATAACCCTGGGGGAGCAGGAGCTGCCCTGAGGCACCTGCACTTGGGATGGGGGTACAAAACTCGGTTTGGGGCCTCTGACTCCAAGAGCTGCTGGAATTCACATAGAGTACAAGAAGATGTGAGCCAAATCTCAGTCAAACTGAAAAATGGGCCTTTGTCTTTTTTCTTTCTTTCTTTTAAATAGTCATTTTCTGTCCTCTGGGTCTTTTAATTCTTCTATCTGCTATTTTTGTCAAAGACACAGCTCTTTATTTGACACAGTCTTTTCAATTCCTCTGAAAAAAAGGGAAGCCATAGACATCTCAGCGCCAGTTACAAAGGACTACAAGAGTGATTCAGTGAAGATGTCTCTGCTGGAGAAGCTCTAGTAGGTGTCACACAGCACCAAAAGGGAAGTTTGGCCTGAACTCTTTCCCTCTGGGAACCCGTCTTCTCTGCAATGATTACAAATCACGGCTTATTTTCCTATCTTTAACCCTGTGACACAAAGAAGCTTCCCAAACCCAAATGTTCATTTTTCTCCCCTGAAGTACCAGGTACTTCTCAAATGCACATAGAATCTGGACACTCACACACTTTTATTTTCATTTCAGACAGTACCACCTGGATACTCTGCAGTACACTCTTCATGGCCTGAACTTTTTAAAAGAAAACCTACAGACACCTGCAGGAAAAGAGCATCTCCTTTGCTCCCTGACTTGATTATGGTAGTAAATTTATGGACTTTGCAAGTACCTTCACACCCAGAAAGCAAGATGAGTTGCAGAATGAGTTGAGAAGATGCTTGTTCAGATAAGAACATCTCCTTGACTGACATCCTTGCTGCTTCAGTCACTCCTAAGAGAACATGTCAAGAGGTACTTTCATGGCTAGCATGACATCAGAGCCATGCTGTTCCCCAGCTAGCCTTTCTTACATGAGCTAAGGATACATCTACCGTATGCCAGTAGAAGGAGAACGTTTCACTGTGCTCTACGAGAATTGCATCATTCTGCTCTAATGCCAGTACCTGTCGAGATGCATCACCCTGGCACAGAGGTATGACATTTTGCAGCAGACATAAGCCAGCCCGGTCCGAGCACCAAGCCAACCTCAGGACGTGTCATGCATCAGCATTGCCCTGACCTACCACTCGCATCCCTCTGTCTCGGCAACGCGACTAGCAGAAGGCCGGCACCAAGCTAACCACATCCATGCGGGTTTTTGGTGCAATGAGACTGGGGGTAAAACGAGCTATGACCTCTCTGCGGGAGACTGCGACTACACCTCCCAAGAGCGCTGGCCCACGAGCAGCACTGCAGCGGAGCCGCAGCGGCACACACTTCGCTTGCGGATGCCACCGGTCCTCTGAAGGGACACTGCTTGGTTCAGTGCTGCTCCCCAGATGAAGGCGGCAGAAGCAGCAGCAGCTGGAGGTCATTTCGCAGGAGAGACTGAGGAGCAAAAAAGGGAAAAGGACTGCGGCTGCTGAGGCAATGCCTGCCTGCTCCACCTTCTGCTGCTCTTTCCTGCGAGATGAGGATCAGACCACCTCTATTTTCAGGATTTAGATAAAAGTTGCAGTCACAGGTCATGAATCTTTCAGTTGCAAGAAAGCCTGACTTTTTTTTTTTTTTTGTCTGTGGGGCAGAAAGAAGAGAGCAGCCGCTCTGCTGTGCCTGACAGCTCCACGTTGCCTGGCCGGAGCGCCCAGCTCGGAGCAAGCTGCTCCCTTCATCCAGAGGCTATAAAGATGCTGACCCCCACCAACGTGCACACCAGGGATATTCACGCGTGGGCTCACAGAGCTGGCCTTCGGTAGATATCTTCTATGCTCCTGACTGGCACAAAGTCTCTTCTCAGAGTCCTTTTCAGCCTCTGCCTTGCAGGGGGTAGGATTTCACAGAATCATTGTGAAACTAAAGATCTTGGAGCAGAAAAACAGAGGGCTGGGAGGGGGTTCTGCGTCACTAAGCCCAATCTGCTGAAATCACAATCTATCATTTCATAAAATCCCTTTCATCCCGCAGCGATGTATCTTAAAACTAGTTTGTTTTTACCTCCACCTCTTTGTCAAGAGGACTAATTTAGTGCCTCATTCTTCTGATGGCTGGAAACCTTCTCAGAATTTCCAGCCTAAGTTTATCCATGACCCATTTATACCTATTTGTTCTTATGCCAACGCTATTCTTGAGTTTAAATAGCTCTTCTCACTCTCCAGAGTTAACCCCCCTACCCCCTGCATTTATAGGCAGCCATCACAGCTCTCAAAGCCAAATAAAGGCTGCATTTGTCTGCAGCTGATCCTATTTTAACAGACCTTTTCTGAGCTTGTGTGCCAGGACCTGGTGCTCCAGGTAGGGTCTCATCAGGCCCTGGATCAGTGATGTTCACACTGGATGTGTGACGCATCAGAGGTCCACAGATTCCTTCTTCAGGATTCCTTGGTGCACCCCAGAAAGGCTGACTTCACTTTCTTCTCCTCTATAATTTCCAAAAGATATGCCCCATTTCACAGAAATAATGTGTGGCATGATTCCCTCAGTGCTCAGCCCTGCTGTTTGTGTGATTACATCCATCTTCACACTTCCATCTGTCCTGATGCATTTTTTTAGTACAGTTTCCTGGACCGCCACGATTGTGCTGATCCACCCTCATTTCATCTCAGCCACAAATGTTAAACCTTCTCCTTTTGTGCGAGAAGCATTAGAAACGTAAATACAGTCAACCTTCCCCACCAATGCTAAAGGGACTCCAGAGACAGACACTGCACCCCAAACTTTCACAAATACATTATAGACTCTCCCTAATTCTCCAGACATTTCCTGCCCAATTCCACTAATCCCCATTTTCTCCAGTTTGACTAATCTTTTCACTATGTCAAATACTTTGTAGAAGTCCAGAGAGATTAAATCTACTGTGCTGCTTTTGTCAAGAAAATCAATTATCTTATCAAATAAAATCATCAAATTCGTCTGACACAATATACCTTTGGTAAAGCCGTTCGTTCCTTCGAACAGAAGGCCTTCTCCTTCATAGAGCTTTGGGTGAGGCTGAGGTCAGACAAACCGGCCCTTAGTCACATCGATCACATTTTTCTCTTAAAATATACTAAGCAAGAACTGTACAAAGGGGTGACAGGAACAGCGCCCTGTCTGGAGACGGATTCCCTAAATACTGGCTCCAACAAAGCTACAGCAGAATAACAGCTAACCTTTATTACCTGCTTTTTCTGCTTTTTTTTTTTAATGTTTGGAGTTTTCTGCATTCTTGACTTCAAAAGTGGTTTGAAATCAGGCTTTTAGAGTGTCAAAGTACAGAATCAGGGATTTAGAAATCAAACAGACCGAGTTCTAGAAAAATAACGCAAGACCTGTATTTCCACATGACGAGTGGAAACAAAATGCTCTATCTTTTCCCACAGCAATTAGGGAATCTGCTCCTTAAATCGGGCCAGAGAATTGCAGAGTGCATAGAAGCAGGTCATTAGAAATGAAAATAAAATTGACAATATTACATGTGTTTTGCTTGTGTTTGATCCAGAGGCTTCTGGATGGGGCAGCTAACAGGCTATTAGACGTTCACAGCCTTCTGGCTGGGGATCTAATTTTTAAGCATCTCTATATCCTTCAGTCATTCACGGAAAAGGACCTGGATTTGGGGACCAGATAGGCTCCTGCGTGCTAAATTTATGCTAGCAAATTATTCATATTAACATCTTTTCTCTCCCTTATTGTCCCTCCTCCATTCATCCTTCTCACCAAGGATTCCTTTTCCTTAGCCAGGGCAGCCTTATGACTTTTTCCCCTCAAGCCCCCGGTGCCTCACCTTGCTTTGGTGATGTTCCCGTCCCTTAGGATGGCCAGGTGCGATTGGATCCTGTCAGATAATAAACAGCACCAGCTTTTTGTAGATCTAGTCCGTGACTAAGACCCCAAAGAGATCATTAGCCCGCCTGACATGCAGTTTATCCGAGGGAGGAGATGGGGGCAGAGGAAGCCAGAAGCCCAAGGAGAGGTTTCAGTCCCAGAAATGCTGTGCCTTGCACAGGTCACGGCGCAACTTTATGCTTAGTTTTTGCTTTCTCGTGGCTGATGATACACTCTTGAGCTTGCCCCTCACTACACCTTCGTTCAGCACAACCCTCGGCTGGGCTCTGCGTCTCACCCTCCTCCCCCCTCATTCTCAGCATCCATCCCGAGGTGTAGGAGCACCACGGCCGCTGAAACAGCTACTGAGAGACCTCCCAGCCAGACTGTACTGGGCTGCAATACGGCATTTTACTAACTGCTCATACTACACACAAACAATAAAGTTGACGCGTTAATGAAAATTAAGAAAGATGAGAGCATTTCACTCGAGCTGTTCTAGGACTGTTTCAAACAGCCTTGCATGGACAATTAATCTCTTACTCCTATTATAAAAAAACCAAAATGAATGGTCAGTGACTGGCATTAGAAGAAAGGAATGAAACCAAAACATTACCAAAGACAAACCCTGAAAGGATACCGGAGTCCAGTTGAAAGTTCAGACAAATTTGAACTTAGAGGCAAAGAAAAGCCCATGTCATTTTCTCTGTTTCACAAAACAATTTTATGAGCCTAGTAAGGAAATTTTAACAAATGTGATTATGCAGGGAAAAAAGCTCTTGTCATAATTAATCCAATTCAGAAATCAGATGCCAGCAAAGGGGGAAATTTCCTTCTCATTTATATTCCTGTCAACCCACTGAAATCAGAAGGGCTTCAGAAAAATTTAAGACTTCCTTTGTAAAACTATATTGCTTGACAGTGACGGGGCTTATATGTGCATTTCGGTGGTTCTCCCATCGCACTCAAACATTATTGAGTGTTACTGTTAGATGGACAAAAGATCTCTGGAGCAAAATCCCACTTCAGGATTTAAGTTTTTATGAGTAAAATGCGTTTGTACATCTAGATTCAGGAATTATAGTAGACAGTAGTAATTATACAGTAGAGAATATATCTCACATATATCATACCAAATACACAAATGTGGAATCTTGGTCCTCTATTTCATTAACAATGGCTATATTAAAAATTAGTGGCATGAAATTTCTTCACAGCGTCTCCAATATTTCATATGGGCCAAGGAATATTCTAGTAGCTAAAATATCAAGAGGCTACTGAAATAAAACACATGAATAACTTTGGGCAGACAGTGTCTTTTTGTTCAACAACTCTTGACACAATGGAACGGTCCCTGAAAGGGAAGCCTGAAAGGACCGAGCTGTCCAAAATAATTAAGGCACATGATTGATTTCTTGGCAAAAGAGAGGAAAGAAAAAGCAGATCTTCAACTTTTGGACTCAGACCTGTATTCCTCATTGCGATGTGTGGGAGAGACGTCACTTGCTACCAGCCTGGTGAGGGGTCTGGAGCACAAGTCTGGTGAGGAGCGGCTGAGGGAGCTGGGGGGGTTCAGCCTGGAGAAAAGGAGGCTGAGGGGAGACCTTACTGCTCTCTGCAGCTCCCTGAAAGGAGGGGGTAGCCAGGGAGGTCGGTCTCTTCTCCCAAGGAACAGGCGATGGGACAAGAGGAAACGGCCTCAAGTTGTGCCAGGAGAGGGTTAGGATGGATATTAGGAAAAATTTCTACACTGAAAGAGTTATCAAACATTGTGCACAGGCTGCCCAGGGAAGTGGTGGAGTCACCATCCCTAGAGGTATTTAAAAGCCAGGCAGACGCGGTGCTGAGGGACAAGGCTTAGTGTTGGACTTGTCAAAGTTAGGTTGATGGTTGGATTTGATGATCTGAAAGGCCCCTTCCAACCCAGGCAATTCTCCGATTCCGTGCTTTGCTTGTTTGCTGGACTCGCTGCTGTCAGCCGTAGTGAGCCGGCCAAGGGCCCGTTACTCTATGGCGGTTATGTACCTCCACGCTGCCCACACGGCGACGTGCCCGGGGAGCCGGGAAGGTGCTCCAAGGAGCGGCCGCTCCTTTGCTGAGGGATTGCGTTTGTTTGCTGCTGGAGGCTGAGCCTGACTCAACCTCACCGTCCCAGCACCAGCAGGTGAAGAAGGGAGACAGCTGCTTTAGTCCTCTGCACAGAAATAATAGCCATTTTGGGGAGGAAAAGGGAATTAGACATACTGTGTGAGATAAATGGGACCCTGGGGATGTTTATTCCTGTGATACCAGACCTGTCACGCTTCTCCTCAAGGGGTTTTGCGTTTACAGGGACTAGGGTTTTTTTTACTAGTTGAGGATTGTGAAATATAAGCATGAAAACTAAGAAAAGAAAAGACATCCTTCTTGTGGTGGCTGTGGGTGGGAGGAGAGCGGGTGGGAGGAGTGAGATGAGAGTTAGAGATGTGGTGCCTCTGTGTGTGTGTGTTTGTGTGTACGGGAGGCATATCAGGATGCTTTTATCTTTTAGCACAGGCAGCTGCGGCCAAAATGCCCCCTGAGAGCCTGATCCTGCAACATCCAGCTGCTCACACTGGAGCTGGGACATTAGTTGCCAAAGTCAAGAGTTTCTGGGGCTGTTTTTTCAGGTTTGTTGTATTCACTCACCATTAAAACACATGGTCTAAAGCTCCAGCTGGGAGCCCCTGCAAGAGAAGGATAGGATGTGTGTACTCTTGGACAAATCCTCACGCAGTGCTTTTTTTGCTAAGGATATGGCCCCTCATCCTGGTAGGAATGAACTCCACAGCCTGCAGTCACTCCTCTGTGCCTCTTAGAGTCCACAGTTTAGAGTCAAGGTTATTTCTAAGAGTCCCAAAATAGAGCAAGTACAGACACAGAATTATAGAGAATCTACTTAAAACTTCTCAGAGCAGGGAAAAGGTCAGATTACAGGTGTATTTATGGACAGGCTGTTCCTTTTTTTTCTTCTGTTTTTAAAATTATGGACAAGTTGCTCCTTTTTTTTTTTTTTTTTCTGTTTTTAAAATTACCTAAAGGGGAGAAATAATGAAATATTACTTCAATAGGCGTAGTGAGTATAAAACCATTGCAAACAGATGTAAACAAATAGCATTAGGTAATTAAAACCAGAGATAAGTCACTGGCTAAATTCCTCTGGAGTCCTCTTCAGCCTTTGATGATACATTAATATTATTGCATATGCAAGACTGAAAAAGGTATCAGAGAGGTTGGAGAATGGAGATTTCTTTTATCAATGAAAAAATGTGTGTTTATGCCAAAGGAGTATCCCTGTAGCCTGTGTTAAAGGCAAAGCTTTATCATTCTGCTTTCTTCCTCTTGGAAAGCATCTGCTTGGTTTCCAAATACCACTTTCCCCCCCCCCCAAGTCATTTATCCATAATGTGGATAATGAGGACACATCCTGTGTCCTCAGCCCTTGTGATGGTGGGGAAGAGGTGGCAGCTTTGCACAGGGACTGTAAGTTTTTCACAGGGGGGAGATAACTTTGTACGAAACCTGCATATCTTTGGAGATGTGTGTTGTAGACCAAGCATTGCCCTCAGAGGTATAAATCCCAAACAACTCTGCTGCAGTAAATACAGTCAGATCCCTCCGGTCACTCCAGATTTACACAGGAAAACTGAGGAAAGATTTTGAGCCTTGGTGAATTTTTGATATTCACAAGTATAAATCCTCTGTCCTAGTTTCGGCAGCAGCCACACACCCTGTGACAGCGTGTCCCGGTGTGGGTTAAGCCCCTTTGAGTACCTGCTACAGATTAGAAGTCAATAAAATTAAAAAGCAGCACCTTGTGAAAGGTTTCTCCTGTCCCTGCCAGCACGTGTTTTCTCCAAGCAAGCTGGGCTTTGAAATCAGCCCAGGCAATGTCCCTCCTGCTCCTCGGCGGCTGTGAAGCTGCCACCCAAACCCTTCTTCACCCTCTGTGCAGGGCTGCACCACCCGCAGCATCCCACATAAGCGTCCGTGCTAATCACGGACACAAGAGCCAGGGACATCAAGACACGGGACATTAAGACAGGGGAAAACGGCAGAAGTGGAGTTGTGACAGCTCTACATCTGTGACCCAGGAAAAACAGCCTTTCCTTCTGGGTGCCCTTTAGTCCAAAGAAGAAAGGTGAAATGGCTGCGAGATGGCTGTGAGGAGGTTGTGCGTTCAGGAGCTGATGTATGTGACCAGCAACATACAGTATAAAACACACTGCACAATGCTCCTAAGGCATTGTTAAGCTCTTGCCATTCTGAATTTAAAGTTTATCAGCACGACAGCAATAATACAAGTTTAACACGACTGAATTTCAGTTGTCTTCTTTCAGTTCTCGGGCAAAACTCACAAAGCTCTTCACAGAGGAGGAAGATTATTCTTGGCTTAAATTTGGGGAAACTGAGGCACAGCGCTACAAAACAGCCTCTCCACAGCACAGGTCCTGACTCCCGAGCTGTTTATCTGCCTGCTTCTGTCATTGCTCCATCAAAAACTCCCCCCAGCTTGGCGGAGTCCCCTTCCCCCCCCCTCTGCGTGCTCTTTCCACAACTTGATCTCTCACACCTGGAGTGCAGAGCTTAGCGTGCAGCGCCGACTCATCAAAGAAACCCAAACAGGCATCTCACTGATGCAAAAGACCTTTCAAAAAGAGAGAGAACAGAAATAGAAGCACGAGCTTCATCAGAGAAGTGACTATTCCACCAAAGCAAAGCAGCAGCTGAGTAAAGAATGAAAGGAAGAACAGATTAAAGGAGATACTTGAATCCTGAGGAAAGGCGAACGCTGCATAGCAAATCATTTGCAAGGGGGTGGGAAAAAGGCGAGGAGAGAATTATCTAGCAATATCTCGCTAAAGTTGCTGGAGAAGTAAGATTAACATAGGAATAGGAAAGTGCGGATAGAAGAAGCCATGGAGAGTTGATGGAGAAACAGCTATATGTAAAAATCAGAGAGCTTTTATGCGGCCTGTTTGTTTTTTGTGTGGAAGGTGAATAGTACAATGCGTTATCACAAAGTGAGGAAAACAGCGCGGTGTCCATTGGAGCAGTGCTTCAGGAAATTATTGAACAAGCAAGAGACGACTTCTGATGATGGCATTCCAGGCGAGGAGTAAATTTGGAGAACTGCACACAGAGCTTAGACCAACATGTGCTGCAAATGTTTGAACAGTAATCCATTGCTTAACAAATGGGAAAGCAGCAGGCAGCGACTGCTGCTCAGCAGAACTCTTCAGAGCAGGAAAGCATCTTTGCCCAACAGTTGCGCACAAAATTAGGCTTTGAAAGCGCCGGTGCTGAGACCCAAACTGAGGGGAGCAGAGTCGCTGAGGCGTGAAATCCTGTTGGAATTACTCGATGCTGGGGCTGGAGACTGGCCCCAGCAGCTGAGTGTGCATCCTCAGATACATATTTTACTGGCCTTTAAGCAGCAAAACAGGCGCTGGACCCTGCGAGCAGCATTGTGTAAGCAGCCAGGTTTGCTGGATTCTGTTCTGTTGCTGTTCAAACTCACAGCCAATCTTCAGTGATTTACTGAGGAGGATTGGACACACCAGAAATCATTTAATTTCATCATCTCTGCCAAAAGAATTCAATAGTTTACACTACCCATCATTGTGAAAGATGCTCTTTGTGTCTGGATTTCCCCTCCAGGTAATCATAAAAGGCTGCCTGACTTGCACCTGAGCAGAAAACATACTAAAGTCAGTGGAGTGGCCCCTATTTGCACCAGCAGAAGCATCATGAAGAGGAAAAAAGGTTTATTCTGATGTCTTTGCTGATAACTGTCTTAGGCACGTCCCATCTCTGCTGCTCCTCAGTAGCACCGAGGACTCGGCATTGTTGCAGTATGTGGAAGCTTTGACATTTTGGAAAATTAGCTGTGCTTCATGACATATTTGCTCTAGGTAACATCCCAACTGGCAAGTATTAATTAACTGGCACATTGAGAAGTGCAAGGAAACAGTAAGCTCTTGGAGATGGAAAGTGAAGTAAGAGTTAACCAGTCTTTATTTTTGCCAGCAAGTATACATACTCCGTTCCCCATCCGCCCCCACAAAGTATGAAATGTAGCAGATGTTTTGAGAACAGCTAGCCTGATCTATCAGCCTCTATAAATGAAGGTTGAGTTAGTGAAGAAGGCGGCAGAATAATGTTTACAAGAGAAGTGCAAGAAGATTTCCGACACCTGGGCAACTTAATGATGGCAGATGGCAAGAGCTGAAGGCAAAGAGAGGGAGCAAAGCGCACCAGCAGCTGTTGAACAAATGGGGAGTGGAAAGGCCTCCGCTGAAACTGCGCAGGGAGAATTTAATACCGGCAGTTCTGTAAGAATGATAGTGTGAATACGCAAAGAGGAGTCTGTGTTTTAACTCCTCAGTCAACTATCGTCAAAAGTACCCAATGGATTGTCATCCAAAGAGATTTTCACAGCAAGAAGCCATCTATTTGCATCAAATACCGTCAGCCTGCAAAGCAGCAACTTCTGGGTCATTTAACACCACTCCAGATGTAGTTATTTTCTCCTAGGCAAGTGGCTCAAAAAGAGCTATGCAAGAAAAAGACAGAGTCGGCGTGTAAAGGGGGACAATCAAGCAGCATGGGGAAGCCATTAGCTAGTCGCTGTAATATAACTCAGTTAAACCAACAGATTTCCAGGACACTTGGGTTTCTTGTGATTCTCAGCATGAGAGAGACTGCAAGACTATGGCCCAACATGGGGTTGTGTTTCACCATCAGTAAATAGGGGATTTCTGACGTTATGCTAAAGATAATAGTTTCTGACCCGTCGCCCAGGACAGCCTAGCTGAGTGTTTTCCTGCGGCAGCACATCAGCTATTGCTCTCCTGTAAAAAAAAAAAAGAAACTGTAAAAGATGCAGGTGCTGCCTGTTTTACCGCAGGAAAAAGAAGGGAGACCAGCCAGAGCTGTAAGTGTAGGGACTGATATCAACCGGCTTTATAATTCTTACATTTAAAAGACAGAGATGGGATTAATGCACATAGCCAAGATCACCACTAGGAATTTCTCTTCCCCCATGCTTGACTCACCTTTTCTAGGGAATAGCCACCATCTGCAAAACTCAGTTCTGAGTTCAAGCTCCCCAAAGCCCAAGAGTATCTAGATGTATATGACAGAACTGGACCACTTTTGAAGGATGCTTCTCCTTGTTAAGACTAATTTTCTGTAATTATACATACTTAATACAACCCGTTAACTGCCATGCACATCACATCTGTAGCACTGCCAGGCCAACACCGCATTGACCACTCACACTCTACAGAGGGACCCAACATGGAAGATTCCTTTAATACCCAGTTCACACCAAGTATCTATGGATTAGTGAGACTCCTTGACACTGTTGAAAAAGACTCAGCCAGTTGGTAGGAAGAATGCTGTCTGATAGGTACGCAACTTCAAAACAAATTCATACTGTTCCTAAAGAAATTGTCTCCACAGGGGAAGAAAAGGCTATTGTATGTGTAACCTGCAGCTTTAATTACATTGTGTACTTCCCTGTGCAATTAGAAATGTGTATTTGTAACAGATAGTTACACTTTCTAGTTATGTATCCATCAAATTCTTGTTATAATTAGGATGACTCATAATGAAATTATGCATTAGTTGCCCCATTCATTATATTGTTTGACTTAGAGTCAGCATGCAAACTACAAATCTTCTGAATTCCTCCTCTCTTTCATCCTCCTTGGCTGTTTCCTGAGCAAATACCCATCAGAAACAGAGATGTTTCAAATTGTCGCAACTCCTTTGCAAGCAATGAGTTTTCTCAAAGAGGGTCTACTGCTGCAGAGCTGAGCAGCAATCTCATCTCCTGTGGAAGGCAATAGGATTGTGCTGATGGAGGGCAAAGTGAAAGCACTTGGAAGCCCTCTGTTTCACAGGGCAATCCTGCTGTGCAACACTCATACAGTCCAGGAAGACAGAAAATTGCCACGCCTGATCAGATCAGGCTTTCTACATCTTGTTTCCAGCAAGGAGGAGATTGGTGCGTCGGAAAATGCAAGAGCAGTGGAGCCGTGGCAAGGATAGGGAGGATGCATGAGTCCCGTCACCGATGGCAGCTGCTGTTGCTGCTCAGTGGTTAGAAAAAGCCTGAGGAAAGGGGAAGTATCTCAGAATACCTCCTTAAGACTGAACCATTTTGAATTAATCAGCCCCTAGAACTTTCTGATGATCCTCCGTTGGCCTACAACTTACACCTTGAGCAGTTTACCCCACCTTTCAATTACCACCCAATGTAAATACATCTCCTTGTCCATTCAATTACTCAGCTCTCACAGATGGTTGTCAATGGTTGACCACCAAGTCTGAGTGACATTAACATACTGCCAAGGACTGCAGCCTTTGGGGTCACTGTGACAGGGAGGTCCATAGGCAATTCATTCACTGCAGAAGGGAGGGGGGAGCTGGGATAGTCATCCTTCCTTTCATGAGCCACCTTGTATCCAGCATAAATAACTGGTGAATTGTGGACGTGGGTGGCAACGATCAGCTGCTTTGACCTGTCATTGAACATTGATGCATCCAGTTCAGTATTGAAATCTCTCAAAAGACCACCAACAAAGGCAGCACCCCTAGACCTGGGTGACTCCAACGGGAATCTCTCTAACGTCTCTTGAACTGCTGTGTCATCCCACTTACAAATCAGTTGCACAGTGAGCCCCTTAGTGAGACAGAAGTATATTGCTCAGGACAAGGAGAACTTGTCTTTTTCCCCCCCCTTTTTTTTTTCTGCCCTACGGTGAATGTAGTGCTTATGAAAAACGCTGGGTAAGTGGCAGTGGAAAAATTCTTTAAATTATTCACAAAGCAGGTATTGTTCTGGCAGCCGTACCAGCGGTCTGCGTGTAATGGTCCTACCCTGAGATTCATGCCTACAAAATGAAAAGCTCCCTTTTGCTCCCACCAATTTTGGGAGAAGTTTAAGGTGCTAATAATCTCCCACTTTAAACTGAGAAACAAAACTGGAGCCCTGAGACCTCCTCTCCAGCAGAGGGTCTGTGTAGGGAGCAGGGGGTGGAAAGGAGAAGGGAGGATGCCCAAGAGTGACGGCAAGTACAGCACGGGGAAGCACGGGGTCTATTAGAAGAAATGCTGATCTGAGGACAAATGTCATGCTCTGGTAGCCCCAGATGTGCCCATCAGCATCTACAGCTGGCTTGCACCAGCAGCAGGCTTGCTTTCATTCAACAGTTACATGAAGGCCAGCTCGGGAGGAGGAGCACACGTGCTGACAGGCTGTTTGGTAAAGCCCTTGGCAGTGTGGGCATCTGGTGAGTTGGTGGCAGGAAGCTATGTGGGAAAAAAGAGGGGTTTAAGTTGCCCGTTTTCCCCCTGGGAACAAGGCAGAACTTACCAGCTGGCTCAGCACAGACCAGCAGCCTCCGCTCCTGCAAGGACAACTCTCAGATAGACTGTGACGGTGACTGGTGCAAAGGACCAACACAAATCCACACCAGAGCGGCTCAAAGGAGAAGCCTCACACCTTAACCAGCCCTCAGTGTCCTCAGGTCCCAATCATTTAAAGACCTAATGCATATTTGCCACTCTTAACCCCCACATTCCCACAGCGTGAGGCAGCCACAGCTGGGTTGTCACCCTCATCTGCTTTCCTCCGTACTCTCTCCCAGCGCCATTCATTTCTGAGATGTCTCCGTGCGTGGAGACGTTTGTATTTTCATTTTAAGCCAAGGGCTGTGAACTGGGTGGTAGCAAAAAATCAGGCAGGTGCTGAACAAGCAGCAAAAGTGCTCATTTCCCTCCCTGCTCTCTCCCAGCCTGCCTTGGCACCAGGTTGCCTCTCCAGTCCTGCAGCCCCTGTGGCATTGCTGCTGGCAGGGACACATCTGCGCTGGTGGCTTTTGCGTTTGTCCACTAGGGACCTCACTGAGATCAGCAACACTGAGCTGGCAGCAGATGTTTTACAAGCTTTGATCCATCTTGACCTGGGCTGGTTATTAACCAACAACCAAGAAGAAAAAGGCTCCAAGGTCTCGGCAGAGCGCTAATGTTTCTGACCTGGGATCTAAAGATGCGCGTGGTTGCACTGAAAACAGCATCCTCTCACTGCCTCTCTCCCCCACATCGCAGGCACTGCGAATGCCGTGCATCACTCACGTTCCTTCTGCTCATCGTTACCCTGCCTGCTGTCAACTTGCAAATTTAGATTGTGAGACCCTGTGATCCGCCAACTGCATTTTGCCTTTTGGGAAGCTCAGGGTCCAGCACTGACTCTGTAAATACAAACCATGGGCCAGTCCGTCCATCCCCCCTCATTCGCTTTGTGCCACATCTGCCTCATGAGTTTTATGAACTTTCCGCTTCCCATCGCTACTTTCACTAACTCCCGTGACAGCCTCGGCTTGCGGTGGGGGCGGATGCTGCCGCCTTCATTTTGCCGTTCACATCAGCGGTGAGAGCCACGGCACCTTCCATTCCCGGGAGTGATTTTTCTCCTTAGTTTCCAAACAATGTGTGAAACCCTGCTCTGCAGAAACAGTAGCCTCAGTAAGTTTAAGGATGACTGAAGCTATTTCTTCTCCCAGGGAGGTTTAAAAGCTACGGAGGGATGAATGGGGTTAGACCTATCGCTGCATTTCTAGCAGCCATCCTATTACAGCACTGAATAAAGGCAGGAACGGCACGTCTAGCTGAGGTTAATAAACCCTACCAAGCGCATGCCTTAAAAGCACGACGAAACAGCCTTAAGTCAGCTTGAGATAACTAATTTCAAGCATGGCTGTCTAGTGTGCCTGTCATTCCTATTGTCCTCCCAAACTCTCTCAGACATTTTGAGCAGGGAGTACTGAGCTATGAGTTAGCAGGGGTTGTGACATTAATGGTCCAAAAAGGTTTAAGCGCCAGGAGGGAAGAATGACAGCGCTTAACAACTGGTGGCAGTTTGGAGGATTCCGCTGGATCTCTGTTTATTAATAATTAGGCTTCGCCTCGGAGGAAGATGTGACAACTCTCAGAGGTAGGATTTGCATGGGAAACAAAGGGAGCTGTTGCTGCTCGGTGCCTCTTGTTTGTGCTTGGCTCCCTGGGCTCCCCCAGGTGCAGGCGGCAGCGCTGGGGAGGGGGTGATGGGACGGGGGGGTGGTGGAAATGCTGTTGATAGTCCTGCGTTTTTATGGCAGAAATGCCTCGAGGCTCCAATCTCGCCGCCTGCTGAGTGTGCATTCCACGTTGCTCTTCCCACGGAGTAAAATACATAGAGGTCACACAGAAAACACTTTACTCCTTTTCTACCCAGCCAGGCGAGCTGCTCGGGAGCTGGGAGAAGGGAGAGGGGAGGCTGCCCTGAAATAAAAGGGGAAAAGGAAAGCTATGGAGCCTCTAAGATGAGGGAAACATGCTATTAATGTGTAAAATGTGTCTGGAGTGCTACCGATGTCATTTGAAAAGGGGAAAACAGAGCCGGGTTGGGGGGGGTGGGGAGGGCAGGAGGTATTTTCCGGGTGAGGAACTCCTTAGGTTATAACCTATTGAAAAAAAAAAAGCATGATGTGTCCATCCATTTTGCATAATCAAAGCTTGCTCTGCACTGTTGGCATTGTTTTGCTGGACGAGAATTGTAGTTTCAGACAGAAAGACAGAAAAAGGTATGATTTCCCCTCACCGACACCCTCCCTCTGAGAAACACCGGTGTGGGGAAGGATGTAAACGGCGTTTGGTGGGATGCTGGAAGGGCTGGGAGCAAGGGCTGAGGGGGGAATGAACACTCAGTGGTATAAAGGGAAAGCTTCCCCTTGAAAAAGCTGCTTTCTCCCCAGCCAGGAGTCCAGGAGGTGACAGGCAAAGTTAGAAGGCTCCTGTACTTTTTTATGACGCGCCTGTTTAGCTGTTTAGCATTAATGGAGAAGAAAATGCCTGAACATCAGAGAGCAGGGTCTGTGTGGCAAAGCAGTGCAGTGGGGTCTGCGCGGGGTCCCGGGGGCTGCTGGGCTCCAAGTTTGCATTTCTGTCATTGCGTACGACCCTGGCACCCAGATAAGCAGCGGGAACTTAACGAACGAGAGCGTTATGTCCATGCATAGCCAGAATCCTTCTCGTTTGGCGTGTGCGACCCGAGCGTCACGTTCCCCGCGTTGATGAATCGTTTCAACTTTGGCCATTAAAGTTTCATTTCCAAACAACAGAGAGACTTCCGAGCAAGAGGTATTTAGTAACAATAAAATGTTCTGCTTGCAGAAATGCTTCTCACAGGAGCTATTAAAAATGCACGTAAAGGGGCTGAGAGTCATATCTTGGAGTGAGAGGGATGGTATCCCTTGCTGTGCTAAATTTTAAAATTAAGGTTACGATGCCATTTCAAATCTACTTTAATGTAGGTGTCATTAAACATACTTTACAATACTGTTGTCAAAAGCTCACAACTTAGAGAATTCTGTTCGACTGATTGTTTTCATTAAATCTTCATTAGAAAAAAAAATAATTCCCACACATAGCAGGAATTTACTGAGTAATTTGAATTTACTCATTCTAACTAGTGTTCCCTTTAAGGAGATTTCAATGTATTATACTACACTGTAAATAGGTCATGATATAATTCATTCAATAACAAAACACTGATGACAATTTAACAACAAAAGTGCTAAATGCATTCAGCCAAAGTAAATGCAGATTGTGCCAAAGAGAAGCAATATTGGATCAGGAATGGGAAGAATTCCTTTTAAGAAACATAACATAAATATTCTGCATTTGATCCAAGCAATAACTTTTCAGTCAAGACTATTACTTTGCATTGCAAATTGGGGGGAAAAATTGTTTCAATCTGTTTCATATACACTACTCTGTATATAACGGTAACAGTGAAAACTTTCTTCCAAAGAAATTGTTTCTGGCGGTTTGCAGCATAGATCAAAGAGATTTTGTGCAGAGATATTAAATCTGTGTCAGAAGTGAGCAATGCACGTGGAAATGGAGTACCTATTTTTTCTTCTCCATCTTGCTTTTGTCCGGAGGCTGTGACAATTTTACTTTGTTTTACTTTGGTGCCTTTTTGAGGGAAGGGGCCAAAGGGGAAAACCACGTGGAGGTGGGAGAGTGCGTTCGACCTGTGTCCAGCCACTGAATTCCTGGGGACTTGGGCAAGTCCCCCGGCCTCTGCCCTGCCCTGCAAATGGTGCGATGGAAATCCCAACAGTGGTGCTCGGGGAATGGGGCTGAACGAAGAGCTCCAGAAAAGGCAAAATGCAAAGTGAAATGTTGTTGCAGGAGCAGGTTCTATATTTCAACTGTAATATCAGACATATTGCAAATCCCGGGCTCCAAAACCAAATCTGCTTTCAAAACTATTTGCCACTTACGAAAACTTCTGCCAGCGGCAAACAGCCGTCATCTGAGAGCTTTGTCAGAAGTGACTCCAAATCTCTCAGCATTCCCTTTGCTCATCAGTGTACAGCAGATAACGAAGCAAACTGCCTCACATTGAGTCGCTGTGCCGAGAAACAATTTCCTGGTTTTCTTCAGAAGCCCAGTGAGTACTTTTTGCCACAAGTCTCACTTGCCCTTCTTGCTTATGAATTGTCTACGGAGCTCATGCAATTTTCTAATTTATCTGATACTATTTGGGAATTTGTTCAGTGCATAACTCCTGGCTTACAGACCTTTTGGGAATGGCAAATGTTTGCAAATTCATACTGTGTTGCTTGGTTCAGTCATGTGGTGCTGCTTGATGAGATGATTTGTATAGCTAACGCGCGGAAAGTGAATTGCAAATTTCACAACTAAGTATACTGTTTCATATCGGATTTCCATCACTATCTGAGCAGTCAGGTTTAAAATTCATGTCTTGCAAGTAGTCATACGAGCAACACGTAAGCACTGAAGTGCTCCCACCAGGCAGATGGGAGAGTCGGGTTAAACAGCTTTCAGTTCCATATGAATATTCATTAAAAGTGTTTGAATTCTTGCAGCTCAGTTAAAACGAATAGTCAGCATCAGCCATCGCATGCTGCATGGGCACTTCTCTCACGGTGTTTGCCATGTCCCTAACTCTCCCATGTAAGTCCACAATGCCTGTGGAAACTGGGCAGTCAAAAGGGAAAAAAAAAAAAAGACCAACGTGGAAATTTCTAAGTTTTCCACATGGTAGCCTCGCCTGTTGTGCCTGTCTTGCACAATGCAGGACGCGGAGAGAGCCAACAGGGAGGAGAACATCAGCGCTGCTGCAGGGAGCACGGGCAAGAAAACATCGAGAGAAGGTTAAAATGAGGGCGACCACTGGCAGAGGGGGGATCAGCCCCACACCGTATGTGCATTAGGAGACAGGGATTCACACAGCGTGAACATATAAATTCACAAGTCCAATTTTAACAATGGATCTAGTGAATTTGGGTCCTTAACCTCAAGGGTCTTACCAGACCCAGTCCAAGGCAAGCCCTGGAGCTGTTGGCCCCTGATCCTTCCCCGTGCAGGTGCCACGTGGCTCTCGCCACAGGACCAGGGCAGCGACAGGTGACGTGGTTTAGCTTTTGTCATGCAGGGGTCTGGTGACATGCCACGGAGGTATGGAAGAGTTGTGAAAATAACAGACAAGATGAAAACTAGCTGACTAACATCTGGTGCATGGTTTAAAAGCAGTGAAAATCAGTCGGGTGAAGAATTTCTGTCAAGTGTTTTATCTCAGAGACAAAAAGTAAAATCAGCTGTCAAAACACCGAGCTCTTTTGACTCAGAAACTAATGAGGAGGAAAAGGTTATAAAGCAGGAATGTATTTGCCTTTTGAATTATTTTTGCACTGTACTTATTTGTGTCAAATAGGAGGAAACCTCAGGTCTCCTACTGAGTGAGCTGTATTGTCCAACTACTTCCCACTTTCTGTAGAGTAAGTCAGGTGTGTGCTGCGTCCAGAGGGCTGCTGTGGCTGCAGACAGCCAACCAGCAGTCTTATGCCCCCGTTAGATGGCCTTTTTTACCTTTTCAATGATTTTTAAGTCCAATGATCCTCGATACCCTTAGTTATTATAAAACTGCACACACAATTGAGCCACACAGTGAGAGTCGCTATGAGCAACACATGTGCATTCATATTCTGTCAGGGCACATGTAACACCAGATTAATATTGCTTGGGGAGAGTAAGAGAATGAGAAGAATGAGAGGAACTAAAATCAAAGCAAACACAGAGGGTCTTTGCTAGGACAAAAATTGACTTGATACAGTCTAGAATGAAATTCCAACTTGAAACTCGCCCTGGATACCACTAGAACTCCCATTAGGTCTTCAAATACTTTTTTTTTTCTTGCTATAAAGCTGAACTATTGCCTGTAATTAACCCCCACCTCTGCTTGTGCCAAGAAGGATAATTTTGTATGGACCACTTATAAAGAAGTATTTCATTTTTAAAGGGAAAACACAGAAAAAGTCAAATCCCAGCTCTCTGTCCCCACATTGCTGGTTTCCCATCTGGTCTGTGCTTTGGTGCCTCTGACGCTTGGTTGAGAGCAGAGAGCTCCCACTGATGAGCCCTGCAGGGACACTCAGCAACATCCTGGACCCGAAGCATTTTCTTCTAAGATCCTTAACAGGTTAGAGGCGGCAACACCACTAAACAGCTCCACTGTTTATTTATTATCTACTTTTATAACTCCACAGGAGGAGTGACCTGGTGTCTCTGAGGTCCTCAACAGTCTTTCAAAACTACTCCAGAGTAAATGCGCAAGCTCTTTAGGTAACCCTTTGCATCACATAACTGGACAAATCCTCATCAAAGCCTGCACCAGCCTGTCTTCCCTGCTGAACCCTTGGCACTGATCTGCACCACAGCTCCCCATCACAGGGAACTGGCAGATCCACAGGCAGTGGGGAAGGTGTCCTTCAGGGGAAAGGAGAAAAATATCAAACTAGCTGTAGATGTTAAGTGTCTTCAAAACACTGAAAGGTGGTTATAGGTAGATCCCCAGACTGTGGACGTGATGGGCATAAGCAGCCAGGAGCTGTACCCCAGCCACCCCCAGGCACCCAGCAATTTTGTCAGAATTTAGTGTTCCTCCTGCTCTGTGTGCCACTGCATTGTCCTGAATCAGCCACCACCAGAAGGGTTTTGAAGACCAGAGGGGACAAAAGAGTATTTGTCCCATTTCCCCACTTCTCTTTCAGTGGATCAGAGTGGGACTGAAGTTTCTGATTAAGCCCAAAGTGGTTCATCTGTCCAAGGTTGCCATCCCAGCAGGAGCCCTCTGGACAGCACTGTCCTTGCGTACCTGCTGAGGTGCGGTACCAAAGAAGGGACAAGATAACACTGCCTGCCCCAGAAAACATTCCATATACTTGGCTGTATTTTACTTGCGGGCAAGCTATTTTCCACCTCAGCAGAGTGGTACTCCTTACTGACAACCATTAGTTATTTGCAAATTTAGATAGGCCTTATAAACGTCAGGCTCCTGAGTGAATAAATAATGTTTCAGGGCAGTAACTTGAAATAAGTCAAACTAGGAATGCTGAGAGGACCAGGAGTATGGTCCCTTTGGGACACACTCCCTACCACTTCTAATTAATATCTGGTACTTAAAGCGTCACAGCCCATGGTTAAATCAAAGTCAGAGGAAACAAAGGAATGTAAAATCCTTCTGGAGACTTGTGTCCCTCTCCATCCTCAGGAGCGGGCGTGCTCCTCAGTGCTGCTGCCAAACAGACCGACTCTGACCTCAGTTAGGAGCATCTGTTGGGTGGGGAGGGGACAGTCCAAGAGACCCAGCAACCAGGATGTCCCAGGGCTGGTGTCACCCCTTGTTCTCCCGTTGCCTTCCCCTTCCCCCCCGCCACTCCCTCCTGCACTTTCCCTGGCCCTCTGGGGAGCCAGTTCAGCTATCAAAACCCTCAGGAAACTGTGCTTTAGTTTTGGCTGGCGGAGGGAGCCCAGCTGGGAACCGACAAGCACCAGAGCTGGTGCAAGAAAAGCAAGAAGACGAGCATAGCCAGGATTGAGGTATGGGGAGCGAGGAGCAATCACAATCCCGCCACGGCACATTTTCTAGCTAAACACCACTAAATTCCTCTGTCCTAATGACCCGGTGAGACTGCTGCAGAAACAGGCTTCAGATAACCCCATCCTGATCACCACTTGCAGGGCCCAAGTGCTATAAAAGAACTAAAAGTCAAAAAAGGACAACAGCTTGTATTCCCTCATTGGTCTTCGATTGCCAGGGCCCATCTCCCTATTGATGAGTAGTTTTTAAGCTTATGTGTTGAATTCCAGAGCTGCTGATGTGGTGATAGGGCAAGAATTGATTCAGCTGTGAAAAAACAGTCCTTGCAGAGCAGGTGTAAGGAGGACCGTTGTGATTTGGCAAAGTTTACTGATCAACGAAATAAGAGTTTCAGAAAGCAAGCCTGAGCGGCAAACATCAATGCAACTAGGACATCTTTCAATTCCTTCAACAAAGCGTGTGCACTTCAAGGCACAGGGAGCAACAATCCAAGTAGGGAACAAAGGAAGTTCATTTGCAACCACAGCATTTTATTAACTGGAGGATCTGCAACTGAAAACTCCCCTGACTTTTGAAAACCCGTGCTAATGATGTATCAGGGTACCACGTAAACTGCTGACAAATTCCTCCTCTTCGCTTGCTTCCTTATAACACGATGCTCTTGCTGCCACTCTGCTCTTTGAAAGCTCTGCTGCTCTCCTAATTATTAAATGCATGAAACACATATTCTCCCATCTTGCAAAAAAGCATCCCAGGACACACTGTCTGGTTGTGAAATATCCCAAGAAGTCCATCACAAAATCCTTTTTAGTAGAGTTTAATTAAGACGATCCAGTAATTTGTGTGCAGCTGATTTGGAAGGATTTTGTCACAGGTAAACAAGCTTTGAAAAAAAATTGCTTTTATCTCTTCTTGCTTTCTGTTTTAGTCATATTTCAAGTGGATTAGTATAATCTTTCCTCAAACTCCAAACCGCCAAACTCCACAGCCAGTCTATTCCATCATTGTTCTAATTTTACAAAAAAAGAAAATGACTGAAAGCAATTAATTAAAAAATCTCTTCAGAGATGCATATGCGGATGTGCTCATTCACTAAGAACTCACAAAATAGCTCTGCATTTTAAAACAATTTATGTGGTGCGTTAAGCGTGAACAGGATGTCTTTGTTAGGTGCGCCCGCCTTTAGATGGTTCCCTACATGAATATGCTTGTTGTGTAGAGATCTCTGCAGTAACTCGGCTTGCTCAGAGAGGATCCCCTTTTAAACTAGGTTTGAGTTTCCAGGCGGGTTTCTTTCTTCTTTTTTCCTATGTGATGAAGAAGTTGATGGATTTCAAGTGAGGAGTCTTTCTCTGCTGGGACTTGGGCTGTCAAAAGCCATCATACAACTTGCAAATTCTGTTGTGACACCAGAGGCTCTAACTCAGCTCCAGAATCAAAAGAGTTGAGGGAAAATTCCCGGTAATTGACAACAGAAGTTTTCTTAGCAATGATATTCTGCCAGAGCGAGACATTATTTTCTGCACACACAGGCACCCACATGGAGGACAATAACAACACAAACAGTAAACTCTAATAACACGAGTGAATTTATCATCAGCAAGAAGACTTAAGTGTGTTCACACTAAAACCTTGGACTAGAGTATTCATAAACTCTTAATAGTGATCAAAAAAATCAAATTCCCATTTTGTAGTTTCTTTGATTTCTTATGAACCAAATAAAAGCTCAAAATTTCCTTGACTCCAGGGTGAGGGAGAAGGAAGTCAGGACTCTTGATCTCAAAGCTGTACCCTTCCTTAATAAAACTCAAGCACATCTGTGCTGTGAATGCACATAAGTGCTGGCATCCAGCGCAAGGTGCAGAGGTTCTCCTGGCAGGGCAGGAAGAAGTTTCCTCCTCAGAGATGTTCCTGCTCCATGGTGAATGCCCATCTAGTCTGCAAACATGCCTCCCAGGCAACTTAAATATACCTAGACAGGTTCCTAGAAGATTTCACATACTCCACCTCTTCTCTGAGCAAGAAATCCTGGACAAAGGGATTTCTCCAGCCCTCTTTGTTTCTAAGATTGCTTATACCCTCTTCAGCCTCCATTAAAATATGCTGTTTATCTAACTCTTTGTCTGCTCTTTCTACTCTCCATTCTCTTGTCTCTATTTAAAAAGCCTCACATATCACAGCCTGCTGGTCACCAGCCAGATATCCAGATGGTACTTATGTACCACATTGATAGGTACCTTAGAAATAGCAGGGAGAGAGAGAAAAATTATCACTGGAAGACTTCAGATGCTCTTTTTGATAAATGGCAATTGTAGATCTAATTAGCCGGTTCCCTCCATTGGAGAAGCTGGGGAAGCAACAACAGTTGCAGTCCCACAGAGCACTAACCCAGGAAGACACATCTCTTGCTGTCAGGCTTTAGCTTTCCACCCAGAGCAGCGTCAGGCTGATGGTCCATCTCTCCATCCCTCTTCTTTGAAAGACACTAGGTTTTCACCTGGGTTTGAAGGTTCCTCTCAGTGCCCAGCCCCACACTGCCTCAGCACCACTGCACTGGGTCAACTGCTTCTGCACAGACAACTGGTTTTTAAAATAAAGAACAAACACTGCTCACCTTAATTGTCTGTGTATCCCTGCGGCGATAATCAGGCTAATTGCCTCAGTAAGGCCAGTAATTTGGCTCTAAATCAACCACCAAAATGATTTAAGCATAATGCATGAGTTCCCTTACAACTCCAAGACCCGTTCGTTAAGCTTTAGTTACATCTCAGAAATGCTGTATCTTTTCTCTCTTCTATTTGCCAAGGAGAAAGGTGGAAGGATAAGGTGTCAGGAACACCTGGGTGAGCAGGGGGCTGAGCCCACCCCGGACGCAAGGACAGGGAAGACAGGTCTCCTTCCCCGTTGCTGAAATGCCTCAAGAAGTCTGTCCCTGGAATCTCCAAGTTACATTGTGCCTGGGGACCCCACCATCCCGCGCGTGGCCTCCCAGGGACAGCACAAAACCACAGAGAATCTGCCAAGAAGGGAAGCCTTGCCCAAACCTGCTGCAGCTGCACGTTTGACTTACACCTTAAAGCATGAGATAACAGACCCTTCAGAAAGCTATCCTTTAGCTTGCTCAGTAAAACTGATACATGCTCCCTTTACCTATAGAAATTTCTACATTTTTTTTTTCTTTTTTAAATACTATTAAGCGATTGGTGTGTATCTCGTGTCAAATATTTTAGCATGATAAAGGACTCCCAACAGCTTCATTTTAGCAGTCGGCTCTGGAGGGGACAGGGAGTTACAGTCCTCAGAGTCAGCGGTGCCGCACGGGACACTGCCCAGACTAAGGGAAGCGGACAAAGAGCGGATGGGAAAAGCTTGAAATCCCACCTCCACCAAAGGATATGTGACAGAGCCAGCTCTTGAAGACGAGACCTTTGATTGGTCCTTCAGAGAACTGGGCCTTTTCAAATAGTATTTTGGGCCGTTTCAGCTGTTTCTGTAACCGCAGGTCTCGGGCAGAGCCCCAGGCTGGGTTCTGTGGGACATGCCTGTCCCATAAGTTGGCACGAGCTGTTCCTGCTTGCCATGACCCTCACTGCCACGGGGCCTTTCCGTGCTTCACAGCAGGAGCAAAAGCTGATGCAGCCCAGATGCACAGCCGAGAGCCTCTGGGGCCTCGAATTAAAAACCACCATGCTTACAGAGCTTAGGGACCCCGAGGGCTAGGGAGGAGGCGAGTGAGGTGGTCAGGGGACCATGTTTTCCACCTGCCCTGATCTTTCTGAGGTGTCCAAGTCTCTTATTGGAGCCAAAGCTTTTTTTTTAAGCGGTCCCAGTTTGTTGCCTCCCCTCTTAGAAAAATCTCTACACGTCTCTAATAATTTTCACCGTCAATCTCTACACTCTTTTTATATCCATTAAGACTTTATGAGATAGGATGACCAGAAATGAAAAAAGATTCTGAGGATAGAGCATGCAATTGATTTATGTTAATGGAATTGTAATAATATTTTCAGTGTTTGATTTCTTTTTCATTCTGTACACTGCTAAAATGTTGATTACTTTTCTATTCCTCTCTCCTTTACTGAACAGCCATTTACATTGGGCTCCACCAATTTATTCTCGGGTCTGTCTCCTGAGCAGTTAAAATATAATTAATTTAAAATCCACCAACACACGAGAAGTTGAGGTGATTCTTTCCAATCAATCTTACTAGGATTCATCAATGAGTTTCACCAGCTGTCATGCTGCTCATACATTTGTCTTTGTAAAGCTCCTCTGACTTCACTAGCTTTGACACATTTAACAACTGTTAATACTAAAAAAACCCCACAACCCTGTAATTTCTATTGAGCCGCATCCTAAGGCTTAGAAGCCCCCCAGGTGTGGATGAGTAAATATCATAGTCATCTGTGACAGCATCCTTAGTGATTCTTGCATTTCTTTAGACTGATAACTTTCATCTCTTGTGCGTATGTCAGAGATATAAAAAAGCCAGGTGTGCCAAGATGCGTTAGGAGCTTATAAAGGCAATCAGAGAATAAATGTTAATGCTAAATTTTGCCTTCATAATATATTCTGCCTTGAAAACTACATTAGGTGTCAAATCACCTTACCGTAAAGGGATTAGAAGATGAAAAGTATCCCTCAGTGAAGGAGGGGAAAAAAACCTTGACTATTTTAATGATGGAGTTCGATAACCCAACAGAAAGGATTATAGAGCACGGTGCCAATGAGACTGAGTATGAATTCCTGTTTGTCAACTAACAATGAACAAACTGTTCTGTACAAAAACCAGCCTAATTCTTGTCTCAAAGTTGATACAAAATCAAATAAAAGTATTTCGTCAGAGGTATGACAAAGCCACCCGCTTTTCTTCTGTTCATTACGAGGTGGCTGTGCACTCTTATTTTGGCTGGTGGGAGGCAGAAATACAGTATCACAAACTCGGGACCTGCTGAAAGCTGGAAACGCCAACAATAGCAACACTTTCTCTTCAAAGGGTTGCCAAAATTAAAGGCTAGATTTTCAAAGGAGCTTGGCATCAAGAGTGTCTTCAGAGTTCCCTGGGGAATAGAGTCCAGCGAACAGGGGCACTGCGCTCTTGCTTTCAGCCTGCCCCTCTAGAACATGGAGCAGTCATCGTGCCTTCCCCACGGGTCAGAAAGCAGGCGGGATGTGGGCAAGGGATTTCATGTTAAGGGATTTTAAGGTAGTAAATGGTCACATAAATCTGTTTTGTAACAGTGGCACCTAATATTGGAAGTCTCTTTTTTGGGATGAAGCACTCGCATTGTTGGCTGCTTCAAGCAGGAGCAAGTCCCTGACGTGAGATCCAAACGCGTGTGTATTTTGTTCATGAGACCAAATAAGTAGTGTACAGCAATGTTTCTGTACCCTCATGCATGATACATAACGCAAAGTAGTTACCGAACTAATAAGCATAATTTTATCTAATTGGCATATTTATTATTGATGTGTGTGACACGGTAGCCAATTAAAGCCTCAGGTTGTGCCAGGTAGAAGACAAGCACATAGCCATAAAGATGAATTAAATGCGTTTAGTCGTCACACATGAATACAACACTTGGAAAAGGCGTTGGAAGGCACGGTGGGGAATGCCCGAGCTGTGGGAGGAGAGGCAGCAGCCCACTTCTCCCACGCCATGGATGCACCAGCGGGCTTTGGAGTGGTACATGGGAGAGGCACTGAGGAGGGTCCTGCGTGGAGGGGAGCCTGCTGGGAACATGAGCTCAGTAGAGCTCACACCGCATGGTGACCCCTGGGCAGTCCCCAGGCTGGCTTTCGGCAGGACTGGGGTCCCCACTGCAGCCAGAGCCCTCCCACAGCCACTTTTCACTCTGCTTTGTGCCCCCTGAGCAGGACTGGTGGGGCACACAGCCTGGGCTGCATCCCCAGCAGGGCAAGGGGGGAGCAATCTGCCCCTCTGCTCCGCTCTGGGGAGACCCCCCTGCAGTGCTGCCTCCAGCGCTGGGGCACCAAGAGCAGAAGGACACAGAACTGTTAGGATGAGTCTAGAGGAGGGCAACAAAGATGCTCTGAGGGCTGGAGCACCTCACCTATGAAGACAGGCTGAGAGAGCTGGGGGTGTTCAGCCTTTCAAGAGAAGGCTTCAGGGAGACCTTATAGCAGCTTTCCAGGACATAAAGGGGACCTATAGGAGAGATGGGGAGGGATGCTTTATCAGGGAGTATAATGACAGGACAAGGGGTAATGGTTTTAAACTGCAAGAGGGGAGATTTAGATGATATTAGGAAGAAATTCTTTGCTGTGAGGGTGGTGAGCCCCTGGCCCAGGCTGCCCAGAGGAGCTGTGGCTGCCCCATCCCTGGAGGGGTTCAAGGCCAGGCTGGACGGGGCTTGGAGCAACCTGGTCTGGTGGGAGGTGTCCCTGCCCGGGGCAGGGGGTGGCACTGGATGGGCTTTAATGTCCCTTCCAACCCAAACCATTCTGTGATTTTATGACTGTAAACCAGCTGCAGTCTGACAGCTCTGAGTATACCTTCCACAGAAGAAATGAAACCCCAGCCTGTGCACATTTGCTGTGTAAGTTCTGCACTTCGATATATATATCTGCAATGTCTCAGAGAGGCAGGGCAGCAATTAGCTAGCGACTTTTTGTCATACCATTGGCATTATGCTGCCGGCCACTCCACTGAAATAGTGATGTGCAGCAAGCGAAACCACACCAGCTCCATGAAAATGGAAACCTCTGGCCACCTTTCCTCTCGCAGGGCACCCCACAGAGTCAAATACGTTGACTGGGTGTAGCCCACCAGCGTGCTGAGCAGTGAGCCTGCATCGCATCTCATATAGGGAATTTTGCATAGACCCCAGCAGCTAAACACGGTTCTCTGGGGCTGCTTCGCTCTCCTGGAGGACCTTATTTGTATTTCTGAACTGTCTGGTGGGAGCAGCAGAGAGGGATGAAAGATCGGGACAGTAGCTGCTGCAAATGAATTGCCGTATCGCGGGTACTGAGTGATTATTTTGCAGGTAGCTGAGGCTGGCTGGGCGATAACTGATGTCCTGGGCTGGAGAGAAGCAGGGCTGTAGTGGTCTGGCTGGGGAAGTGAAAGGTGGAGGGGGTAAATAAAAATCTTACTATTTTCTAGCTCTTTCTCCCTGGCTATTTTTTATCCGGGTGCGGGAAGGGTGTATTTGCAGCATCGCGGGAACCGGACCATCAGCTCTTCTTTCAAAGAGCTCGTTGCCTGCCATTAAATTGCACTGTATAATATCATAAATCCAGAAGGACGTTTTCATTCATGAGCTTTCATAGTAGCTGCAGAAACAATTCTTCCCTCTCTGAAGCGGTATCTGCCTTTCACATTCTCAGGCACGCATTTCCCAGGATAGTATTTTTTTTCCATTCCGTCTTACGCGTTATTTTATACGTTATATTTCTGGCTTTCACTTGCACACGGCTGGGAAACATCGCTTATCCAAACAGAGTTCCTTTTCCTCTCTAACTCATCTTTTTCATCTATAACTTATTTTGTTTCCAGTCATGAAAAAACATTTACAAATTATATCTGACAGCATCTCACCAGCTCCTGAGATTTCAGATGTGTCTTGCTCCTTGGTATTTTTTCTGCTAAATCGCGTGAACAGGACAGAAAATGTGTTGGAAAAGCAGCATTTTATCATAAATTAACCCTGATTTCTTCATTGAGATTCTAGTGATATTGCCAAATTACCTCACCTTCTGCTAACTCCTGATTGCCTTTACTATCCATCCTCACAATTAAAAAATCGAACAGACAGACCATTATGCGTGAAAAGTAGTTTTTAACACAAGAAAATGAAACATAAAAAACAAATGCTAAAACGAATAAACTTCAGCAAATGCAAAACTGCAGCTGTCATCCTTATCATCAAGAGTGGCAACAGCATCGCAGATAAAAATGAAAATCCTCAAATTTAGTCAATGTTCCATGATTGTACAGTGCCAGGCACTTACTGTACCAGCCCATAGCAAGAACTCAGTAAAGGGTTAGTATTTCAACTGAAAAGGTGTGGGAAGAGGGATGGTGTTTTCTTATTTTAAACCAGATGAACAAAGGCACAGAAAAATTATGTATGTCGTCCAAAAACAGAGAGGAAACCTAGAATAAAGTTAGCAGTCAGCCTCTGAAATCCCAGAACAATGGCTAAATCACAGTTAATTTCTCCTACGTTCTTGGAATTGCGCCCATTTTTGCCGTATTCCCCCGAGTCAGGGCACCTGGCGTGAGAGTTGTGGCCTCAGCAAGACACGATCCTGTCTTCAAAGCCAGCTAGCAACCCTCTTCCAAGAAATTCCTTAATTGGTAAATGTGGGATAATTATGCCACTGAAGGTCTTACTCTGACAGAGATTAACTTTAAGCCTTGAAGCATGAATTTTTATGGTTCTTCCAAAATCTAGTTTATTAGCACTAAATATTATTACTCAAAGCATCCACGTTACCCACAGACATGACATGTCCACTCCATCTCAGGAATCACACTCCCACACTGATGCATTCCATTACCTATTTAATTAGCACGATATTTTTGTGGTGGACGTTAGAGGATAATACAAGGCCCATAGGCTTCTCAGTTAATGAGTACTACCAGGTTAACGAAGGCGGAGAATGGAGAGGAGCACAGCATATTTTTGACTAGTCCCAGTATCCACAAGTGAGATTTCAGATGAAGGTAAATAAGGCTGAAATGCTGCCAGGCTTGTTTCTCCAGATTTCTGAACGGCTTCCCCTTCACCGTGTCCCTGCCGAGTTTTGAATTTTCTTTGTGCCAAACTTCATACAAACAAATGTGCAGAAAATTCATTTCAAAGCCTAACTTACGCTAATACCAGCAAAAAACCAAACATGAAAGGAGCCTGTTTGAGCACTAAGGCTATGGCTGCTCTTTCTGTGATCACTTAAAAGAGGAAGAGAAACAATAAAGCCAGATTTACTTTCAGGTCATCACAGCTAAGCCCTAGATTTTGCGTAAACAGATACCAAACACACCTAAAACTCTTAACCAGCTTTTTTTTCAAGGACACAAAGCAAAATGGAGCTTTGGAGTAGGAGGGAAGGAAAACTTCATTGCGCCTTTATAGGAACTCTTTAAACTCTCTTTTCAAGGTTTATTTTTGCTTTACAGCTCCCAGAAACTCATATAATGCTCCAGTTGAGATCAACAGAATCAGGCACCTGAAGGAAATGTGCGATGAGAAACCCCCGCTGAAATAATGTTATTTTTATACGCATATTTCTAAAGTTACTATTAAACTATCAGGAGATAAAACAGGTTTTTTTGTTTCCTTGAGTACCCGAAGATACTGAGATGCTCAAAGCCTTCAGTGCTGGGCACTGAGGGCAAACACATGCAGGGGCTCTCTGGCCAAAAGCGGCAGGAGCAGCTCCTCGGATGGGGTCACCCCTGTTCCCCCCCATCACCTCCTGGGGAGAGGTGAGGCTGGCCAGAAAGCTGCGGCCAATTAGAGGCAATTAACACAGCTAGAAATCCATCCCAGGCAGCTATTAGCGAGACACTCAGGGGAAGGGAGGGGAAGATGAGTCCAGACGCTTGGTTTTTCACTTTTTTGAGCGGCTACTCAACAGAGCAATGTCTGTGCGAGACTCCCCTCCCCTTCCTCTCCCCTGTGCCAAGGGAAAACACCCCAGGGTGCAGGTCATCCACCCCATCTGTGCTCATCCCCCACATCTACCACTCTCCAGCTACCTCCTAATACTCCAGATCATCCTTTACCCTCTCTGCTGCATCCCAAGGTCTCTCTAGGAGAAGGCTTCCTCCACCCCAAGCCCAGGCCACCAGGGAGCTCACTGCGCAAGGAAGGGGAAGAATACAGCTAAGACGATGACGGTGCTTTCTCTTAGGTACCTCATCAGAGACATACCTTGAAGGGACTAGATGTAAATTAAAAGTGGCCTTTGACCCTGCCTGCTTCTCATGAGCTGATGAAAGGGGTTATAAAGCAAGGACTGAGGCAGGACAGGGGTGTTTCGGGGCCACCCTGTCCAAGGGGAGGCCAGCTCTGCTCCCAGCCAGGCTGCACAGACCTCGGAGACTGCGCCACTTCCCAAACCTCTGCTTTTGCACTCCCGAGCTTGAGACAAAGGTACGCGCGGGTCATTTACCCAAACAGCAGCTGCAGCTTGAACGAAGGCCGCCCAGCTTTTCAGTTTTGCACTTGCATTCATGGACATGTAGTTTTTTTACAAATGGGTGATGAGTTTAGGTCAGCTGGGGATCAGCGTGGGCTCCTTCCTCCCCTGCAGCAAAGCTCCCCTTGCAGTGAACTTGTGCGTGGGCTGAAGGCAGCCCTGGCAGAGGGGCTCCAAAGGCAGTAACTCAGTTATCGCTGCCCTATAAGATACACAGAACTCCCTCAAAATTAGGTTTTTTAGTTTCTTTAATAGGACAAAGATGGTGTAATCCCCTTCCAAACAGGCAGCAACCTGACTCCTCCTTCAGCCCCTTGCTATGCAGCCCCTTAAAACCAGCAAACCATCCCAAGCAAAGCCCCAGGCAGCTTTTTCCAGCTTCTCTCCCACTGTTGGGCATCGAGACAGGACAATTCTGCTGCCACTGATGACCAGCTGGGCTTTTCCCCACTGTGCTGAGCTGGCCACCACTCACACCCTGCCTTCAATCCCAGGCCAGGAGCAATCAGCGCACGGCCCTAATCGCTTCTGTGCTAACTAGCTCTATGTGATCTTGCCATAGTAATTACTCTGCAGTCCAGCAGATAACGACTTTGGGGTAGCACAAGCCATACACCTACTGCTGGGCAATGCCGGTCATCGCTCCAGCACAGCCGGACAAGTCTTCTGCCAGCTTCTGCTTGGCCCTGCTCAGCTGTAATTCACATTTGCACACACTTTTCTGCACTGTCTTGTCAGGCAGAGGCACAGGTAAACAGAAACCACTTAGGTAAAATTATCCTTCTCCCCTTCCATCCCATTTTCCCTCATTACATCCTTCCCCTGACCACGGTGAACAGATGATCTTCTGCAGCACACGCCCCAGGAAGGCGGGTAAACGTTTATTGTGTCGCTCAAGTTAAGAAAAGGCTTTTAATCTCTCAGAACAATTTGCCTCGCCAGCTGTTAGCTGCCCAAGTTCACTCCAGCTAAGACCCCCTGGTATCTCAGTGTCTAAGGAGTATTGTGCACTTAAAGCCTATTCTGCTCTCGTTAATTCTCTCTAGATGGCAGTGGAATATGCAAATATTTGCAGCCCCTCAAAACCTGTGCTCCAGAGACCTGTCCTCCAAAGTGGCCGAGAAGGTGTAAAAGCACAACAAAAACCCACAGGGGAAGCAAGCCTAAGCACCGAAAAATTCTTGTAGGCAGCGCTGTGGCTGCACATGGGCTGTGTGCTGATGGAGGCATTGGGTCTGGGAGGGTAAATCTTTTAAATTTTGCTTGCCATTTTTGGGCCAGCAGCCTTACATGGCCAGGCTGCTCTATGAGGCCAGCAACACCAGCCCCAGCACAAAGCCAGGCCCTGGCACCGAGGCCATCCACATCAGAATAATTGCAAATAGAGGATAGCCAAAAAATTGAGAGCAGACAGCATGAAAGTGTCAATACAGAATTCAATGGGGGGAAAAAAAATGTTTGAATCACTCATTTTTAAGGACATAACTAGTCTCACTAAGAAGTACATTTAGAGTAAAATTATCTGAACCAGGGCAGAGAAAGGTCAGTTAATCCTTTTACTTGGAGTTATTCCCCAGGATGTATTTTTTCTTGTTCCATGCGAGTCTTTGTATGACAGGGGTCCTAATCTTCAGTGCAATTAAGAATCACGGAATTTTCATTTTCACAGTTGCTTCGATCTCATCTGGCTGGGGGAAATGCAGTTGCTAGCCCCACTTCTTCACAGTATTAATTTTTCCATTGGCTTTATGGAAGCTATCAATTTACCGGCTGGCTTTTGTCGTGATCCAAAAACATCATCTCAGTAACGTTGTTATCTTCCAGACATATTTCACAGATATCGTGAAACTGGTTTATACTGATATCTTACTTAACATCTGGCTGACAGGACAATTGCAGGGAAATATTGCCGGAGATATAAGGCCATTATAAGATAAATAATGAGCTTTAAAGCTTAACAGGTTGTTTTCTTTAGAAGGGATCACGCTAATGTTCCTGTGTGCAATATAGCCACTTGCCATACAAAGGCGAGGTGGAAAACATCCCTTAATGCATGAAATAAATCCTAGAGAGTGACTGAACAACAGCTTAATCCTGAGATGAAGTTTTTCATGGGCTTCTTGAATTATCTAATTTTCCAGAAGTGAGTGACTGCTTCTGGGAGTGTATGATAGCTAGTAACACATTCCAGAGTCATTAAGGTTTATCATGTAAATCTCTATTCGAGTGCCTTTAAAATGCATATTACTTTCTTGATAAACTATGATGGCTCCTTAGGAGCTGTTAATACGAATTAGGGTGCATACCATACATAGTAGAAAGCCTTATGAAAAGTACTTATTCCACATGCAGGGTAATCAGCTTTTAAATTATATTAAATACTGCAGCTGTAACGTTTTCTCCCCCTGTCTCGGGAATCAGAGGGCTTTTATAAAAATATTTTTTACTGAATTTCATGTCCTCAGATAAAAGCCCAGGTTTGATTTTGTGCAAGGAGGAGGTGAGAAGTCGGAGACTGACAAATTGCAGGGAGGGGGAGACGAGCTCCTTTCGTTTATACCAGTTAAAAATCCCCAGATACTGCTCTCATAAACAAATTCTATAATCTAAAATGTGTGTTGCTTTTGATCAGAATCTCCCTGTCTACATGTGAGAGGAGTTTCTTGCTTATTCTTTTTACATCTCTGTCCTTACATTTGGAGTCTTCTTTTGAACATAACCCAGCTATTTTTTGATCTCAATGGGGCAAATTTATTTCCTATAGGCACAGAGGGCTTTGATGTTTATTTACCATACCATAGCACTACTGCAAACATCATCCCCATCTGGAAAACCCTACCCTGATCCATATGAAATGAATAGGATGAGAGAGAGAAAAGTTGCATTGACTTCAGCTAGAGCGGGGTCAAATCACAGCATCTCCCTTCAGCCTCCTCTGGGCTGGTCCAAGGCCAAATGAGGTTTCAAGCCAGGCAAGAGGGACCTGGAAGTGAGGTGGTTGCTGGGGGAATGGTGTAAACATTAGCTCAGCTATAATTATAGCCAGCTTGTTGAAAGGAGATATTTGGCTTGAAATAATGGCTGAGAGAAATCTGAGTAAAAGACACAGGATCTGTCCCACAATGGATAAAGCCACCTTGTAATCACCACGAGTGGTGCATGATCCCCACAGATGGGTTGTCACAGGCCAAGGGAGGATGGCTTCACATGTGTATTGTGACAAATAGACAGACTGAACAAAGACTGCCTTCATACAGGGAAGAGACATGAGGATGGGTCCACGTTTTGCCTTTTCTAACGGAAGGATCCCCAAAGGTCTCCATGCCATGTCTTTGGCAGCTTCACCCCAGCGCTCCCAAGTCAAGTAGAGAAGACAAACAGCCCTGCCCTGGCTGGGGACAGGGCAATAACTATTTGCAAACCTTCTCAGGTGCTTGCAAAATATGCCTGGGATCAAAATAGCCATGAGCAGAGGACAGGAGGGGAATGTGGAGAGCAGCTGTAAGCACTCGGAGAGTAGGAGAGCTGTAAGCTGCGGCAGCACTTGCCTGCCCTATGTGGTCAGCTAAATTAACCTCATAGAGTCTATGAAACCAGGGAGGAAACTCTCTCTCTCTGGTAACTGCTGCTTTCTGTTCATCAGTTACATGGTTTTGGTAGCTTTCGTAGTGTCACCACTTGGTACCAATTACACATTTGAAGACAACCTGCTGGCAAAAAGCTGCTAGCTCTCCCTACCATCATTTTGCTCACTAGAAGATTGCAACAGGCAGCAAGACAGTACAGCAAAGAGGGTTTGGTTACACATTAAACCTGTGGGTATCCATCTACAAAGTTCTCTGTTTATCAGCGATTCAGCTTTCTGCTGCTACTTCTGGTGGTGAGCACATCCTCTGTACACGTATATATCTTCTTGGCAGATTGAGACACGTAGGATTTGGAGAGAAAGGCTGATTTTTTCAAAACAACCTCAAGCAAACTCCTCACCTCAGATCCACTTTCTGTCATTCGCGGTTTTGATGGTATCTCCATCATTATCACATTATGCCTGAAAGCTTGTTGTTTTAGACTTTGGCAAGACCTGTTGAAAGCAACATAATTGAAACGTGTTAAAGCCTTTTTCAATGGCTCCTTTGTCTCACATGATCCATGACGAAATTTCTGAAGGAACATTTTCCTTCCCTGCGGCTCTTCCCTCAATTACTTTTTTTTCCTATGATGAACCTACTTGCTTTGAGTACAAACTTTCACCCTTTCACACCCTTTGCACGGAAGAAGTTTGGTTTAACTATGGCAACCACACATCAAAGGTAGGATCATTTCAGGCTCCTGTGTTTTTCTCTCTTTCCTTTGAGCAAGGGTTGAAATCTATGTGGCAGCGAGGCTTGTAAAATCCAGTTTCTACAGATGTTGGTCTGAGCTGTTTCTTTCTTTATGAGGAGCATCGGACAGAGAGGCAGATGCAGCGTCAGATTAGCTCTGCTGGTCTCGCAGGTGTGGGGCAGACGGCTTTGGATGTGCTCCAGGCACCCGGACACCAACAGAACGGCTGTCAGAATAATGTTGCGCTTTTATTGTATGAAAAGCCGTGTGGAAGCGCCAGGCTCCTCATTGCTTCTCATGGGGTGAGGAGCAGTGCTACGAAAGATTATAGTGCAGTTGGGAGGTATAGAGAAGGTGATAATTTATATGATAATGTCTAATGATAATGTATTGTATATTTGTTCACATAAATGATGAGACACTCACGGAGTTTATCACTTTCTGCACAATTTTTGTCCCTACACAGTTACACACTGAGGCCTTCAGTTGCCAGGACATGTTGACATTTCTTTTTTTTTTTGTTAAACTGAGCAAACATTCAAGTTGTATTCTATTAATCCAGGCCTAGGAGGTGGTTTTGGCATAGGATGCTCCTCTTGCTGCCATATCCAATGCCTCCAAGTCCTTGGCTTCATGCCTGGGTTTGACGCGGAGCGGACAGCAGGGCTGTGTGAGACAGACAGTTGTAGGCAAACAGATTGGGGTGCCATAAAATTAACACCTAAGTGTCGGGCAGAGCGTGAAAGCTAAAAATACCCGCCGTGCGCCTACAGCCAAATTTGGTGCTTGCATTAAACAGGCTTTTTCTGTCGCTCCTCACCCCGGCTCCAGGCCATCTCCTCCCAGCAGCTGGTCCCAGCAGCTCTTGGGCACTGCCCTGACAGTTTTGGGGTGGTCACTGATGCCCTTTCTCATGGTTCTCCCTCGATGGGAGTGACAGCCGAGCAGCAGGGCTCCAAAGCTGGTTTTGCAAATGCAGGAGCACCGATAGTCACTTTTCCAGCACTTCCCCGCCTTGCTTTCTACACCTCCCTGGGGAGATCAATAACAGACCAAAACCACTCAAATCGCACTTCCACACAACCTCAGGAGGGTGGGAGCACTGGGAGTACCGGAGAGAGCAACAGAGGGAAAATTACCCTGCAAAACATCCAAGACACTAACTATTTAATATATGCAGTTCTCCTGGAGAGACTCACAACTGTGTCTAATGGGCTGTGCTCTCCCAAGAACATTTTCTTTGAAGTGTTTACAAAGTGGATTTGGTAACTGTGGAGGGGCAGAAACAGGTACATCCCAGCTCCGTTGGCGCTCGGCCGCAGCGGAGAGCTGGGAGAGGTGCAAATTCAAGCTGCAAACCTGCACAGACAACAGGCAGAAGCTCGGTTTCGTACAGAGAAGAGGCGTACTCAAAAAGCAACGTGGTGGGGAAGCATTTTGTTCCCTTTCTCTGTAGCACCGCTGTGTCTTTCATTGGAAATTATTGAGAGGTGGAGTTAAATTTACAAGCTGCAAGGACACAGGAAAAGTTGATAACAGCCATGGGCTCAATCTATAGGGATTGATCCTGCCAGCGATTGAGCAGTCTTCCATTAAAGAGCTGACAGCAATGCTGGGTGCTCGATTTACCCTGCCGGGGCCAGGATTTTTTACCCAAACCTCCTCTCTGCCCTCTCCAGGACTGTCAGAAAATCTGTTCATATCACTAAAGACTTAATTTCCTTGATTGCCATAGCAATCCACAACATGCTAATCAAGCAGATGCAAAAATTTCTCGAGCAGACAGTCATGGTGACCGCAATGTCCCAGGGGAATTTTCGATGAGACTATGAAGCCAAAGAGGTTTTCCCTCTCAGTTTCAGAGCTCCCAGAAATGATCGCAAGGCATTAAAAAATTATCTCGACAGTCTCACTGGACCTGCTGGTCACAGCGGTACCTGGCAGCCTGCACTGATCTTCCTGCCTGGGGGAGCTTTGTTTCCACACAAATTCAGGTTGCTGCAATAGTCCCTGAAGAAACACTCTTTTGGGAGGACAAAACGCTGTCATGAGATCTCACACACAGCTCTCCTCCACTTCCCATCCCTCCAGCCTGCCTTCCCATCCCCCAAAAGGCTGGTCTCATCAATCCACCTGAGATCTTTCAACCTCTCTGACCCATTACCAATCAGTTAAATAATTAAGAGGTTTCCCCTCAAGCTAAAAATCCAAAGTTTAGCAGTTATTTTAAACAAAACACCAAAACAGATCTCCTGTAGCCTATTAAGACTTCCCTGAGGTTTCAAAGGACCTTGTTTCAAGCTGTCACTCATCACAGTTGTATTTAACCAGCTCCAAAGCAGCATGTCCTCCAGCAGCAGCTCCACCAGGGACACCAGTGTCATCCCACTTGACCCACACATACAGTGGTGGGGCTGGCAGAGGACCACAGCCCCCACCAGGGCCAGAGCTCAGACCTCTGTCTGAGTTTTAAATCAGACAATTACTCCCTGGTACCAAGGGATGAACCGCAGCGTTAGGGAGGAAGGCAGGCTGAAGTCACTGCGTTTTGGCCAAGAACACACATCTCCTGCTGTGTAAATCAGGCAGCACGGCATCTGGAGGTTCACAGCAGGCCTCTCTTTTGTAGCAATCAGCACAGGGAAATCATGGAAATCAGATCACAGAGGGACAAGACAGGAGTAAAAGCCCATGAAGAACTGGGATCAAGCATCATTCTGAGAAACCCACCACTGAGACTAGCACTGGGTATCTCCAGCCTCAACAATCTCCGCTGAAATGTGGCTGAAGTTCTGGTACACAAGGCAGTCAGCCAGGAAGGGAAAAATTATTTCAGCACAGGGTTGTTTCTATTTTTAACATTCCTGTGTTTACTTCTGCATTTCAATCAAAATGCCGGGAAGATGACTACCTGTGCACCGAATCGCAGAGGTAACTGGAGTGGTTTGAGACCTAGGAAAAGCTGCAGAGGAAGGAGGAGACAGATTTCGTAAGTGGGAAAAGTCGCTGATAACCAGGGCAATTAAAGCCCTTTTACCCACCTGGGAAATCCCTCTCCTGGCAATTCTGTGGGCAAATCAACAATAGGTTATGACCCCCAGATGTTGATTAGGGACCCGATGTTCCATCTGATGATTTTTAGGTCAACTCTTAGAGATTCACATCAGAAAAAGAGTTATTGGCCAAATGGAGCTTTTTGTCCCCCCAATTCTTTTAGCAATCTTTCCCCTGACCGAGGAATAGTTGGCAAATAAAGCAGCTACTCTCTTAGCCACGGGAGAGGGTTCACCCAGGCACATTACTGCAGACAACTGTGTTGTAGCAAGTAGTTAGCGATAATGAATAATTAATGAATAAATAATGTATTTGTGTCTCAATACCCCAAAGTCTTTGGGCACCTTCACAGAAAATAATTAAAACAATAGATTACAAATAAGATGACAAGTCCCCAGGCAAGAGGATGTACATAAAGCCGCAGCAATGCAAAACCAAAGAGGACGTAAGTGTGATGCAGAAGCTGAGAAGTTCTTGTGCTTTGCTCTAGACCCCACACTTCTGATCTTGCACCATGACCCAGCCCTGGAAAAGGAAGAAACCAAAACCAAAATGCAAATACCAGCTCTAGAAAGCAATATTCCCAGGCCTTACTGTCATAAAAGTATCTTAACACTAAAGATCTATAACTCAGGAGGGAAAACAAAAGTTTTCAGGCTAGAGAGGCCCAAATCCATGCATGCAACCAGTGTGAGATGCAGGTGGCTCCTGGACATATCACCTGTGAAGGCCTTTTCCAGTCAATCCTCCAGAGATCCCAATGGTTTGGGAGGCAAAGAGCAATTCTTGGCTGTTTCCAGCTTTGCACCTCTTACATAGACCTGTGCATGTATTACGACTGCTAATAGCTGGGATTAGCCAGAAACATCATTAGCAGAAAGCAGCCAAGAAGCAGGTTATATGTACAGACACCTTTGACCTTTGGGATAATCAGAGCCTTCCCCAAGCACAGCCTTTACTGGGAATTAAAGAAAGCAGCCTCCTCTCCCTGCTCTATACACACACACACTGTTTTTCAAACCCCTTTCATGCCGACTTGAATAACACAATCTTAGCAAAACACAATAGGCTAAAAGTGCTTTTCCTAACCAACCTGGTGGAATCACAAGGAAAGATTTCCAGCTACCATTTGAGAAGCAGCAGGAATTACATTTAAATAAAAGAATTCACCAGTCTGAATGGTTATGAGGAAAACGCAGAATGACTCTGGGGTTGTTTAGTCTCAGGGAGCAGAAGGGGAAAGTGGCCATTTGCAATCTGGAACACCTCAGTCCTTTTCACACAGATACTCAAAGAAACCTCTTCCCACATCTTAATTTCTCTCCTGATGGTGCAATACAAAGGTCCCTGGAGGCAAAAACCTAATATTCAGTTCTTCCAGTTGCTTACAAGCACTGCAAAGCCAGCATTTCCCCACCACAGAGAAAGACCATAGTTGTCACGTATGCCCATATATCCAACCTACAGCCTTACCAGTTATCACATCATATTTTCAATTGCACAGCACAGTTTGGCAATGCTGCAGCTTTACTCCATCTTAAGCAATCTCCTGCTGACTTAAGCTTGGTGATCCAACTGAAAACTAACCCCACAGCTCAAAGGACAACTCAGCTTGCCACCCATGTGATGGTATTAGGTGAAGAAAGTGGCAAAACCTGCACACCTAAGAGCAGAGGATGGGATGGCTTCCTACAGCAGTGCCCACAGTTAGTTCAGCATCAGTCAGTCAGGAAGTTTCACCTTGATTTTCATTGCTTCCCTCATTCCATTCCCCATTACATTTGTAATTGTCTCACAGAAGCTCATCATTAGGTTTCTCCATCACTTCTCAACTCCTCCCCGGGGCTCGATGCAGCGATGGGGAAAGCGTGAACATCCTCATGCATTAACGTAACACTTGTCAACAGCAACATTTCCCCACCTCCTGAAGCAATGATGCTTTTAGAGAGGGGAGAAAGCTGTAAATGTTGGCTTAACATCTCAAAACCTTTGCAGACAAATCAGTACCTGGTTTCATGTGCTCCAATGAAAGCAGCAAGGCTCTTTTAGAAACACTACAGAGTCAGTGGGAATCATATGTCACAACATTCCTGGATTTGGGGTTAGATCTCCCCTGTCCCTCCACTGAGGGAATCTCAGGGTGCATGTGTCAGTCCTTCCTCTTGGTGACACTAAGCATAAGAGGTGGGTGCAGGTTACAGAGCCAGTCTTTAGTGAAGAACAGTAATCTTTGGAGATCCATCTGCCTCCCTTCTTCCACTAAAGCTCGTGATAGTGGAAGAAGTTAAGTTTCTAGACACAGATTATTCCCCAAATGAGCTTATAAAATTGGACTGGACTTTTATAGATAGTCTATGAAACCAACTCCAGCACCAATGAGTATCATAACATGGTGAGAAACTATCTTCCATGGTTTTTTTCCCCTCCTTCCAACTATCCAGGACCAATTACAAGCACCTTAGTCACCTGGAACCTGGTCCAAAACACAAAGAAGTCAATAGAAACACTCCCCATTACATGAAGGCAAACTTTTAGGTTTGTATTACACGATCATTACCACTCTTCCTTAGCTTTTTTTCCTGCCCCCAAGACATCCCATTCTACTGTTTTATAGAGTTTGCTTCTGGTGCCTCTGGTGGCAGCTCAGGATCAGCCAGTCCTAACCCTGAAGTACCAGTGCTAGTGGAAACCTTGGAAAGAGGAGATGACGAGCAGGAACAGGGACCATCCCTGACCCTGAGGCCACCAGCTGCCTGCTGAGACAGTACTGGGCCATCTGCATCAAGCGGACACCACCAGCATCCTAACACCACCTTGTCATACCATCAAGTTTGCAGCCAGGCTCTGCTCACGCCTGGCTGGATGGAGGATGCTGAGTCCTGGCCCCAGCTCATTACCAATGTAGGTAGTTTAGGTACAAAATGTAGGTCTACTGAGCTTCCAGAAAGGTCATCGTGTCCTTACGCTTGCCGAAATGTAAGCTTGGGGTGCAATAAAGCACCTGTTGTTGAGTTCAAAAGTTCTCCTTCATACTTGAATGTCATGACTCTTTTTAAACAAATGTTTTATTTTCCATTTGCCTGGAGAATTGTGATCAGTCTGTGCTATAGCTCTAAAAGTGTGTAAATAATTACTACACCAGAGCTACTCAACCAGACTGCCTCCAATGAGGCTTTTTTGTTGAGTTTTTTTGCTGTTTGTGTTGTTGCATTTTGTTTTTTGAAACAGTAGATTAAAGGGTTATTTCTGTAGGAAAGAGACATCTTGGTAATACTGAAAATGAAATGTCCTAAATCAGAGCCTAGGAATGTATTATTTCACGCACTAGCTACTGAATGATGAATTAATAACAGTATCTCAAATACATCTTCCATCAATATGCTTCTTCAGATTCCATCAGCATTTAATTAACATAAATTATATGACACGAGGAGGATTCAGGCAGTCATCAAAAAGAACACTTCTCTTGTAAGCTACTGAAATTCTTGTGGTTTCCTGCAAGGTAAAAATTCTCACACACACACACCCTGCAATTCATCACAAATCAAGTATTTTCACAGCAAATTTAGAGCTGAGTTTTTCTAGACTTTCTCAGGATAGGATATTTGATCTTTGGCTTTGGTTCAGGTCATCTTCTAAGTTTTATGCCAAGGAATAGCAGTTATACAAAGGAAATAATGGCAGTATCTGGCTGTGGAGAGACCTTCAGCAGTCCCTATAACCCCACAGTGAAATGGAGCATCAGTAAATCACACAAGCCATTTCTCATTTAAGCATCTTAAGTGAAGAGAAAATAGTTATGACTGTCCTAAAATCCCTGGTTATTTTTTAAAAATCTCATATCAATACAAAAGGTCTTACTGCTCTTCCTTCAAAAGGGCGCAAAGAAAAGCAGATTGACTCCAGGAAGCGGGAAGTTGAGGTACGCAGTAGAAATGTCAGCCAAACGACCAGAATGATGAGGAGGGAGAGAACAGCTGTAGTCCCCCATCAGGCTGAACAGCTTCCAAGTGCTCATTTGCAAAAAGAAGGGAACCAAGTGCAGAAGGTGAGAGGGAGATACAAGGACAAGCAGGCTCCAAATGGCAGAAACGGGCATACTGCTTTTTCTGTGAACCTTTCTGAAGCTGAGAGGGAGATGCTGGCTTTAACCTACAACAAAGAACTAAAAGCTGGCTGAGTTAAACCAACGAAAAGTTATTTGTATGAAGAATCACATTAAAAGCATGTCTTGTTATTGTTTTTGTGACTCACACTTCCATTTACCTGTATTATTTTGTCCTGAAATTTTCTCCAGTGAAATAGCTGATTCTGAAGTGACCTGACAAACCAAAAATATTTTATCCCTAATAGATGTGGTTATTCTTTAAACTAGGGTAGGGGTTTGCTAAGGAGTGTCCGGCTCCCCTCAGCCTGTGACTCCAGGGAGGGCAGGGAGCGCAGTGCAGCAGCAGGGATGCTGCTCTGCAGGCTAGGATGGCAGAGCCGCGTGTACCTCTGGAAAGCAGCTCCTCCCAGAGACTAGCAGCAACTACAGAAGCTTTCTGATACCTCGCAAAGAGCAGATCCTAGCCCCAAAAGTCTTTGGGGAGTTCGTAACAGATTGACTCTCCTTTGCATTGCATGAAGGAGAAAGCATGGCAATATAAATAAATGGAGTTAATGTATACTGCAAGCGGTGGGGAAAAGATAAGCCCTGCATTCAATTACACTGTTCTAGTCCATATAATCCACTCCAAATTAGTTAATATAAAGCTCACTATCCAATAGCCCTCCCTGCTATTGTTACGAGTTGCCATATAGCAACAGCGCTAAGCGCCACGCAATCCTGCGGCAAGCAGCTGCTCGTTCTCCAAAGAGTTCACAAGAGACCAAATAAGCAAAGGAAAAATAATAACAGCGCAAAGCGTCCAAGATTTGGGACCAAGGCGGTAACTGAGGCAGGAACAGAGCCCGTGTCCTCCTCGTCCTTGCTGCATGCCATGGACTCCACAACATGCCTTTTGGTCTGTTGGCTTCTTTTGACATAAGACACTGTGCTAATACTCCGGCATTAATGACCAATAGGTCATTAACGACCAGAGTTTCCATAGGTATCATACAGGTTTATAAAGGCTGACAAACAAAGTAGCCAGCATGGAATAATCCCTTAAACAGGGGAGTTCTTTCCTAAACTGGGTGATAATGGGTGTCACCATAAAAGAATCAAAGATATCCCCCCACCAAAAGCACTCCTGCAGGAAACTGTTTTCAAAGCATGCCGCATCCAGGCCCACAGTCAAAGTAGTTGTGAATATTTGCAAAGCCCATCTCAAACTCTGGTCCAAGAGCAAGTCTCATTTGAGGTTTTCACACTAAATCAAATCACTTGCCAATATATTTGAACCTCAGCTTGGAAATGGAAACTGTGGGACCATCATTTGCATACCTCCATTCACCTCCACCCCATCCTTTTTCATATCTAGGATTGAATGCCTGAAGAACCGTTCTTCAAAAGCAGCAATAACATTGCTTAATCACCCCCCCAGAGCAACATACTATTTAAAAATGGGAAGATGTAACCATCATCCCTCCTTCATCCACAGATCAGCACTTCCCAACCGTATCTTTACATTACCTACACATCTTTGGGTGCACATTCACACCACAAAATACCACCAGAAGCAGCTCCCAGCAGCACAGGTAGCGGCACAGGCAGGAGATTTGGTACCACTGAGGATTTGGCATTTTTACAATAGCGACTGAGATTTCCGAAAGGGAAATGAACTGTCCGAATCTAATTACAACTCGGCGTGAATTAGACTCCAAACCGTAAGTCTTTTTTAAAACAAAAAAACCAACCAACCAACAAAACCCAACAAAAACACCCAGGCCAGAATTAGTAACAAAAGCATTTGTTGGGTTTTTTCCCCCCTTTGCTTTTGCGTTTTTCATTCCATGAGTATGAAGCAATGCTGTGCTATGACAGGCAGTGAGAGCTAAACTGAAATGCCGCTTCTGCTATAATCCCTCTCTTTCAGTTGCTCATTTCCCTTTCTCATGACATTCTCAAGAGGCTTATTAATAACAACTGGGGAGACAGATCTTCCCCATCTCTAACTTCGCAACAGGTACATTTTCCCTGGGACATATTACTGAGATTCCTTCCCCAGGCATCCCTCCTCCACACCCCGTTCCTTAAGAGCAGTGGTATTTCCAGAAATTAAGTTAGCTCCACTAACTGTGTTATGTCCTCCATTCTTGACAAACCACCCTCAATTGCCTTAATGTTCTCATTATGTTTGATACATTGCATCACTGTTCATTTATTATAGCATTTTAACTTAGGTTCAGATTATATATCATTGGTGGAGCTCTCTGGGATAAAGGGCAAATGAATACTTTAATTGCCTGATAAATTATTAAGGACACTCCTTTAATTGGGTAATGTGCTGTTTACATCTTTGAAGCAAATACTTATGGAATTTGTATGGGTGCAGATTTTTGCTAAACACACAGCTACCAGCCATTACCTCCCCTTGAGAATAATAGTTTTATCAGGCTATTAAAATAAACACCACGCAGGGTAGATTATGCCAGATGCAAGGCGAGATCTACAGCTGGAACGAAGAGGCAAGTCGCCATCAAAGTCAAAGGAGTTACATTGCCTTACATCAGCCAAGGGACTGGTCTTCTGCCTCCAACAGATTTCACTTAAAGCCAGGCAAAATACCAAGAGACCTACATTTTCCACTGCTTTAGCTAACCTAGTTCATTTGAACTGAAATGGGTCACAGTGTACCCACACAAGGACTTCAGCAGCGAACCCGACTTCAGAAAGAGCACAGGGGAAATGCAGCTGGGGAGAGCAAGCGCATATCGCGTTAAACAGAGCCCAGCATGACAGAAATCTGGTCTTCTGGCTTTGTCTTGCAACGCAGGTCAAAAGTAAAACATCCCCTGGAAGGGCACAGCCTACACAGCCACTTACAGTCCGTAGGGAGAGGATGGGGCCATAGAGCTGAGAGGGAGAGACACACTCCTGCTTGAGACCTCTCCACTCCTGGCTTTCTCTTCTCTCTGTTCATCCCTGTACTTTGAAACTGGGTTTTCTTGAAGTTTTGCAACATCCCTTCTTTCCTGAGCTGTGTGAATGCAAAAATATTTGTCGCGTCCTTTCCAGCCATATGCTATGTATGCTTCTTGCTTATTAAAATAGAGAGAAGGGAGCAGATTGTCTAGGGTGAAGCTTTGTGCTGCTCAAAAGTATTCAAGAAATAGGCTTTTCAGGATAAGTTAACATTTCAAAGGTGTTTCATTTCTATTTGTTATCAGCTTTTGGTAAACACAGTGTGCCTGAGCTCAGACCCCGCATACAAAATACCACCGAAATGAATTGTACTTCATCTCACTCCACCTCAACCCCTGCCTGTCCAGCTCTTCATGGGTTGAAGGGAAAGAGGCGCTGAGCCTACAGGGGACAAAGCTACTCTTCTATTTCTATAAATACTCAGTGGCTCCATTTTCAGCTGGTTTTGGAGCAGTCCCTCTGTGGTTGAGGGCAGTCCCTCCTGGGACCACCAGGGCTAAGTGACACGCAGTGGACAGGAGCATGCAAAGAGCCCTTGAGGAGGTGAAGACAGGGGAAGCAAGACTGTATTAATGCCTGGTTTAGCAATTTGGGCACAGATATCCACTCCTGTCATTAGAGGGACTTGGCACTTACAGAGAACCACAGCAAGGGGCAGCCACAATTACACCCAAATGAGATCAGCTGGAAGATGGGCAGCACCATGAGCAAGCAGATGTAGTGGGGGAACTTCTCCTGGGGCCCTCTGATATACCCTGTGACCTCCTTCTCTCCCAAAAAACGATTTTCACCAGAATTGCACAGCCTAGGGCCACCTGGCTTTCACTTTATTTAAGGCTCCACTCTCATTCCTCTATGGCTAGAGGACAACAAAGCAATTTGGGAAGAAAAATATACATACACACTCATGTATATATTTACATGTACATCATATGTATCTATACACATTGCTTTCCCTAATGGAAAGATGACGCTTTGGTGTCTTTGTCTTCTTTATCTGTCAAGAGGACAGGTAAATTCCTACCTGTTGGGGTAAGAATTCAGCCCCACATCGTACCACACAACCCTGTTGCACAGCAAAGGCTGGGCTTGGCCCCCCTTTTCTGCAGCACTTGGGTGAAAACACAGTTAAGCCTTACAGATAAAAGAGCACTCTGTTCTTTCAAGGGCTGCTGAGGAAAACGCAGTCACAGACCTACTGCTTACTGTTGGTGAACCTCAATAACAAAGTCAAATTAGGTGAAATCCCAGCTGATGCCTCCTTACAAAAGCTGAGGTTGAACCACTGCAACCAGAAAAACATCTAATTCAATGCCCAGATCTTACGAAAATCAATCCCTGAGAACATGTGCCCAAACGAAAACAAGTGTAGGTGGAGAAATTCCTCAGGTTAATGCTTCCAAACAGATCAATGCACTAACTCCTGCGGATTGATTTCCTGGAGCTCCAGCACCACATTAGCTCTTCAGGACAATCCTAATCTGCCACAGAGCTATGAAACCAGGGAGGGAGGCTATATCTGCAGTTTCTTGCCCCTTCTTCTCTAACTCTTCCCCTTTCGACTCCCCCTGGACTCTAGCCGCTTGCCCACCCCCTTGAGGAGAGCCCAGCAGAGCCTTCCCTGCTCCCTGTTGCCTCTCCATCTTGGTCTCCACCACAGAGCAGTTCCGCCAGCCATTCAATGGGGTTTCTACCCCAGATAACCACTTTTCTGCTCCAAGTTGCAGGGCTTTCATCAGGGATAAAGGCCCCATAGTTTCAAGATGATGGGCAGGACCAAGAGCCAAACCAGGAGGGGGCCAGCGAATTCTAGATGTACAGAAAATCCCCTTTCCCAGTCAGCTGTGAAGCAGGCACAGGCTATTCACTCATTTCAGCATTTCTGCTGTACCGTACCATGCTAATGGAAGGTGCAAAGAACTCAACCCAACTGTGCCCTCGCTTTTATGGGATCCATCCCTCCTCCTTTCACTGATAACCTTTTAAATTGCATCTCAAGAGGGCCCCTTTGCCAGTCAAAACATCATTGCCTTGCTCAATCAGTTATAATGGCAGGGTGGCTAAGCTGTGTTACACTGATTGTGCCGTTAATGGGGGCAAAGACACTCAGCGTACAGCTCAATAACCATTACAGTTACCTCAAGGTAAAGTTTACCTCCCATATTCATGCTATCAGAGGAGAGTAGGCTCAGAGAACACAATGGAGAGAAGTAAAAGAGCTTTAAATGCACATTTTGGAGATGGTGGTGCTTTTTAAGTCTCTTCAGGGCCTTTAGCTTCACACGCAGTTGACAGTGAAGCCCCAGGGGAGCCTGGCTGGGTGGGATTCCTGCCTGCAAAGTATCCTGGAGGTGAGATGCTTCGTACCATTAAACTCCTTCATAGAATGGTTCAAGTTAGAAAGAACGTTAAAGATCATCTAGTTACAACCCCCCTGCCCTGGGCAGGGACACCTCCCACCAGCCCAGGCTGCTCCAAGCCCCGTCCAGCCTGGCCTTGAACCCCTCCAGGGATGGGGCAGCCACAGCTTCTCTGGGCAGCCTGTTCCAGCGCCTCAGCACCCTCAGGGCAAAGAATTTATTCCTTCCATGTGGGGCTGAAGGAAACTACTCATCCCAAGGACCACTGACATCGGTATGGCTGCTCCCCTGTGACATGGGGGCCCAGGCACCAGCCGCTGACAGCCCACTGCTGAATTTGGCCTTTCTCCCAACTACTCCTTGCATATTTAACGGGTGCCGCTTCCCACTCCAGCTGGCAAAAGCTCTGCATTTTATTCTGCTTTTGGATGCCTGCATGCAACTCCCAAAGCTTTTGACCCGCTCATGTTTTATGCTCTGGAGGTCTGCTGTTCTCCCTTTGACATTAGCTTTACCACCATCCTCTCCGAGTCAGTGCTTTACCACACAAAACACAACATGAACGAAGTCAATATGCCTCCGACTGCCCCGCTCATCCGTAAAGAAGGTCCTAGACAATGAAGTGCAGTAACAAGCTCATAAGGTCAATTCACCATCTTCACCGTCTTTAAACTCCCAATGCTTGGATCGGTTTGTCTCCTGAGGTTATTCCCACAACAAAATTTGTACCTTCTCCAATTTGGGGGGGGAGGGGCGGGCAGGACAAATTGCCAGGCAGAAAGACAGCCATGCAGTGGGTTGAACAGCCACTGCTGACCCAGGACAGTGCTTGTGGGACTCTTTGCTGCCTCTGCTCAAGTCTACACGTGGAGCAGCAGCCCCCCAGCCTGGGCTGGGCACGATGCTCACAGGGAGCACAACCCACAGGCAGGGAGCAAAGCGTCCTCCCTCCTGGGGAAACACCTTGCACCACCACCCCTTGTACCCACACACATGCAGTTAGTGCTATAGGAGTGGGACTACTCTGGTATAAGGCACAAAATATACACACAAAGGTTTAGAGGATGTGGGTCACAATGGTGCATAATGTCTTGCTGGGAACATGAGTCTCTCCAGGACTCAAGCTCAATCCAAGGTGGATAAAGTGAAGAGGACAGTGGAGGAAAGGGCTTGTCTTGCTGGAGAAACATTTGAAATGGAAATCCATCTCTGAAGGAAAAGATCCCATTGTGTTTTCCATACCCCACTGCAGCCCTGTTGTCGGCTTCCTCACCTGGCTCAGCCTCAGTGATGTGTCACGCAGCTATAAAGTGACATAAAAGACAAAAAAGGGTGCATATAAAACCTGTTCTGAATCATAAATGCTCCCAAACGCTATAGGCTGACAATAATGCAGGCTAAAAATAATATAGAATTTAATTTGTAGCGCTCTACAAACTATTACAAACAGGCAGCGGAAAATAGCTTCCTATTTTCTTCCCTTTACCTCAAGGCATTTCTTATCTGCCTTTGCCAGGGTGACCATCTATCACATCTCTTCACGTGTGCTGGAAAAAACAGGCATGTTGCATCTGATCATGCTGCTTTATCTCTACCAGTGTTTTAGGAGTCGTTTCCACCTTGGTTATGTTAACCCGATATCATTATTTCTGAGCAAGCTCCCGCAGCAGGACTAAGAGCTGCCCAGCAGAGGCCAAACCCAGTGCAATCAAATATGCTGCTTTTGTATTTCAGACACTGATTTCAAAGGGTGTGAGTGCACCATTTCTCTGATGTCAGAGGCAAAGCAAAATTCAAACTTCCAGGAAAGTTTTAGAAGAGGCAATATGTATTTCCAGCAGGGGAGGTGGTATGGGAGGAGGGAGGAAAGCCCACCAAAACCTCTACTAGCACAACCAAAGCTGCATCCAAATCTGACCATGTCTCCTTGAAGGCCAGAGCAGTTTAAACAGCTTTCAGCTCCAGCTGAGCTCCGCATCCCCATAGCCATGGGTGGCTGCACCCCACTCCCCCATGAGCCCCACAGCTCCGGCACAGGGGCTGCAGCTCTGCTCCTGCACTGCCAGCCTCCAGCCAGAGCAGGAGCACATGCATGGAGAAATCACTCATTTCCACATCTACATCACCTGTAATTTAGCACTAAGGTTGCCCACAACAGGTAGATGGACATCCTTGTGCCCTGGGACCAGAAGAGCAGCAGCAGGCACAGCCTGCAGAGCAGGGCAAGACACAGCCCTGCAGTGTGCACCCAGGACCACGCTCTCACACAGCCTAAATAGCTCCAGATGCTGCAGTCGAGTAATTTAGAGTGTCATGTTTTAGCAATAAAAGAGAGAACATTGCGGGGAACAACCTTTGATATCCATACTGAAACCGCAAGCATCAGAAGGCTCAGGCTCTACTTCTTCGGCATCAAAGCTGCTATGTCAGGAAGAGCGGCACAGTTGTGTGTCCAAACATCGCACCTCTGTACCCCAAAACCCAGCAGGGGATTCTCAGCGGCAAACTCTTACTATAGCCAACCGGGCTGGGTGCTCTCCCATCTCACAGTCCAGGTTGGGCACTGGCAGAAGGAGCACCCATTTTAGATCAGCACTTCCACTCACCGAGTATCCAACAACTCTTGTAGAGATGGGCAAATAATGGAGCTTCCAGTCTGACAGACAAAGCAGGTCAAAGAGGGAAAATTTAGTTGCAGTAGATCTGAAAAGGACACTTTTCATTTAAATAATAAATCCCACATTTCATTTCAAGCCTACTTTAAATATTTTTAAATACACCGGTTTTTCAATTAAGGGACATTTTTACACTAGAAAACTAACTCAAAACAAAGTCCAAGAGTTTCATTTTGAAAGTATTGAAACAGCATTTTATGAGCTTTGAAACAAAAAGAGTGGCAGATTCAGAAATTGTTAACCTCCTCCTGTCTGCAGCCAAAACCATCCCTCTGATTAAGGCCATTTTTGTGAAAAGTTTGAGTACTTTGAGACAGAAAAATTGCACCGAGCTCATTCAATCTTAGTGCTGGGTATGTCAAATGGAGCTGTAGTTTGCTAAGACCTGCACATCCACCTGATGTGAGGCAGCTTTCACAAGGTCATAAATCCATTTGTTCATGGACCACGTGGACAATTTTGCAGTAATTAGACCTTGAGTGGTCGATTTATCTTTGACCGCAACTACTTTTTTCGTCATTCAGACGTATATCTTAAGAGAAAGGTGCATCCTCCTCATGCTCCTACTCACAACCAACAAGAAAAACCAGGAACAGGGATATCAGCTTATTCAGAATTGAGCCCTTTCTGCATCTCCAGCCCCATCACGCAACAGTGCTCTTGCAAATACTTCGGTTGTGTGAGCCATGGAGCCAATTTGGCCAAAACACGTAGTTTGGGCATCCCCCAAAAGGATGCCGCTTTTTCTGCTACTTTCATGTTATTGAACTACAGCAATGGAGGCTTGTGTCACTCATGATGACATCTCCAGGAGTAATTCCAGCACTCAGTTGACTCAGCAGCATCGCCATCGTCCCCGTGGCATGGCAGCAGTGTGCTGGAGCAGGCACAGGCTGCACTGCTCCATGCTTTAGGGGACTTAGAGGGAGCTGGCGTAGCCTTGCAGTGAGGCTGCCAGAATAGGCATTGATTTTGGCATTCCAAATACCTGCAAGGAAGAGGGGTGGCTGGACCAGAGAAGAGCACTCAGGAAGCATTGGTGACAACTTCTGTAGCCTGTGGGCCATCCTTCCCCTCCCTGCACTTCACAAAAAAAAAATATATATAGAAGGATCGACAGCAGAAGTGTGTCATCTACTCTCTCTGCAGGGATTAAAAAACTAGTATAAATTATCCTTTTCATTAATTACTTGATCCTCCCTAATCCCCTGTAGATGATGTTGACCTCGATAGACCAAATCTAGGTTTCTTAGCCTACAACAACCTCTTTACACTGTTTCCTAGTTTTGTTGCAGAGCTACTTTCCAGCTGTGTTGCATGCTGGCTGGCTTCCACCATGGCTCAGCAGATCCGTGGCATCTCCACTGCAAGCCCTGCCAGCTGCAAGGAGCAAACCCAAGCCCTCCTGCACTCCTCAGTGAACTGGTGTTTGTCATACTGCCCAAAAAAGGTGTAAATGCTCCAGAAAGGACAAAGTGTCCAAGATGACCCCCAACCCTGAGCCCAGGGAGATTTACATCCTCCTGCATGTAAGATTTTGGAGATCTCAGGGCTTTTGGACATCCCAGGCCAAACTAGCACCAACAGAAGAGCATGAAAACACAGCATAAGGCCAGCAGCACCATGGATCATCCCAAGCAAGTTCTAACGGATATCATAACTATGACATATAAATTGATTTTTTCGGACTAAACTCAATGGCTACTTATCTGCACTAGCAAATTAACATTCAATTAGATTTGCTAAATAATTCATGGCAAAACATTTGATGTGGTAGCAAGTTCCAGCAGTGAATCATCAGTGTTTCACATTATTGTCCTGACAGTAACCAGGATTATTTCTTAAACGAAGGCATCTCTCATTGTTTCCACCATCCACACCCAGAATCTTCTGGGGCTTGAAGCCTCACCATTTCATATTGCCCGAGGCTGCATTTGAAGGGATAAAAGGAATTGTTACTATTGAGATTTTTAGTTTGAAGCAATTTAACCATACATAGAAGCACAATTTACTGCTGGATTTTTTTTCCAGCAATGAAACACATTTGGAGCTCAGCAAATCTTTTGTGATGAAGTGATGCAGAACCACTGTTTAGTCATGCAAATTAAATGAGAGTTGACTAAAAAGCATTCTGGGGACGATGAACCTTTTGCCAAAACTCAAAGATTTCTATTGTCGATCAAAAGGCACAAAACATTTCCAAATTGTCTTTTATGCGCATGCATTGTTGGGAGAAGGGCAAGCAAGACAGAGTAAGCGTTTCCTGCAGTCCCTGCTCTACCTGGAGTACTGAGTATTGTGCGAGTGACGGGAATAGTTCCTGAAGAAATTTCTCAACGGATACGTGGTGTTACTACTGCAAGTTGAGAGAGGAGAAAACAGTTTTCCATCAATCACTGAAGCACTACCACCTTCACCACATCCATACTTTTCCACTATCATATAGGAGGCCAGAGTGGACTCTCAAAGAACAAGACTTCTGCAAGCAAACCACTAAACTCAGCCTGTTTTGCTTTGCAGTCTGAACCTCCTTTTCTCTTGATGGTCAGGCACGTTCTTCTCCCAGAGCAGACCCACTGTCACCCCACTGAAGCTGGGGAGCAATCTCAGGCCTGGCCCAAGACACCCAAAGGCAAGGTGGCTCCTGGCCTCAGTGGCTTTCTGCTTTGGCCTATGAAAGCATTCTCATTAATTGCTTTTTATAAAACATGTAATTTATACACAGGGAACCTAAAAACAGTGGCTGGGATGTATGTTGGTTTGGAAACTAAGAGCCTGCAACTGTGCCTCCTACTAGCATGATTGTTTGGTTTATTCGTGCAGTTGGTGTTTTACACCCTCCCCTACAGAGGAGGTGTAATTAAAGCCACCTGGAAAAGCAAAGTGCCTTTCACCACACAGCCAGATGAGAGGGAAGACACTAACCCCAGTCTTGCAGGATAGTATATTCCTCTAACTCCGTTTTACATCGTTTCTCAAACCCAGTCTGGCTCCATCTCTGCTCCCCAAGGATGGGCAATTGGGTGAACAGGTGGTACCCCCTCCCCCCCCGCAGGTACCAGGTGCTGACCCTCAGTGGGAGCATCCACAGCACTACAAAGCCAGACTTTCAAGGCACTTCAAGGCCACCTATAGATGCTTAAAGTCCCAAAAAAATGGTTGGAGAGACCCACACAATCCTGCACATGCAGCACTTTCCTCTTTGAACTGAGGCATTTTGTAAACAGGGTTTAGCAGGCTGTAGATAAAATTTGAGCTCTCTATAACCCTAATCTTAGAGATTACTAGAGACTCGCGTATTGCTGAGGGATCAAAGATGAATAGCCATTTTAGCCTGTGCTTCCACAGCAGCTTTTACAACATTAGATATAATGACCAGGTGCTCAGCTGGTATAAACTGCTTCAACTTTATTTTCTTTGCTAGCAGTAAGAGCCAGTTCACATCATCCAAGGACTTTTTGCAAGGTCAGTATTAGATGAAGCTCATACACAGGTCGCACTAAACTGTATGGCATTTACCCATTTTCCTGTTTCTGCAGAGATCTCCACAGATGCTAACCACCTCATTAAGATACCATCTCTGCTGCAGACACCGGAGTTTGCTGACATGTAAGATCAGCAATACTTTAAAAGAAAAAAAAATAGAAAAAACCTCCCACCACTTGCTGCCACAAGGCTGACCCAGTGGGACTGGTATTCACTGGTCCTGCGCAGCCCATAGCAAGAAAGGAACACGAACACCAGCCCTGGGTACCAATTCCCTGCTTGTCCCCGTTGCAGGGTGTGCACCCTGCGTTACACAGCAGCATCTTCAGGCCCAGCCAGAAAAACAAGGTCATTGTCATCATGATAGCAAGCAAACGTCGCAGCTGTGGATGCGCAGCCTCGGGCTGTGGGTGTCTTGATGAGACAGACCGCGATGCTCAGGAGATACACAACTGGCTGGCGGGAGCTCAGCTCCCATTATGAATGAACTTGCCATCCCAGACTATGCACAAAAAAAATACAGAGCCTGGTTTATCTCTAAGATTTCCGTTTGGTCCAGAGCTACAAACTGACTGTGAAAGCCAGAGAGAAAGTCTGATTCAAAAGCTTTTGAAAGGGAAAGATAAAAAACCAACAGTACAAGTGCTCTAAGAACAAAGTTTTAACTCCATCTAGACTTCTCTGATAACGCAGACAGGTAAACGGCAGCATTGTTCATGTCCTGCAGCAAAAGTGGACGGCATCCATCATAAGGGTCTGAACGGCAGAGGTCAAGAGGTGCATTGCAGGAGCCTCACTTACATTATAAAAAAGTTAGTGAATTAGCCATAGAGAGATTAGCAAAAGACAGCCAAGGCTGGAGAACACTTGCGCATGATGCCAAAAGCCACAAGCCACTGCACGGCTCTGCTGTTTTGCGAGCAAAAAAGCTATTCATGCCATTAAGACCAAGAGTGACAGCACTGACAAGATTTACCAAAGACCATCTTCTCTGGACTCAATGAAAAATTGCCCCAGTAAAAAGCCTGCCAGCTCTGCTGACGTATATTATCTTTATTAGAAAGGCCTCTCTGATAATCAGATTCAATAGGAGTTTTAGCAATTCATTTCTTTGTATAAACTTCTAGATATGAATTCAGCAGACACAGATGGAACGGGAGCTTTGGAAAAAACATCATTATATTAAAACAGGGCTACATTTGTCAGGGGGTGTAGCAAAGGGGAAGGTTTAAAGTAGGGGTTTTTTATGCAAAAAAAGGGGAAATTTCTAAGTTTGCCATGCAACATCATCCCACTCTTGCACAGCCTTACAGGGCTCGCAGGGAAGCAGGCAGCATCTCTTGTTTAAATCTGCATGCAGCCCCACGTGTTAATGAGGTTCTCAGCTCTCCATCTACCTTGAAAGGACTCACTACACCACGCTTTAGAGGGTCAAGAGGAGAGTGTGCAGCAGCCTTTGATTCCTGGCAGTGTTACTCCTTCAGTCCTCACCAGAGGCATTCAGTATGGTCCTGAATGCCTAAAGTCTACCTAATCTTGCTGCTGACCTAGGGAGACCATTAAATGCAGAGGGCTGCGCAACGTTTATAAGCCATGAACCCCCAAGCTGGCTGCTCCCCAGTCCATACCAAGAGCCACAGGCTGGGATTCCCCGACCCCCAGGCAGGGCTGGAGGGGTGTGCACCCACACCGTGCACCCAAAGCAGCAGCGAGGTGTGCTGAAAATCGGTATTTCAGACCAGTAAATCCATCCCCTTTGACCCATGAAGAAATAGGTGTAACCCAGAGATGGTATTTAAGGCAAGTCTCTCAGTATAGACAAATAGCAACTTGATTTTGGTGTCATATTTTTAGCATCGGATGGTAAATATTGCTAAATTGCATGTCAAATGCTCCAGAGAGCCAAAAACCAACAAAACTTGCAGTAGGTTGTTACTGCAATGGAGAAGTGAGAAAAAGCAACCTTACGGACCCAGGAGTCCATCCCACACGAGGGGAGGCAAAGAGTCTCAGCAGAGGCGAGTGACACAGCGCATTTAACTAAAACTCTGCCAGAAGAAGAGAAATAAGGGCTGACAGACCTGGTGTTCTAACAAAAATTTTATCATGGTCTCGGTGGAAATGAGGTGTCCGTCCCTGCCCCTCCTGGCAAACACAAAGCGACAAGGCAAGTAGATTGACTGGAATCCCAATTACGTGGCGCAGGGTCGGACAACAAGGGCACAACCATCAACTCTCTTCCAACACTTCAAAAATCCCCCTAAGACAATTTTAAACAAAAGGCCAAAATGCCAATCTCACTTTTTTGCCTGCTAGAAAAGAATGAATTTCCCACAACGGCCTCTGAAAGATTAGGCACGTTATTGTTAACTCTGGGTAAGAAGTGGACATTAATTAATGCTGAATTGCAAAGAAATTCCAGTAGTATCACATATTTCACTCCTGCCACTGCAGCGATGAACTCATTATGAATAAAGAAATGAAAAACATATATCAGACGGCGCAGTTAATGATTTTCCACTTATTAAGTGTGAGCAAAATATACCACTGGACTAGAATGAAAGAGGAGGAACGTATCTCAGCTTTTGTTACAGGATAAGATCATAGCCCAAAGCACATCCCTTGCTGAGGATGAAGGGTTTATCAAGTGATTTCCAAGATACACACTGTGACCTTGAGCCAAACACTTAACACATACCTTATCCTTAAACCCGGTAGAGGTTTTCTATCTATGAAATGGTAACACCAGCACTTACCTCCTGCAAATTCAGTCCGGTTTAGCATGTAGGGACCACTTTGCCGCTCTGTCCTCGTGCAGTGGATGCTACAGCAGTTGTGGACATCCTTGAGGCTCCTCCAGTCACAGCATGGAGATGATAAAAATCACCTCTCAGGGCAACACGGGTGGGTGTTTAGGAGCAGAATACTGGTGGAACCAAAGACACCTGGGCACGGTGGCTGGCAGGAGCACTGAGAAGTCCAACAAGGAGTGGTTACAGCCCATCAAGAGAAAACTGGTCTCAAAGGAAGAGCCAGAGGTGAGACAGGACCAGCAGAGGTGGACGAAGCAGACCAAGCAGTAGAGGGTCAATCAAACAAAACTGTATTTGTGCTGCCAGGAAGGGGTTGAGGCTTTTCGTGGTACAAAAGACTAAAAAACCCAAAGGTGTAGGATTGTATAATCATCCTTAAACACAAGTGCCAAAGCCACAGCTGCGGTAAATCAGTGATGCTCCAAGGACGCACAAGTGGCTCAGCTCCACAAGCAGACCTGGCCCAGGGACACCAGCTCTTTTCTTCAGCATTTGCCCGTTCAAGACATCTGTCACCTTGCAAATTAACCCAGGCTGACACTCAGCAAGGCACATCTGCAGCTGCAGTGAACCTTTCCTGCAACTGCCCCTCAGATATTTATTTCAGTAGTCCTTGCTTTCGTATCTTTACTATTTTTACTACTTCCATTAGTATTTTTGGCTTGAAGCAAGCAGTTTGCCTTCATGTTATTTCCATCATTGCTCTGCGTGTGTCTGATACGTGTGTCAGGGACTGTGAAATTCCACAAAGCTTGGCTAAATCCATGTTGTCTGGTAAATAATAGCAGCGCGTTCCCCCGTTCAAAGAAAACGATGCGAGGTTTATTAATGTAGCATCAGATGAGTTTCTGTTTTATATAATTATGCATTGAATTTAAAAAGAGATGTCATGCAGGCAATCTTCAGAGTCATAATAGACAATCTGTAAGAAAGAACAAAGGAAAATAATTTTAATAAAACATTATGCCCTAAGCAAGAAATATGCTTCATGTATCATACATGAGAAAAGATAGTTATTTGACATAAAACGGAATTGTGACCTTGCTGCAGGAGCATTCATTACCTAACACCGCAACAAGCAAATTAATGGATTTTGAAAGACTGCAAATAATAGTAATAATAACCATTTTGTTTCCTGGCATTTGCTTGCTGACAGCCAGATTTAGCAGTAAGTGTTTTGTAGTATTACTTATAAAAGGGATTGCAAATAGAATGCCACATAGCCTTAAAGACATCACAGCAGCATGTGTCTAGTGCAAAGGTATTACACATGAGTAATCAAGGTTTTGTGAGTGCTTATGAGGAGTGAAATCCTAGAAATAAAACGCTGGCTGCCAGATGTCTATATGCTTTATGCAAGGACACATATGTACATGGTACTGTCAAGTATGTGTCAATCTGGCATTTGAATCCCTGTGTAGGAAGGTTATGATTACTGTTACTATGGAAATTACGCTGTTTCATATGCATTTTGCACATGATTAACACTTGTGTGATAAATAAGTCTGATGAAAGGGAACTCGGGAGGTGTTGAATGGTCAGGTCTGGGCTTCACCCTCTCTGCAGAAAGTCCCTCCCTTGCTAAGCAATAAGGGTTGTCTGAATTATCTCCTCCAGTAAGTCCCAGTTCAGTTCTTGGCCCTTCTGGGCTGGACCGGAGCAGCCTGCAGCCCCTTCTCAGCTCCCCACTCTCCAAAACACGGCACCACCTCAAAAGACGAGCGGCAATTTGCTCTTTAGCAGCCGACAGAGAACATTTGCCCTTCCCACCCCTTTGGCCAGCCTGTCCGCAGAGCACCAGGGACCAGTGGCCAGAGTGATGTATGTGTTATTTGGGGTGAAAATTTACCGCAAGAGCGGCTGCTGCTCCCGGAGGGGCTGGGCAGAGAGGGAAAAGCTGATGGTTCTGCAGTGACAGAGGCAGCGCCAAAGGGCTCTGCCCCAGCTGAAGGATGTTGCTGCCAAAAAAAAAAAAGTTAAGAAAAGGAGCAGAAAACACCATATGGGGTTTTTTTACCTCAATAAACCTCCTCAAAACCTAAATCAGGCCTTCGGAGCAGCTTGTGATGGAGCAAATATTCTGCAAGGAGCTTGCAGGATTGCCTTTATTTTTCAACAAAGATCACAAACAAGTTTCTAAAACACCTCAGTGTGTTTAAAATGGTAAAGTTATTAGGCAAGTAGGTACAATAAAAGAAACATCTCTGCAAATGGAAAAAAAACCCCAGGCATACACACCTTCAAAATGCTATTGTAATTTTAAACCCCGATAATTGCTTTATGAAGTAAGCAATTGCGTTACTAGTGTGAACACCGCAGCTCTACCCTTCGGAGGTTCCCCCAGCAAGGTACCCTCTGATTGCGGGAGGCTTAAACAGAACTCATGGTGTAGCCAACTTTGTATGCCAAAGGGAGATCGTTTAATCGTCAAATCCAGCTGCTGTCATCTGTGTGCGATGGGCAGAGGGAGAAGACTCCATCCTGTGGGGCAGCGCTGGGCTCCGGTTCCAATGTGGGGTGGGAGCTCCCCAAAGAGGAGGGCACCACTCAACTTTGGGTGTCTAAAGCTGTGATTTGTTAGAACACCACTAGAACAAGGCAACTTTTCTAACAGGGCAGAAATTCCCCCTCTTTAAGTTAAACAAATTAAAACAGAGAGGGCTGAAAACAAAGCTGACGGCAGCCTTGCAAGCATGTCCGTTCTTTCAGGCTCGCTCTGAATTTAGCAGCTTTGGAGGCTGCAACTAGAATATATTCCACCTCCCCTGGGTCCCAGACATTCCTTCTCGCCCATCACTGCCCAGGATGATGCCCAGCAGCTGGGAGGGCAGCCCAGTGCCCCACACACGGCCTCCTTGTCCTGGGGACAGCAGCCAGGCATAGAACCATGGAATCGTCTGGGTTGGAAGGGACCTTTCAGATCCAGTCCAACGGTCAATCCAACTCTGACAAGTCCAACACTAAACCTTATCCCTCAGCACCGCGTCTGCCCGGCTTGTAAATACCTCTGGGGATGGTGACTCCACCACTTCCCTGGGCAGCCTGTTCCAATGCTTAATAACCCTTTTGGTGTAGAAATTTTTCCCAATATCCATCCTAACCCCCCCCTGGCGCAACTTGAGGCCATTTCCTCTTGTCCCATCACCTGTTCCTTGGGAGAAGAGACCAACCCCTTCAGCTACCCCCTCCTTTCAGGAAGTTGCAGAGAGCGAGAAGGTCTCCCCTCAGCCTCCTTTTCTCCAGGCTGAACCCCCCCAGCTCCCTCAGCCGCTCCTCACAAGACTTGTGCTCCAGACCCCTCACCAGCTCCATTGCCTTAAACAAGCCGTGAGCCAGCTTTCCTCCCTGCCACCGCTTCTACCCAGCTAACGCACACAGAAAATCACCAGCCAACAAACAGCCCACCCCACTGTGTCACAGAAGGACTAAAATTAGCAGTGAAATTGCCCAAAGTGGTTGGATTTGGTACGTGGCAACCAGCAGCTCCGCAAAGCCAGAGCGGAGGCTCCTGCGAGCAGTGGCCAATGCATTATAGGTGACCCACCTATAGCTGGCAGGGTCCTCTGGCAAGTTTGCTGCTTATGCTTCCCATATAATTTGGGCTGAGAATATTTGTGGTGGGTGCCCGCCACAGGCTGAGTTCCACAAAACAGCTCTGCAGTTTCCCAGCAGCAGCCTGGAAGGGAAATGCCGTGTTTTGTCCATGTTAAAGGCTCTGAAGCATTTAATGGAAAAACTTTAGCAGCCCTGTACTCAGGAGGAGGAGGTGGGAACCTGGCAGGAGGGTTTTGGTGTCAAAAACATGCCTTTTGCTATTTCTGAGGAAAAAGGAAGAAAAAGAAAAAAAAAAAGAAGCTAAACTGGACAAATTGTGGTTGTATCAAGGTTTGCAAACACTCAGTAAAGACCTGCTCAAACAAATGTCGCTGCCAAATTCAGCAGCTGGGCTTGGTCCTGGATGTCCTTCTTCCCACCAGACCCCAGGTACACCCCAGGCCCTGACGGGGCTACAGTAAAGCTGGGGAGGGGCTGTTTGCAGGGGTATGTAGTGACAGGAGGAGGGGCAATGGTTTAAACTAGAGCAGGGCAGGGTTAGATGAGATGTTAGGGAGAAGTTCNTCAGCACCGCGTCTGCCCGGCTTGTAAATACCTCTGGGGATGGTGACTCCACCACTTCCCTGGGCAGCCTGTTCCAATGCTTAATAACCCTTTTGGTGTAGAAATTTTTCCCAATATCCATCCAAACCCTCCCCTGGCGCAACTTGAGGCCATTTCCTCTTGTCCCATCACCTTTAAAGGTCCCTCCCAACCCAACACATCCTATGATTCTACGACCTTCCCCAACCCCTGGTGCCCTCCCACAGACCCCAGCATGACCTGGGATCACCCACACTCGGGATCCAAGTCTGGTTTTCCCCACACTGTACCCATCTCCCAGCCCTTCCAGCAGCGCTACAGTCGCAGCCGTTATCACCCCCAGGAGCGTGGCAATTTTCTGTACTTTCAGTTCCTCAATTACATTGATTATCACATTAAACATTCCTGGTGCTACAGGAACAAACTAAAAATAATAAGCTTGTATCTTCCTAATACAAATGAAACCCATTTGTACTACTGAAAGTGTAGCGGGCTTATTGTTTCTCAGTAATGAAGCTTTCGTCTCAAGAGATCCAATTCATAAAAATATACTTGCCAAGGCTGTGCATACATTTCCTTTTTTTTCCTCCACCCCCTCTTTTCTTTTTTTTACTCTCACTGACATTCCTTTAAGTTCGAATCTGATTCAGGATTAGACTAGCAATTGAAATAAAATGGAAAAAGCACAGAAAAGCAACAAAACAACCCCCCACCTCCAATGGCAGCCCCGTGCCCAGCCTTGGCTGTGGGTGCCTGGATGCAGGCACCTTCCCCAGCTATAAATAGCTGCAGCCACCTTTGCTCCCTTTCCCAAAATAGAAACACGTTGCAAAGGAGACAGGAACAGCAAAACACTGTACATAAGCTCTTTTTATATATATATAAAAATATGAATTTGTAACCAAAACCACACGAGGCAGGCAATAATCCAGCCGAGGAGATGCTGTCTGCAGGCACCAGCTGGGGGGCGAGGAACAAGCAGGTTTTTTATGCTTTTCTACTTCTCCCTGCGCCAAGCTCGGTGTGATTAAAATGTATAACGTAAAAATTGAGATCTGCCCCTCTGGCTGCTCCAGAGCTTCAGCAAAGGCAGTCACTCCGGCTTCAGCTCTGCTCACCATCTCCAGAGGGCAGGAGGGGCTCCAAGGGAGCATCCCCTGCTCCAGGAGAGTTGTGTGGTGGGACACAGCACCCAGGGTCTGCCCTGACACTCTATTTAGGGGAGATGCAGCTCCTGCAACCCCTGGGCACAACAAAAATGAGCCTGTTTTTCTCAGCCCAGTAGCTTCGGCCACACTGTGGTGGCAGAATGACACTGGATATTAAAGACCCCAACAGCAGGCACCAGTGCTGTTGGACCTGACCTCCCTCCATCCAGGGAGCCTGGAGACAAAGCCAGCCAGGACGTGCCCCATGGACATCCCTCTCATCAGGGGCTCCGTCTGCTTCCCCGCTTCCCTCCCACCGAGAGGCAGAGATCTGACAGCAGCGAAAGCTTTGCTCTTTCTTTCAAGCTTCAGAAATAAAACTAAAAGGCAGGGATGAGGCGGAGGAGAGGCTTCCCCTTGTATTTCCCTTCGGGCTTGAAACAGCAGCACCCAGCAAGTGGTGGTCACAGCTGGGACTTGCTCACCCTCCCACAGCTCAACACCCACAGTGGCAGCAGGATGGACCAGCATCTCCTTCCCCTTTTATCCCTGGAGGAGTGAGGGGAGAGTCAAGGCCTCGCTTACCACAACCCTGATTTTTCTAAAAACCCATCCCTTACCCAGAATGAGTTCATGTCCCTGGCACTTGTCAACTGCATCAAAAATAAGCTTCATTTTCTTAACCCTCATTTACCAGAACCAGTTAACCATCACCCATAATACTCGGTCAACATAGGTTTGAGCACTTCAGGCTTTGCTGGTGGGGCAGCACCTTCACACCCCAGCTTTTGTCTAATAAGATTTAAACACCCTGAAACCACAGGTCTGGATCTGAGTGGGGCTGGATCAGCCTCCCCAGGCAGAGTACACAATCCTGGGTTCTCTCCAGCCCAGATATTAGAGATGCTACAACACCTTATGGAACACAGACTTTGTCCCAAATCCCCGACACCTGCAGCATGCGATAGTCCTGCTGCCGGAGCTGCCTGCAGAGCCTTCCTCCGCCTGCCAGGCACTTCTCCAGGGGCAGCCAAGCTTCAACCATGAGCTCAAAAGCCTCTTGCAGGGATAAAAGACACCTCATGGATCTGGCAGTTTGTTGCCATTTGCTGTATTGATTCAGAGGAATTAATGCCATGGGATAGAAAGGGCCAGGGAGGAAACTTGGAGCGGAAGGTGACTTGCCTGGTCTCGGCTGTGGACCTGCCCCACTCTCCCCCCTCCCTCTGTCACCTTCCAGAGGCTGCTGGGAGAGATTTGCATGAGAAATCTAGGAGTGATTTTTGATTCCTAATTTATCTGGTGAAAGGTCCCCTTCGGTATCCTGGTGGGCTCAGCATCACAGAGAGCCCCGGCATGGCAGCACCGTCCCGCTGGGTGTACGGGGAGGGGGAGCTCTGTGGCGGTGAGTGCTGAGGACATGCAGGATGAACACTCATCTCCGGCCCCGTACTGTTCCTTCATCCCCCTGTGACCCTGGGCAGCCTCACCGCGGAGCTTGGGCATTCACCGGGCAAACTCTCCACTTACACTGTCTTTTTGAACACAATTACCTGTGGTTTCAAACACGAAGCAAAGCATTAACTTTCCCAGCAGTGTTGGTTTCCAGATTAAAAACCCCAAACAACTGTTAATTGAGTACCTTCCCTCTGTCTGGAAAGGCTGCAGAGTTTTGCTGGGCACATGGCAGGGGGGGTCGGGCAGCAGGGGCTCATTACTGGAGCAGAGGGGCTACAAGGCAGCACCAAACCGGGCACACTCCTGCAGAAAGTCACCTCCTCTCCAAATCTTTGTAACTGGCAATTGGCTCCACACGAGGCCAGAAATTTGTTTTATCCAAGTATGAACTGCTGAGCCCCTCATGAGATGCCAACAGCATCTTCTCCTGCGGGATTATTTACCCTGCAGATGGGGTTACAAAAAGGATTTCCAGCAGAGATGGGGCACATTTCCCACGCCGGGGGTGATACCACACTGTTTCATGAAGAGGCTGCTTCCCACACACATCAGAAAATACCCAGTATAGCCGCACGCACACAAGGCATATGTTGCTGTATAAGGTGTCTATATGGTGTCGCTCCTCTCTCTGCTTTCACTGTATTTTATCTTTAAATTAGGAGAGGTTTTTTGTAACAAATCATCAGAGAGGAACAGCTAGTTACCAAGGAGATTCTCTGATGAATCAGAGACTGACTGGTATAAAAAAATCTAGACAGGCTGTAGCTTCTTAATTCGTGAGACCTTACATTTTAAACAGGGGAAATAAAAAGAACCTATCGCAACCGTGGACCACGCCAGCAAAAGCAGCTTTTTATTTTTGCCACGGGAGCAAACAGCAAGCGCTCGGCGTGGGGAATCAGTGAGCAGCCCGAGATGAGCGGGAGCATCTCCCCAGCACACTCCTGACTCGGAAAAAGCAAATACCACCCAAGGACAAAGTGGTCCGGTGGAGGTGACTGAGGAAAAGGCTGGGAAGCTCCTGATTTCACACTGGTGTGAAGAAGGATCTGCAGGGTCGAGCGAGCGCCGGAGAAAGAGCCGCATGCCTGCTTCCACACAGCCCCAGCATTTCAGAAAGTAAAGCTTGCCCAGCCAGGCAAGGGGCTGCCCGTCTGTGGGCTCGGCACAATAGTGGGATTGCCCCAACCCTGCTTTCCTGCCCAACTCCTGCAGTTTTCCTCCAAGGAGCAGGTGAGAGGGATGAATTTTGCCAAGTGACAGCGAAGGGACCAACCCCACGCCAAGCATCCTACCCTTGCGGTGATGGCCATCATGCCCCGGAGGAGCCCAGGCAGCGTGGATGGGAAGAGGAGTTTTCATCAGGGTGAGGATAACAAGGAGCTTCATGGCATGAAGTTTGGAGAGAGAAAGCTCAGCTTTCTCAGGCTGACTTTATTCAGAGGGGCCTCACACCCACTTCCTTCTGGCAGCTCGTTTCTGAATAATTACTGAACCCTGGCGCTTCGCCTCTATTTAAAAAACACAAAGTAATTAAAACTGCCTGGGAACTGCAAGAGCAATGAGAAATATTTGGAGACATCAAGAGACAAGATATACGGAAGCCTCCTGCTTTTAGAGAGGGTGTTTTCCCAAAGGTGGAAACTACAGAAGTATGTAGATGAGAGGGAAAATCTCCCTGTCAGATTCCATTGAAATCTCCATTTTGGGCTCTGCTGCTCCGTTGCTGCGAAGGTAAACCTCATCCTTACCTGGGGATGCTGCGGGACGCGTTTGGGATGGGGACAGTGCCAAGAGCGTAGACAGGCTGCCGTGAAGTACCGGGGAGTGAAGATTAAAGCGTGTGTTAGAGAAACGACAGGCTTTCCTGCTAAGTGCACCCTGGAAAAGGATTCTGTAGAGCAGTTACATTTGACCAGAAGCTGGTGCAAGCCAGGCTTTAATTGAGGATTCAAGTGAAGGATGTTTTATAGGCAAACAGTTTCAAGTGCTGTTTTACGATATAAATTACACATCTGAGCAATGAATTAGGTATCGGTAGCATTTGTCGGATGGAGCTTGAGGCTTACAGTAGTATTTTCGTGATGCATGTTGTAATGTTATTATGAGGGAGGACAACTTACTTGAATACCCTGTGAGCCTCTTGTTTGGAAAGCAAAACACTCCAGAATGCTGCGATAGAGGCTGAAAGCAGCATAGGGGGTAGGAAAGGGGCACAAAAACCACTTGCTGATAACAAGCTGCTTTCAGCACCGCAAAACCAAGTAATTTGTAAGGAAATTGGGGGCCCTGGCTGAGAGTCAATAGGTAACTCGATCTCCATCCCCCCTCCAACTTCACACCCAGGGGCTCACAATGCCTGCACTAGCTGCACTTCTGCCGGGCAAATTAAAGGTGTAGTGGCAGCAAATTAGAACAGGCTGCCAGCTTTCACGCGCTTAATGGGCTATCAGGTCTCATCTGACTTCATATTTATGATCTTTAGTCACTTCAGGGTGATGCTGAAGTCATTTATATGTTTGTATTCAAAAGAGCTGAGGCAGCAGTAACTGCACAGAAACTTTCCACAGGCAGAGAACAATTCCACCCACTCCCCAGCTTACAAACATCGTGCTACGCCACAGCAGTGCCCTTATTCCAGCCCTGGGCTGATTTGGGATATCCATATTCCCCCCAAAAAAGCATTCAGATATTGTTTTTCCAAGTGCATACAACAAGCAGCTGCTAGAACATGATCCGTATCTTATGCAGTGCTTTGAGTTCAAGAAGAGCAAAAGGGCAGGTTCAGGATTTACAAATGAAGAAACCGAGGCAGCTCAATGTTTGGATAAAATATTTGGAAATATTTCAGTGATTTGGCTAAAAACTTGCAGCTAAACAGGAGTGTCCAGATAGGAACTTAAGTCTTCACTTCCACTGCTTTGCAGTAACTATTAGTCTGGAAAGCCTGGGAAATTCATCTCAAGTGACTTTTGCTCTGCAGCAAAACTGGTCTGAGCACAGGGACTAACAGTGACATCGCCCATGGACAGTGTGGTCCCTGGGCTGGAGGAGTACCTGCATTCTGCCTTTTCTTGTGAATTTTAACTGCAGTAAAAGAGTAGGAGGTTGAAAATTATCTAAGCCACTGGTTTTGGAGTTAGATTTGTTGCCACAAGCATTTTCTATGTAAATACCTATAAATAAGGTCAAAGAAAGAGGTGGGGATTTATGAGGAATAGGAACTGTCAGGTGGAGGATGGCTTCCACCAAGCCATGGTGCTTGACAGCATATCTGATCCTTCAGTACTAAATTGGTGTTGGAGTGAAGAGAGGTTTTGTTATGGATAAAGCTAAAATACAAAGAAACAGATGTATTTTGTTCCAGACCTCCTCATGCATATATTCTTAGGTGGTGTTTCTGAGAAATCAGTCATTCCCAGCACATAGAGCGTCTGTTGCTGAGCGCAGAGTCCAGGCACTGGGGAAACTTATGAAGCAGCCATACAGATTAGCTCTTGGTTGTAATCCACTCAGTCCCACTTGAAGAAATCCTGTCTTTCCCCAAGAGGGCTTTGTTGCCTTGCTAGAAATCACCTTATTCACCAGCAGCCCCTTGGCATGGCAGGTGGGCTCTGCCTCGCGGGGATACTCTGCACTGGCTTCAGCCATTGACTTCTCTGAAGTGCTTAGATGAATCCCAAAAAAGTGCTTAGATGAATCCCACGGGGTATTTTTTTACACCCTGTGTCCCTGACATGGTGTCCCAGCATTGTATTACCTTGGCTGGTTCACTGCAGGGGACACCCCAGGAGCCCCAAGGCTGCAGTGGGTCAAGCGAGCTGGGTTTGGGAGCAGGACCCTGGACCAGCCCAGCCCGTCACCGGCCCTGGAAGGCAAAGCTGAGTGTGGCACAGCAGGGAGCAGCAGGATCCTTCCCAACAACCTTCTCCAAATGACCCACATTGCGTCAACGGGCTCCAGAGGGAGCCCGCAGCCGGCGTTCTTCTGATGGGAGCATAGGATTTACAACATGAGGCCCAAGAGAGACAAGGAGCACAGCAATGGGGAAGGAAAGCAAGCAGCCTCAGCACCCCTCACACCTTCAGAGCTGGTAAATCTTTCTTATTTCCCTTTCTACTCTTTTTCTTTTAACGAAGCTGGAGAAGCCACTCATGGTCTGTGCCACTTTGCATGCCCAGTGGCAGGGTGCTGGGGGGACCGCGATGCCAAGAGCCAAACCTTGTGTTCCAGGCTATTATTCAAAAGCCCAGAGGCTACCTAGCAGCCTGGAGTATTGCATGTGTCCGGGACAACCCAACATTTCTCCCCTTGATATTTAAGGATCACTTGGTAGATAAGCATACCAATAACCATGCATGTCGTGCCGGCAGAGGGGCTGTGGCAGGAAAGGAGTTGCCTAGATTTTGCATGCTGCTTCAGAGGCTACAAACACCAATACTGATGCTTGGAGTATCCCGCCAAGTGAAGGGCAGCCAGAGGCAGCAAAGCGCAGTCAGTGAAGGGGTCTGGGTGAACCCCCCTGAAGTGATGCCTGGGGGGACATGCCAGAAGTACCCCCCTCCCACGAGAGTCTCCCTCTGCGACTCTGCAGCACCTCTTGGGATGAGCAATGCCTTTGACTCATATAATCTTGTTTAAATGCAACGAGCATCCTCCCCTATGCAGGTGCAAGCCACAAGCACCATTGTTCTGGGCATATAAGCCACTTTGGGCAATATCGCCTCTCTCTTAATGGAAAAGAGCTATCACAGCAGTAGCTACACTATGGAGCATTAATTTACTGCCAGATGGCTTGACCCTAGACTTTAACATGCATTTAACTAGAGGCCTACAGCAGAGGTAGCACAGTGCAACTGTAGAAATGCACTTTTAGAGGAGCAGTTTTAGTGCCAGCTGAACTCGGTAGCAGAACTCCCTCCAGCTTCCATGTGGCCAGGGACTCCCTCGCAGGCACCCACGTATGGGTAAATGCTGCTGGGTGGGATATTTCCTTGTTTACAACAGGCAATGTGATTTCAATAGGTGTTTCACCAGGAATGAAGCAAGACAAAGTATGGCATTAGGCAGAAAATGACTTGTCATTAAGTAAAGCTTCTCCTTCAGTAGAGAACTGAAAATCTGCATTCCCAGTGCAGCCCCGCAGATGCTTTAACCCTTGGTGCTTCAAGCACACCTTGATATTTTCACTGGGCTGGGTCCAAATCAAGGTGGCACCACTTAGCACCCCGCTCACCTTCAGCACAGGTACATACCTGCCACTCAGTGCTCAGAAATATCATCTCCCAGCTGCACTTCCAGGGGTGAGCGGGAGGGAGAACAGGCCACGTTCCCGCACACGTTAAAGTCAATTTAACTCCCAATTTGCTCAGCGGAGCCATGTCCATTTCTAAAACAGGTCAGCCGCACCCCTTCGTTGGTAAGCCAGTCTTGTTAACTGGTATGTGTCCAGCAGCAGATTTATGCTCCTGCTAAAATCAGTGGGGATTTTAAATTGCCTTTAATTAGAGCTTTGAAAGATCCCACTGTGTCTCAGCAATTAGCTTCTGTACTGTGTTTATTTGAACAGTAGACCTCCACACTAGAGATGTGGTGAGCTTGGAAAACTGTCCATTTTTCAGTCTGCTTCTAACTCTTAACTCTACTGCTGATGTGTGAAGGGCTGGTGGGGTGACAAAAACGTCTCATACACGCGAAGAATGAACAAAAAACCTAGAAATACCTTAAGCCCATCCATATCCTATCCACATACTCACAATTGGATTTATTCTGTTTGAAACCAAAGTCTGTCTCCGCTAACACACAGTTAATTAGCTCTGGGTTAAGCTGCGTGGCTTTGACAGGCACTGGAAGTTTGAGAGGTGCGGGAGCGTGATGGGCAGCATCCCACTGCTGCCGGCTCTCCACACTGCAGGCTGCCTCCCAGCTATTAGCAGGGCAGCATTAGGAGGCAAAGGTTGCTCCTGGATGGGATTTGCTGTCAGCACAAGGTCTTTGCATGGAAGGAAGGAAATGACCTTTCCTTCCCCCTCACCCTGTCTCCAGCCCTCTCCCCTCCCGCTCTGTGTGGACTGTTCCCCAGCCCTTATTAGATTTCCCTATCCCACCCAGTTCTTGTTCTCCCTCCCCAGCTGTCCTCAGGCTAAGATGCTACATCTAACACCGCAAACTCCTTTATCCCCGGGCTCCCCCCATAACTCTGCCCTCCATCTCATGGCCCCCAGGGTTCCTGCATCCCCTCAGAAACTCTGGAGCTGCAGTGCCATGATCCCAGGGATGGTGTTCTTTCACCACCTCGAAACAAGCCTCCAGCCAAGTTATTAAAGCCATTTAATACCACTTGTCTCACTGGTACAGAAGTTACACTTCTTAAAATAATTGCATTTCTCACTAGTTACAGATAAAACAGAGCCTTTTTAATCATGAAGATATAGCCTGATGTGCATTACGAGATATTAACAGCCCCATAAGTGAAATAACAGATACAGGACCAAAAGCGAAGTCATAAGTGTTCTCAGATGCCTGCAGATTAATCATTTTATATCTCCATAGGAGCAGTCACCAAAGCTTTCCATCACAGTACAGCCTTAAAGCCACAGGACCCCTCTGTTCCCAGTTACAGCTCTGCCTTGTCTACAGGAGGCAAAAGAGGGAAAGGAGGCACTTGTCTGCCTCCAAACATGACTTGATGGAAAGCTGAAAACAGAATCTAGAAGTTCTGATTCCTTGTTTTCCACTCAGTATAAAAACAATCCCTTGTTGTGTCAATCCTTTACAGGGATTATAAAATTGATACTTCTTTCAAAATGCTTTTTCTTCGAAGTACACATCCACTCTGGATCTCGTGGGCTCAAACTGCACTCTCTGTATTTTTGGAATTGATTGCAACCTCCTGATCCGTGAAAATAAGCAGCACAACTCCAGCAAAACAGGAGCACAGGTGCTGCTAAAATGGCAATCACTCCTCAGGATCCCACCCTGCAGTTACAGCCCAGGCAGAAACCCACTGCCTCCTCCATGCAGCCCAGGTGCCGCTTTCCCTCCCTTTGAGGATTGAATAGATGAGCACATAGCAGTTAGCTGACCTCTCTACATCCCTATCAAGTGCTGTAAGTGCTCAAGGAGCAGCACAGCTTTGCCTTAATTGCATAAGCACACAGCTTGTTCAAACTCCTCTCAGGCCCACACTCAAGGATTTAAAGGAGTCTTTAGTGTAGTCACTGCCTCAAGTGCATCAGTCTCCTTCGCATACACATCAGTACAAACCACCACCATTTCATTTTGTGCTGTCGAATCAAGACGACCAGCAAGTGACTAATGTCAGAGAAAGCAAGGCAAAAAGGTTGGGCAGACAAGCTCTACCAGAATCCACCATAAAGGATCAGGCAAGTTTAATCTGTCCCCTTTTTATCATTACAATCCCACTCTCAACCCGTAGAACAGAACCTAAAAGCAGCAAATTCCACCAGGGCACCAGAAAGCCATGGCTGTTTTGGAGCACATTTCCCAGCCAAATGTCCATCATCTGCAGGAGGGACCATGTCACACAAGTAGGCAGCAATCCCAGCCTGGCCAGTTTTGGAGGCACCTGATACACATACCCAGCCACAGCCATAAGTCAATCAAACCATCTGCAGTTTCAACAGGCAAACTCATCATGTGGGACAAATGCATCCCTTATTTTCAGAATGGTTAATGGCCACGAACCTGGAGGCTGAAATTTCAGTTCATGCCAAAGAATACAATGGTCAGTAACAGATTCAGCCCACAAATAACCAGAGAAGTCATGACCAATGGACCAAGGAGAGAAAAAAAGGAGTCATTTATATCTCGACTGTTTGTAATCTCTGCAAAACTAGCAAAATTGGCTCCCTCAGAGTTATATTTAATGAGTTGTTGCTATAGTCTAGCCCAGGACTCCTGCAGCAATACATCATTAGATCTGCTGTCTGGTGCAACGGACAGCTGCTCCCATCCAATAAAGCTGATTAGAGCACATGCACTTGTTCATCTAGAAGAGGTGGCTTTGGCCTTTGAGCATCAAGGCAAGACCAACCAAGTGCTCAGGCTGAGCAGTTAACATCCTTAAAGACCCTCTAGACACTCCTGGATGTACAGGACATGCTGTGAGGACAGGTTGTTTATTAGAGGGAGGTAACCAGTGGGGAGAAGGGAAAGCAAGTCCCTCATCCCAATCACAAGCATTAAAGACTGTGGCTCCCTGGCATAGGACCATGGCCAAACTATTGCTTCTTCAAGAAACTGGCTGAAACCCAGCCCTCAAAAATGTTGTCAATGGCATGTTGTTAGGTGTCCTGAGGAAGAAGATATTACAGAAATATGGACTATCATTCATTATTGCTGTCAGTTTTATAGGACAGGTGTCAGCATAGCACAGCCAGGGCCTCATGCTTCTGATGCCCACAGGAGCCAGCAGCCCTGGTAAGCAGGTCAGGCAGCCTTCTGCTGGGCTCCAGGTGGGGACAGGATCACCATCAAGGGAACCCAGTAGCTCAAATCCCTACCATTTTACACCTTCTCCAAATTTTCCTCCTCTTCCACTTTCAACTGAAACCTGGCCCCCCTGCCATGCTCATCCTATGCCTCTATAATCAGGGTTGCATCCCCTCCCACCACCAAGCAGGTTACCGCCTGGCCTGCACCCCTCCCCTATGCAACACTGCAACTAAAGCTGCATTTCCCATATTATAGATTCCCAGTTTCCAATGCCTTGGTGCCCACGTTCCTCTTCTCCTGGCTGCACCCTTGTGTTCCCTAGAGCTGCACCCACCCCTGCCCCAGCATTGCCTCTTAGTGGCCACAAGAGCACTCAGGCTCCATCTCATACTATTAATCCACTCTCCCATCCGGTCCAGGCTCTCTCTTTACAGACAGCACCACTCAGCCTCCCTCAGGCAAGGTCTTATTACTAAGGGTTGGAATTTTCCAAATATTGACTCATTTTAGCCTAAATAATATCATTCTATTATTACTCTCTAAAGCTGGCTCCATTTCACCTTCCACAATGCTTCAAGAGTGACTTGGCTGCGTCACAGAGAACTCACACAGAAGAGCATCAGAACCAGGCTGTGTTTAGCACAGTCCATCAGCTAAACTAAAACCGAGACCCTCATCTGCTCCTGTCCCACAGAGACAGGTGTAGATCAGTGCACCCATTTCTGCACAGCTCTTCCATGAGCACATGCTTACACAAGGAGAGAAAGCAGGCATTCAGCCTTACTGAACTTTAGTTTAGATTAAACACAAAAAAAGCGGCATCTTGATGCAACACAACATACATAATTTACCCTAGAAAGCTGCAATACAAGGAGTAAAGAATCTTTAAGAAATAACGCACAAATGAAAAGGAAATACTTCAGAATACTGGAGCACAATACCTTGGATGTACAAATAGCGCTTTTCCCCTTCCTTGCAAACATCTTCTCCCGTTCCAAACAGCTCCCAATTCTTCGGCCCAACACTCCCAAAAAGCTGCTTTCTTCAGGACATCCCAGCAAGAAACTCCACAGAACTACCCCCAACAAACCAGACAACACTGCTGCTGGGTGAGCTATTTATCTGCTCTTAATCCAGCCTTGATGGAGAGCACCTGGAACCAGCAAACACCCAGCACATCCAGGGCTGATTGCTCTGAACTGCCACGGTTTCACTAACTTTAACAGAGCCCTAATGACAACTGGTATCAGCTGGGGACCTTGGAGCTGCTTCCTTTGTTTATGAGCCTGGGCAGTGTTTGGAGATAACATAGTAGAAAAAATAATAATAATGCTATTTTTCTTATTAAGCCTGGAGTCAGGGCACTAGCAAAAGTCAAGTCATTTGCATGCAAAAGGTTTTGCTTTGTGATACACTGATTGTACCTCCAAAATTCAGGTATGAGGTTTAGCATCCACTTATTTATCAACAACTTCAAGGCACAGCTAGCAGGAGGCAGAGGATGTTTTGGATGGTTTTGGGTGACTTGTGTTGCTAAGGAAACTGCCTCCATGATGCCGGTGTGCTCACCACAGCTGGGTCACTTGGGCTTTGCTTCCCAGAGTAAGGGGTGATTCATGGCACAAACTTGCTAAGGAATGCCTTTGTCACATACTTCCACTCACACATGAAAATATACATTATTAGTAGCAGTTAATAATAAAAACCACTAGCGGTAGTAGATCTATATTAATACTTTTGCTAGTAGTAGCATGCTGTGTATGAACAATTATAGCCAACACTGCAAATAGACACAGGAAAAATAAAAACTATTTTTCCCACACAGTGTTACAGCTTCTGGCAGTGTTGGGGTATAACATGAGGATATGTCATGCCAAACATGTCTTGATGACACAACACTGAATATCAGTGCTCACATGATATAACCAAAGCCTGGGTTACTAAACCACCTAGTCATTTCTGAACTTATCACCAGAAACAGATGTTTAAGTGAGTCGTGCGTTGTACTAGTGGCAACAGTAGGCTTCAATTTGCAGATGTGGTGGTTGAAAAAGAAGAAAGGCATGGTTATTAACCTTCAACAAACCAGTCAGGTGTGCTTACATACAGAAAGGAGTTCATATATGAACATGATACCCATATGATACTTACATATACTCTCCACCTGTAAATTATGTGTTCTCTCTTCGCCCTTTTGCACCTTGTCTCTAAGAAGCTGCCAAAGAAGTAGCTTTCATTTAATTTCTTTATGTTTCTTTCAGGTTCTTTGTGTTTTCATTTTGTTTCTGCAAATAGTGATGAGTTTGATGTAGGACCAGGTGGTTTTAGGCTATCATAAATTGTGAATACTACAGTGGCCCTTTACAAGGCTTTCATTAACACAGACAGACATTATACATTTGTACTTAAGGCTCCATCTGCATAATCATCCAGAAGCTTAGCTGAGCTTGCCGAGCCTTGTAGGTCTCCAGCGTGGCCTGGAGTTCTTCTGATTGATCATGGGAAGATATGGCCACCAGGACCCTGAATGGGGCCCAGCTCTGCTCCTTGAAATTCAGGTCAAACCTTTGCTCTGGGCACTGGCAGACCGTATTTCTTACCCCAGTGCTTTTCTTTGGGAACATCACGGGTCCCTTACTTGGGCAATACCGGTTCAGCATTGCCCTGGAATAAAGCTGGAGTGGATCCCAGGGAGCTGGCAGTATCTCTGCCAAGTGAATGGTACCTCAAGATGTACCGAACTGAAGAGTTGAGCATTCCATGACTTCTTTAACTCTGCATGCCTTCCTGTACCGTATTTTCACTACGCTTTCAGACTTTAAGATTTTCCATCTGGCATTAATAAAAGAAAGTATCTAAGGGTTAAAGGCTTAAGCAATGGGGGTCATTTCTCATGGCTGCTGCCACACAGCATGGAGAAAGCTGGAAATGCTGCATGCCTCTTTCCTCCCCCATTCCCCTGCTGGGGATTCATTTTGTTTTCCCATGCAGGAGGAACTGGACTGCCTAATTTCTCAGTTTCACTGTCAGACAGTTTTGTAAGTGTCAGACGAAGAAAAATGGGGGGCACCACCAGCAGTCGTCCAAGCGGAGGGAGCTGCTGGTCAGCACACAGGCATTTTTGGTGCTGTGATTTTGGTGCTCCAGCCCCTGTTGGGGCACTCGGAGGACCCTCATGAGGATGGATGCCAGGCGGGTTTCGTTTTGTAATTGTAAATCACTGTGAAAGTATGGGGAGGGCTGAGCTCCTGTGGTGGAGCTTGAAAGCACTCGGAGTTTGGGCTGCCCGGTCCTGTCTTGTTGGATTCCCCGTCTCACTGCTTTGGTGGGCAACGCAGGCTGAGCGCTGCATGATGCCTGCCCTGAAGCAGATGGCTGCTTTCTATTAAGGCTTTCTTTTGCAAGTGCTAAGATGACTATTTAACCCTGGAGGGCTTGCATTCAGCACAAGTGGCCCATCAGACTGTGGCTGATGCCAGAGCACCACCCCTACATGGCCAACTTCACCATAGCTTTGAGTAACTTTAAACAGTGGCTTTATGAACCACATTTTCAGGGGTTTCATGATCTATGTCTGACTGTTTCCCTCAGGCAGGCTGCCTTGCAGCAAGTCCTCATCATTCATCTTAAAGGAGGCATGTCAGGACCTGCATTACAGTCGGGCTTTTTAGCACCCTCTGACCCCCAAGACTGGGCAGTCTCGCAGTGTCCTCTTCCCACCTCCACTCACCTTCTAGCTCTGCATCAGCCACTGGACCGGGAGGGCACTGGGATATGATTTCATGGTGGATTTAGTTTCAACAAATGCAGCAGGTGACTTAAAGGCAAGGGTCCTTCATAGCCCTACAGATGGTCTGCCAAGGATTAGTTGAATTTATCAGCAATTTTTTTTAATATTTACCATGTCTACTGTCATTTGTGCAAATATTGTGTTAGTTTAGCCAACACCCACACCCACCGTACCTCCTTTGCTTTGGATTTTATAGGCCTTGCCACGGAGATTGCCCATGTGCTATGTTAGGTGCTTCCATTCGCTCGTGTAAGCTGCAGTTTCTCCAAATATCAAATATTAATAGATTTCTATGCAAATATCTCTCAAATGGTGACACTGAAACAGGCTGCCCAGAGAGGTTTTGGAGGCCCCATCCCTGGAGACATTCAAGGCCAGGCTGGATGAGGCTCTGAGCGACCTGATCTAGTCAAAGATGTCCCTGCTCACTGCAGGGGCGTTGGATTGGATGACCTTTAAAGGTCCCTCCCAACCCAACACATTCTATGATTCTATGAAATGTAGGAGAAAGAGATTTGATATTGCTTCTCACTGGTCTAATGGGAGGTTTGCTTGTTTTGACAGCAAAATCATTGTTGCAATTTATCAGCCACGCAGAGGTAATAACCTTCTTATGGCTTGGATAGCAAACTTCACTGCAAAACTTTGCTGGGCGATTTGTAGCACCCCTTCCATCTGCAGCTGCTGAATTAATACCCAAACCTCCCTCTACTCTTGAGGATGCAATAGTCCAATGCTGCCTCTAAGTGGGATGCAATTCCATCTGGTGAACCTTGGCTAAGACAACTGATAAATTTATCTGTTGCTGCCAGCTGTGAAGCAGCGGCGTGCCTGAGATCAGCATCCGCAGCTTTCACCCCTGCGGGCCAGGATGTTGTTCTTTGTTTTGGGATCTAGATAGAAATTCATCTGCCTTTTGGGAGGAAAAAGGCTGTAATGGTTAATAATACAACAACGCCATGAGCTGCTGGGTGACCATTCTGCCTGACGTGATAGGAGTCTTGTGGGGACCCTGCTTTTGTGAGATTTTCATTATTTACTTGGACCGTTCAGCAAGAGAAGGGCTAATCTTAAGCGATGTCAGCCACATATTCTCAGATGAGAACATGTAAAAATGGTTTATTTTAGATCCATCCAACAACCAGAGCACACAGAGCAGCTTTGGATGCAAGGATTCAAAGCCAATTCCTCAAAGCTCTTCCCGAGATTTAACCCAAGAGCCTCAAGTGAGCATATGACTTTACATCCACTGATGATCTTTCTAATTACTTGTAAAAAAAAGATGACTGATTTCTGAACTAAGACTTACTGAAGATTTAACAGCTTGGTATTTGAGCATCAGTGACTCTGTTTCACTGAATCTTCTCTTAACTGGAAGTTAGCTCCCATCACATCTCCAGGGCCAGTGCTGTGTGGTGAAGGGCCAACAGGCAATGTATGGTGACGTTGGAAAATGGCACCAAAATATTGACCTGTTGTTTGGCCACTGACTGCAGGTGTATGTGGCTCAGAGGGGAAACCTGTCAGAGCAAGCCCCTCTGCGTATCGTGTTATCAGGGCTGTAGCATCATGCAGTACATCAGGGGTTGCCTCCAGGCCAGCCAGACAACTGAACACAAAAAAGTACCTAAAATCATTTGCAGGCTTCCTGCCTCCATTCTCCATAACCCAACTGGCTGTAAAGAGAATTTCTTTTGTTTCCAGACTGCCTTAAAAAACCCTTCCCCTGGCTTTGACCTCAAATCCTTCTGCTCTAGAGAGGGCTGAGTAAAGATTGTTCCTTAGGACTCCAGCACTCATTAATTCTCTTAAAGAGATTACTCAAATCTCCTAAACAAATATCAGACTAGATTTTGGATTAAGCACGGGTGCTAAAATGACCTTGCTGATAAAATCATTATGATCTAACCTCACAAGTTGGAGAGGAAAGCCTTGGATTTTGACTCAGTAGATACTGCCATGATAAGTTGTCGGACTGCTCTGCGTCTCTGTTCCCCTCTCTCTAATATTCTTGCAAAGTTACTTGAGAAGCATTACAAAAAATGACAGGTCTTCATGGGACAGACAATATACTGACAAAGCCACTGGGGCTACACGCAACCTGCTGTTTTCTTTCACTGATGCTTATTGCCTTTTCTTTTTTTTTTTTCCATTTTGCATATTTGGGCCGCCTGGTTCATTTCGGTGTCAGCACAGGGCTGGTTTGAGCAGCATCCCAACTCCCCTGTTAATCCAAGTGCCGTTGTTGGGAGGTGGATGTAGCGGAGTGGGTTTGGGCAGGCTGAGTGCCCTGGCTCCACCGTGCACCCATAGCTCTGGCCCCCGCCTTCGGGCCATCTCTCCGCTGGGCAGCTCATAGCCAAGGTTATTTGTGTCCTGCCTGTATCCTCTATCTTTGGGTCCCACTGGGGTTCCAGAAATAATTAACCCTGCAAAGGCAGATTTGGGCTTTGGCCACGCATCAGACATTTTCTTAAGAACCGGGAGTGGCACAGTGGGGTTTGCGTTAAGTGTTTTTGTCATCATGTTATGGCCAGGAACAAAGCCCAGAAATTTTATCTCTGACGAGCATTTCACAAAAGAGAGGTCATTAAGTCAAAACTGTATCACTTTCAACCTACATTTCCTCTGTTGTTGTTCTGTTACTGTTCTTCTATAAACCCATCAGATTTCCTTGCAAAATCTCTAGTGTCTGTAATGGAAACAATTTCAAATCCAATAAGAATTTGCAGACTATTTAAAAAAAAAAAAATTCCTTGGAGGGCAAAGACCATAATGACTGAAGCACTTAAATCTGCTTTCAAATCGCTTTGCCCAGTCTTCAGTTTAATTTCCTCATTTGCTAATCCTAATTTTCCAGTACTGTGCTTACAGTATCTAACCAAATATCACTCATGTGGAAACACATTAAAATTCTGCAACAAGCTGGAATTTATGGCTTCAAAACTCTTGTCAGCTTTGCTTCTCAACCGTCAATGTGTAATGGTGGTTCTGCCTTCCTCTCCTCAAAAGCATATTAGTCACATTCACTGTTCCCTTCCTGAGCACCGTGCTCCGGTTCACTCTCACTATGTCCATTATGGCAAAAGTATCCTACCTCCATTAAACTTCAAGTATACCGGATGTAGAAATAAAAACTTTTCTGAAAAAATTGCATTAGATGCCATTATTTAGGTTTCCTTTGGGTTTAAATAATTTAATATATTTTTATAAAGAATGCTGATACTGCGATGCGCTGCACGTAGAAATAGCAAATTGACAAAATATTGGGAATAGTGCTATCCATCCACAGCAATCAGAACTGAGAAACCGTGTCATATGGTCTTGACTTCTGACAAAAAGGAAGAGTGATCTGATTCTGCTCCGATAGCAAGGGGTGGCATTTGAAGAAGCAGATCCAAAGAACACATCCCCATCACACTGCCCCTGGTTCCCCTTCCCAGATCGAGCGGGGCCAGGTCTTGCTCCTGCGCAGGGGGGACCACGGCAGATCCCACTCCCTCTGATCCCAGCTGGGCTCCCAGGGATAAAAGTGTCCGTAAGGAGCCCAGGCTGAGGCTGAAAGTGCATCTCCGGATGAGGCAGCTGAAAATGGCTTTGTTCTCAGTTGTGCTGGCTCCCTTCCCTCCACAGCTGGCTCCTTCACTCCCTTCAGGGGGTTATATTTCTGTGAGATAATTTAAGGAGAAAAGCCTTTTTAATCCAGTATCTTACAGACTCAAAGTATGGATATTTTTTTTATTTTGAATAAAATACGAATATTAAGCTCTTTAGGCAGCGACTTTATCTTCCAACATCTCTTCAAAGTGCTTAGCATGCTGCTGATATTGCAGGTGTAAATACTACAAATAATATAATACAGTTTGGATTTTGGTGATGTGTTTCACTAAGACCAGGCTCACAAAGCATATCTCTGTGTTGTGATAGAAAAGGCTCAGGTACGAGGAGGGCTTCCCCGGAATTTAATGCTGAGCCTTGCCCTGGAAGAGCTCGTGGTCAAGAACCTATGTTGATTTTGGTTTCCTTGTAATTCACGAGGCTCTTCTTCTTTTGCTTCCACCAGTAAAAAAGGGACACCCCGCCCAAGAAACAAAAATAAAGTTTAGCATACGGAGCACTCATTTGAGAAGTGAACGAGGGCTCTTTAACCCTGCAAGATAACAGCGTGCAGTCGTTCAAGGCAGAAAGCGAGAATGAATCTCCTAACCAGCTGAAGGCAAAAAGGACTTAAGAAAGAAAAATCCTTGTAGAAAAGAATATATTATTAACTCAAAAAGTAATTTAACAGAATAGTAATGTTCTCATACCACTGAGCAAATCTAATACCCACTCTGCAAATCTAATAAGATCTCTGCAAAAGCAGAGAAGTTCAATCTGAAGTGCTCTCCTTTGAGGCTGAGGCCAATGTCCATTAAGTACAATAGAAATACTTCATCAGCTTCAATACAAGCTGATCAGGCATCCACTGGATTTGGATTGTCGGTGGCTGTTATTGTCTCTACAGAATATTCCACTCAAACTCGGCACGGCAATTGAAGTAACATCTAATTTCCACAACAATACAAGCAAATTCTCAATATGCTCCGCTCTTGAACAAGAAGCGCAGCAGGCACCGCTGTGTTTGCACCAGAGCATCTTGTCAAATGCTTCCTCCATTAAACACAAACCAAATTGGCCCAGAAAAATCACAAGTGGGTGGAAGGCAAACGTCAGACCCTAAATGAGGTGTAACCAATAGGCAGACTCCACATGAGAATCCTAGGCTCATCCTGAGGGATCCATGAATAGTCAACGAGAGGCAGAGCACCCATCTTGCCATGATTATGCCATCATTTTGCCAGACATTGTATTTCTTATTTCACTACTGGCCAGTTCATTGTACTTCAGCTACTTCTTTGTTGCACATACCAGCTAGAAATGATCAGCTTCATTACCTGTAGCTCCTAAAGACTCCATGCCATAGTCCATGTGGAATTCAGCAGGCTTCAATGCACATGGAGAAGGCTGGCCATGCAGTGGTGTTTCATACAACACAACTGCTGTGCTATTTCGGTCTATCACTTTTGGCAGGTCCCAGCAATGCCTCCCAGCTGAGCGTTCCATTAACTTTTTCACCTCTTATTTCTTGAAAAGCCCAGGAGTAATCTTAATCCCCCTTATCTTGCTACACTGTTATCTCGCTGCGTTCCTGGTGGCTTCACACAGAGATTTTGTGGAACTATGTTTTTTTCACTTAGCCCAAAATTGCCTTGGAGGAAGACAGTGCAAAGAGGTCTTTCCTTAAACAAGCTAGAAATAGAAATTAAAGTCTTAGTTTGTGCCTGATTTTGATTTAGATCAGAGAAGGGTTTGTTTTACTGCAGTTTAAGAGAAGGGAGCATCTCATTTGAGATGAGAGATTGATTCCTATTAGATCCTGCCTTTAGATTAGTCCCCTGGAGGAGCCCAGGATGATCCACACACCCTTGTCAGCTGGTACCGGCAATTAAGCCAACCCTGTCATCTCTGGAAAGAGTGCTATTGTGATGTTGGTAGTGTCCTTTCCCCTGATGAACTGAGGGAGTCTGTAATGGAAAAAGGAGGTGTACGACTGGCAACTGCTGAAATACAACTGGCCAGGAAGAAAAGGTACAAAACCCACTTACTTTAGCATGGGATTGAAGTAATTTTATGGATCATACATTTGTAATAGCTTACTGTATTAATAAATTCAGTACAGAAGCTTTCACGTTTGAAGCAAGCCACTCAGTCTGTTGCTTTGGAAAGCTCTGTACAAGAGCTATTGATCTATTTGTACAGATAAGCACCCAGCAGAGTTATCGGAATCAATGCAAACACTCAGGAAAAAACATCCAATGTAAATAATAATAAATAAGTAAAGACCCAGGAAATAGAAATGTACAATTTAAAACTAATTGAAATGCTGAGCCAAAGAATAGCTGTTTATGCGCGTTTCTGCAAAGGCAATTCCGAGAAAGGGAAAGAGGGAGCAAAAAGTAAGTGGATGAATTCTGACGTGGCAGACAAAAGAACAGATAAACAGCATCCAACTCAAAGGAGATGGGCAAGGGCTAGAAAGTGGTGGAAGCAACACTGGATTTTTTTATTATTACTTTTTTAATATATGAATTTAAATTGACTTTGTACAAAAGAAGTTCTGAGCACTGGCATTGAAATCAACCCAGAGAAGAGTAAAGGAGCAGCACGGGTATCTGCATACATGTGTTTTCCATGGCTGGGCAGTCTAATTTTCTACCCATGTTGTTTTTTGAGGTCAAGAGAAGTTTTGACATGAACCCTGTTTATTTAGTTTGCTTCAGATCCACTGAAATCAAAATGGACATCAATATGCAGCTAAAGGATGGCTCAACTCAATGCTGGAGGGAGGGGAATGCCACTGAGTTTCATACGTGGTCTACAGCACACTGAGGAGAAGAGAGAGAGAGAGGCTAAAGGTTTAAAAAGCATTTTGATAAAGAAACCNGGGGGTGGGGGTGGTGGTGCAAAGCTTTCCATCAGGAGAGGTGAAAAGTCCCTTGTGTAGCTGTCAGGTTTTCATGCTCATTTCTGGACACCCCTTGCTTCCTGGCCCCGAAGTATCCAAAATAATTAAATAACAGCCAGAGTGATGCCTGTGCCACATCTCGGTTGTCACCAGCCACGGTGCACACGTCAGCTCCACTCCACACTGTGCCCTCCTCACCACCACCATAAAGCATCACCAGTGTTTCCCATNGTACAAGAGCTATTGATCTATTTGTACAGATAAGCACCCAGCAGAGTTATCGGAATCAATGCAAACACTCAGGAAAAAACATCCAATGTAAATAATAATAAATAAGTAAAGACCCAGGAAATAGAAATGTACAATTTAAAACTAATTGAAATGCTGACCCAAAGAATAGCTGTTTATGTGCGTTTCTGCAAAGGCAATTCCGAGAAAGGGAAAGAGGGAGCAAAAAGTAAGGGGATGAATTCTGACGTGGCAGACAAAAGAACAGATAAACAGCATCCAACTCAAAGGAGATGGGCAAGGGCTAGAAAGTGGTGGAAGCAACACTGGATTTTTTTATTATTACTTTTTTAATATATGAATTTAAATTGACTTTGTACAAAAGAAGTTCTGAGCACTGGCATTGAAATCAACCCAGAGAAGAGTAAAGGAGCAGCACGGGTATCTGCATACATGTGTTTTCCATGGCTGGGCAGTCTAATTTTCTACCCATGTTCTTTTTTGAGGTCAAGAGACGTTTTGACATGAACCCTGTTTATTTAGTTTGCTTCAGATCCACTGAAATCAAAATGGACATCAATATGCAGCTAAAGGTTGGCTCAACTCAATGCTGGAGGGAGGGGAATGCCACTGAGTTTCATACGTGGTCTACAGCACACTGAGGAGAAGAGAGAGAGAGAGGCTAAAGGTTTAAAAAGCATTTTGATAAAGAAACCAAGATACTATCAAAAAGTTAACCAGAAGCCAAGATTTAACCAGATCTGTTCTTATTTAACCTTCAGTGTGAGATCAGGTCTCAGCCTTTCTATTCTCAGTAACAGCTGATGAACACAGTGTAACAAGGTATTAATAAACCTCTGCCCAGCTCTTAGATTAATATAGGGAAGAATTAATGGAGGTCTTAGCACGTTCATATTTTCTAATTATGGCAGATGACTTTATTTATAGAAATAATAGAGAGAGTGGAAATTGTCACTGACACCATGTCAATATACGTAATGAAATCCAATCATTTAATTGCATTACATTTGGCAAAGGAGTCGTATCGATAAAAGGCCCTCCTTAGTCAGAGCGGTTCAGTGGTAGGTATGTACTTTGTGTTAGATAGCTGTTAAGATTAATTTTTTTTTCAATGATTCATTGGGAAAATAAGTCATCCCTGACACCTATTCCTGTCCTTCTGACCNAGCCACGGTGCACACGTCAGCTCCGCTCCACGCTGTGCCCTCCTCACCACCACGATAAAGCATCACCAGTGTTTCTCATACTATACCACCCAGATAAATAAAGCGCAATTCTAAACTTTGATATGCTTACACCTCCTAAGACAGGGCGAAAGGCCCATAAAACTCCTGCTAAAGGAGACATGGCTGTTCGGTTCATTTGCAGCTTGTTAGGTAAACCCTGAAGCCGGTTTTTATTGGGAGGTGCAGGCATTGGTGTTAGAGAGCTGCCGGGGCTTTGGGCTGACTGTGGCTGTTGCTTAAGGTTTTAAAATACATTTCATAATGTTCAGTTCAGACAGGCAGGTAAGGAAGTTTGTCTCCTTTCTCCCAGAAGCAGCAAAAAATAAAATAAAGCTACAATTATGGTGACAGATGGTCTGTTACACACAAAGCATTGCTAGTAATTTTGCTCCTTGCACATTGAAGAAGGAGATCTAGACTGATGATGAAGAGCCAAAAAAGTCCTCCAGTTCTCTCCTGTTATTCCAAAAATGCGTTTCCTAATCCATTCTGATCTTCCAAAGCTATCAGTCTGAATTAATGAGAACAGAGCAAGGAATGTTACTATTTCTATTAATTATAGAGGCAGGTTTGTGCAATAAACAGAATTCATAACCCTGTAGTGCAGCCTAAGTACCTATAATTCATCTGCTCCACTCACAACTGCAGCATCTTATTCACATTGGTTTACAAATTAGCGAACCTGAAATCAGCAGCCCTGTGTACCGCGATGACATTTAGTCTAACTACGGGAGATCTGATCTGATGAAAGCCACGGGTGGTCTTCCAGTGCTGCTTTCCACTGCAGTTGTTTTACAGCTCCCAAATTAAGTTCTCCTAGATCAGCTTCATGGTTCTGCATCAAAGTGGAAATACAGATGCCTAGGAAACACTATCAGTTACTTATTGCAATTGCCAGTACTCTTCCAAGGTAACACTTGGGGCGATGCTCTTTCAGAGATGAGCACAAATGGGGACCAGGGCACTCCTGGAGCCCACCTGGCTCTCCAGGTCAAGTTGTCTTGTTTATATTTACTGCGGGGAACACAGCATGAGAACCCACACATGGGTATCTTTGCTCAGTGGCCAATGCCCAATATTTGCATACTCCACAGGGATTCATTTTGTGCATCAAAACCTGCAGAAACAGAACTGGCTCCTACTCAGTCCTTCCTCTCCCACCACCCTGACACCAGTGCTGGCGTCCTGTGGCAGGACTGACAGTAGCAATGGGTTGGATGAGCATCTTCTGTCACCCTGAGGTCACCGTCACATCAGACCAAGCCTGGGACTAGAAAGCCCCAGAAGGAGCTGGCTGATGAAAGCCCTGTTGCTCCAGCAGCGGTGAAGGAGGCAAGAGCTTTTGAGGTGGCAGTAGAAGAAAAGCAAAACTCCTGGAGGGATAAAAGGAAGCTGGAAAGGCAGAGTGATGGTTATTCTTTTTCCACTCCAGCTTTACACCTTCCAGATTAAATAAACGTTGCTTATCTCTGCAGCTGAGTGAGAGGAAGCGAATGGCCAATTCCCAGTTGGCAAATGCATTCGATAGCAGGGCTCCCACTGTGAGTTCAGAACTTTGCACCAGCAAACCGGTCTGACTGGGGAGCACTCTGGCAACTGAAATACCCCGGTAGCAACATTCTCCAGACCACTTTTGCTGTCAACGTGTTCTGATGGCAAATGACTCCACTAGGGTAAAGAGAAAAAGAAAAGGCGCTTTTCTGGGCTATAGTGCAAATGGTCGATTATATTTCTATATCCACTACATGCAGTGTTACATTTTAAGCATCTGACTCAGGCATTTGAGTGGAAAGGCGATAAAATGCTTGACTTTGATTGAATATTGGACTTGAATTTCCGTTGTGACAAAAGGTAAAAATAAATACAAACACCATGAAGAAATCAAAAAGCTGCTATTGGACAAAACGTTCCACATCAGTTTTTAAATCTTTATAGCTACTGAAGATCATTTTGGCTGGCATGAAGGTCAAAATTCAGTTTTTGAGCGTTCTTTCAGCAGGGATTATATTTGGATACAGAACCTCCTGCTAGTTTAAGGGGAGTATTTCTTCAATTATATCCAATATTAGTCCAGCTGTGAGGATTTCCCAAGGGATCACAGCAAACTGAAGCAATGCCTTCACTCTGGTGCCGACAGGTTCTGTGGCATTGCCTTACCCCTTCCCTTGCCTCTGTATTCAGCTCCTGACCTCGCCGATGTAAATAAGAAGAGAATCAAGTACCCGGTCTCTTCTGAAGTACATATCAAAGAGCATTGACATGATAGACTTCATTAAGCCTGTACATCAGCTTTAAAAGGGAACAAAAAAAAAAAAAAAAAAAAGCTGNAAGCTGAGCTGGAGAATTGACAACAGCATTTCCAGTGTAAGGAAGAGGAATGGGTGGGAGCAAAAGTTACATTTTACACCCTAGAAAATAAAAATGCAGTCCACATTACAGCAGCCTCTGGTAATACCTTCTGTAATTGAATTACTACTATCAAACTGATATGGAGAAAAGCCCTCTGAACACCTTAGGAGGAAGACTACCAGCTTTTATTTGCCTACTACGCTGTATTACCGCAAAAGGCACACAAGTGTTTCAACAGGGCCAGCACAAGTCACCTGCCCGGTGTTAGCTGGTACCTTAACAAGTTTTCCCATGGGTATCATTACTTAAATAAATCTAAATAAATTGAAGAATTCAAAGACCAGCTTTTAGTTGCAAGATAGGATCTTGGGAATGTGAGAAAGAAACACTTTTGGTTAAATTTACCTTAGCAGTCTCCTCAGTTGCAAGCTATGCCGTAAAGCACCTTTGTAATGAGATCCACACCCTCTGTAGCCTGTAGGAGGTGGAAATGGCCTTCAAGATTTCAAGGGCAATGTGAAAACACAGCTTTTCTGCATTTTGATTTGAATGTAACTCACATGATTACTTGGGCTCAGGGATTCTTAGGGGAGACAGAGGCAGGAAGAGCTTTCATAAAAGCACCAAAAAGCGTGAAAATTAACAGGCAAATCTTAAACTGCCCTAAAAAGTAGAGAATACAGACATAACCCACATGTCTAGATTTTCAACATCTGTTTCTTAGGTTTGTTAACAGTAGTATCAGATGTTGAGTAAAAGCTTTTTGTTGCTGAGAAGAAGGTGTGTGGAGGCTGGCCAAGTGATGGATACCTTGTAAAAAGACCAGAGAAGGAATGTGGTGTAGGCTGGATCTGGCGGTAATTATTTGAGCAAATCCCGTCTGTGTGGACAGCTCTTGCTCTCCGGGCAGGCCTCTAGCCTGTCTTCAGTGCACATTTTAGCAGCCAGAAGCTGCTTTTAATCACCGGTGTGACATTTGGTGTGTTGGGACACTGCATTTTGTCTTGATCCTGATAGTTCCTGTCACTCAGCAACTGCTGGGTGGCAGCTGGCCGGCATCGGCAATGCCCTGCTGCCCGGAGCGAAGCTGGCAGGGCACGAGATGATCCATCCCAGTGAGATGCCACAGGGCTCAACAGCTGGGGAGTCTCCCCAGGACAGAGATGGAGTGTTCATCTGACTGTCACTCCTTGGTGGTGGGGAGTTTTGTGCCTACAGCAGATGAACCACTTCCCGCTTTGTGAAGTCCTTCCTATTGCAAGTGCCAGTCCCCAGAGCACCAGCTTTGAGTGTGTGAAAGGGGATGGTGCACAGAGCTGCTCCAGAAAAGGGGGACCTTTGTTCCTTGGCAAAGGGCACAACACATATGAACCTCACGCATCCACACGCATGGGTGCATGGCACGTTCTGGACAACACAACCCTGTAAGGGGTTGTGGGAGGTGGGTAGGAAGCCGCCCACCCGCACTAAGATGCTGATGCACAGCTTGCAGTTCCCCCCAGCAGCGGGGCAGAGGAGTGGGGAGCGGGATGGCTGCAGAAATAATGGCATTTGCAGAGTTTAGGGACCTGAGTTAGGACCTCTCCTGAATCTGGAGCCTGTCGTGGTCATCACAAGCTGAAGCACTGGGCAGCAACGTGGCCTGTGCAGGAGAAGCTGTTCGGTGCTAGACCTCACTGACTTTGCTAGAAAGGCAATTCTTGATGGCTAATTTGCACTTGAACCTGTATACCGAGATGGATATCCTCCAGGAGCTACTGCAAAATACCTTCCCACAAACGGCCCAGCAACTGAAAATCTCTTCCTGCATCCCGACAATTTCAGTGCATTGCCAGCACACAGTTTTGCTGCCACCGATTCCTTAAGGCAGTTTTGCCCAGCACTGTTGAAAAGGAAAACATTTACTGTGCCCTGGGGAAATGAAGCGTGGAAGTCCCGTTATCACTGACAGAAGTTTTGCCTCTAATTCCCCATCTGCTCTTCTGAATGTTAACCTACAGTACTGGCACATAAGCTTGATTTATAAATAGGGATTCCAAATGGAAAGCAAGAAAATATTAGTCAGCTAGGCTGGTGGTGTCTGTAGAAATGTGGTGTGGGCACTCATGTTTCAAGAAAGGGAAATTAGAGGATAAAATAATGTTGTTATGTTGATCGAGGGAAAATGCTAGCAGAGAATGGAATGAAGTAATCGGTCAAAACTGGATTTATTTACTTTTTTGATCTTTAATCCATGTGGGATGCTGCACAGCTCCTCCTTCCTATTCTTATTGCTATTTGAGTTTAGCAGCCAAGTAAAATAGCACACAAGGCAAGAAATCTGAGGAGAAAGTAATAATGTGATGCATAGTGTTAACTCACTGGTTTTGGAAATGCCCATTTATCTTGGTTAAATGAAAGCTTAGCCCAAGTACTAAGCCAAGTAATCATGATTAGGGAGAGAAAGAGACATTCACCTCCTTGGAAACTCAATACTCTTCAACAGTAATAGCACTGCAGTGACATTGTTCGAAGCTGGATGCTTGCTGTAATTAATATAGATTATTGCCATATGAGGAATGGAAATGTCTGTGCCTGCTCCTACCATTGTTTTCATTTCTACACCAGTTAAGAGACCAAAATACAGTGGGTTTTTGTTTCATGGACATGGCCCCTTCCCTGTTCAAAGTGTTCTGCTGGCCTCAGAGGATCGCAGAGATTTTGTTCTCTTTGTTGGTTCAAAACTGCATAGAGGGCATATGTACGCTGTTCTCTCTTAGAGAGACTTTGCTTTTGTTCTTTCTCATTATCGTTTTTCCTGACTTTCAAGAAAAAATGGTTTTATGCTAAAAAGAATATTACAAGAACACATCCATAAAGAGACTCACAAGCTCTCAAGCTATTGGTTTTCTAAGGAGGCTAAATCTGCACCTCTACCGTCCAGTGTATGATGCACTGAGCTCATCCACAAAGCAGGTGATTTAGTGCTTGCACTGATTTTTGACCTAAAATAGACTAGTGCAGCATGGTACTCAGCCTGGCTCATCATCCTAGTCTCAGTAGTTGTTTGACTCATTGACTTCAACAGTTTTCCCATCCACTTCATAGCACTACTTCTGTAGATTGCACTACTACTGTTCTGCAATATGCAGCTAGTCCTGCTCTCTCTTGTGTGTGCACGCCACTATTATCTTTTATGTTGTGTTCCCTGCCGTTCTAACACTCTGCCTTAATGTAACCCACTTAATTTCTAGCTTTCTCTCAGTTTTCCTCCTCAGGCTTGGATTTGATCTGTGTCCTAACTATGAATGAATCCATTAGAAACACTTCCTTCTTCTTATGCTGGAAATTGTTCGCAGGGGCATGTACCGTCCCGGTAGGAATTACATTTTTGCATTGTTTTTTCCGTCAGGCAGTAGGCTTCTGTCCCTAATATGTGACTTAGAGATCCTTACCAGTGGGCAAAGCAAACAGGGAGCTCCAGAGGGCACATACAGGAGTTCAATGGTCCATGGAGATGTAGCCATACTGCCCACAACTTAGACTCAAGAGCCAATAGGCAGCTGCCTCTACAGAGTTACATTTTTTAAAAAAATCAGAACATTTAAAATATTAATTTCTGTGAAAATTACATGAAATATACGCGGGAAAGAAATATTTCCAGTGCTTTTCTACAGCACTTGGGCACAAAATTCTATGTTATGATTTTGACACAAGAGTTGATCATATTCAACTAAGAGGGCTACAGATGGAGAAGTCTGTGTCCTGAAAGGATGAGGAGCCACCACAGAGTGTTTAACCTGCAAAATGTACTCTTTTGCAATAAGATAAAGAGGGAAGATTCTCATGGTCTTAAAGGTCATTTCCAACCAAAACAATTCTATGATTCTGTGAGATCCAAGCTGGGTGTTTTCTTTTACCACAGAAGTGCTAATCTCGCGGCTCCGTGTCCCAGTACCAGCAGTATGGAGGTATTATAATCTGTCTTTCCACATCAAGCCTTTTTCTTAGTTTCAAAGGAGACAATTTCTATCCATTTTCTGTCATAACAAGGTTTCTGAGCTGAAGCAGTCACAACCTCCCTGTAGACATCCCACTGCATTCAGAGGTCCTCCAGCAGTTCCAAGAGGCCAGCCATGAGGGAAGCATGACTGCCAGGCAGCTGGAGACCAAAGCTCATGCTCCTCTCCTTCCTCCAATCTGGCAATCTCAGACATTTAGATCTCAACTGACTGTTCTTGCCTATGACAGCTGATCTAATACAAATTTGTTCATTGACAGCCAGGGAAACTCAACCACATGTAGTTAAATAAGTTGCTTGAACTTCCAGGTCACAGCGGCAGGGCTGATTCAGCACTCCAGAGCCACTGTTTTGGATCAGATCTTTTCCTAACTTACCTACACAAACCCAGTGCAAAAGCGGTTGCCTACAATGGCAAAATAGCTCTACACCAATACCGAACGCAGGAAGCCAACCTGGTTACTGGGGGAGCAGCGCGGGCTGGTGGACTTGAGCACTGGTCTGACACAGGGGTGAAGCCAGTGAAGAGCTTGTGCAAATCACCTCCTTGCTCTGCGCCTCAGTGTCATGCCTGAAAGAAATGGTCTGCAGTGAGATGTGACATGTGAAACCTCGGCAGTGGTCTAGCGTTCCTGCTGCCTGCCCACCCCTTCGGCCAGCTGCACTCTGCTAGATCCTCATAAAAATTAACAAGCAGACTAAATGCAGACCGCTGTCTTTTGCCAAAGAAAATAAAGTCAAACAACAGCTAAAATACAGGAAGAGAGAGGAGGGGGAAGAGAAGGCTGACCAAAGGCAACATAAGAGTTGTATTTATTTTTTAATCCCATCTCTTTTAGTGCCTGTGATGAGCGCTGTAACTAAAGGAATCTAACTGAATTAGAATTTCAATATGTCCTGAGCAGATTGGAGCTGTTGCCATTCATGAGCAGCACGTCCCAGCTGTAATTGCCTGCTTGCTTATCCACACAGCTCTTTACAGCTAATCCAAATGTGGACTTGAAAATAAATAGTGCCAGGGCATTCACTTCCCGCTGGGCAGTAGTTTTTAGCTCGCCTCTGCCTTTGCTTTGTTCCGGCTGGTGCTCTCCATGGCACGGGGACTGACTCAAAGGAGATAAAAGATGATTGACCTGCTCAAGGAATTAGGTGGGAGAAAAACACACTCCCGTCATATCTGCCCTGCCTGTTTGTGCTTTTTCTCTGGGTGCTGCTCTGAGGCTGTTTATCTTTCTCTGCCCTCACCTCTCTCCCCAGCCACAAGGCTGGTGTGATCTGCTTCTCCTTTGTGGCTTCCCCAAGGGCTGCTGGTGTCCCTCCTGTCCCCAGTAGCGCATCACCCTTCCCCTCCCTGTGCTCCCACCCGCAAATACGCCGTCAGGGTTTTAGCACCGCTTTCCTGAAAGGAAACACTCTCTTCTGGGATATTTAAAAGCCATGCACTTCTCAGATCAGGGCCTCTCTGGAGGGCTGTAAAGCTGAGGCACAGCTGTACAAAGCTGGAGCTGGAGGGGATGTGCCCATGGATGGGACTTGATGCTTCCGCAAAGCAAGTCTCTGCCTTTTCTCTCTGATGTGGAAATCTGTATGTGTCTTGGCTCTCCTCCCTCCTCACTGGGTGCAAGGTGGTTGTCCACCGTCTTTGACCCCCCTGCCTGGGGCAGGGACACCTCCCACCAGACCAGGCTGCTCCAAGCCCCGTCCAGCCTGGCCTTGAACCCCTCCAGGGATGGGGCAGCCACAGCTTCTCTGGGCAACCTGGGCCAGGGGCTCACCACCCTCACAGCAAAGAATTTCTTCCTCAGATCTCATCTAAATCTCCCCACTTCCAGTCCCCTCTTCCAGTCTAAATCTCCCCTCTTCCTTCTCCTCTGGACCCATTCCAACGGGTCCATGTCCTTCTCATGTTGGAGACTCCAAAGCCTGCTAAGATTTTAAGGGAAGCATCAAGTGAGGTAGTGCAGCACTTCCACTGCCTTCATTCTCACCCCCAGGATCCCTCCTTATCAGTGTAATCCTACCTGGTCTTTCGCAGAGCAGACCTCCCCATAAAACTGTCTTGGGTCAAGTGACCAGGGGCATGTTGCAGGGGGGTGATCCAGCGCTTGCCACTGTGGCACCCCCTCCCAAAGCCAGCCCATTTTACAGGCAGATTGTGCCCTTCTCTGATGTCAGAGAGCAGCTGAGATGTTGAATATAGTGCTTGTCCAATATGTCACTTGGTACGTAAATTCAAATTCAGCACAGAAAGCTAAAAATGTTTGCAGAGTCCTGACAGGCGAAGGGGACAATTATCCTCAGCTGTTCCTCACAAACGTTGATCCTCGGCAACTGCAACGTGCCAAGAGAAGCATTGCCTCATGCTTGGATTGCAAACTCACCAGGACCAAAACATGAGGGTGGTAATAAGGGCCAGCTCTTCACTAGATGCTCTGCTACCTGGAGGTGGCTTGAAAGTATCCTCTGCCAGGTACAGTGATGGGGCTGGCACATCCCTTGTAGCGTGATGGGAGCCAAGTCTGAAGTGTCAGAGGTGGCCAGAAGGTCACCAAAGAAGAGAAGTTGGCACTCTCTTGCTTGTGATGACAGGCAGTAGCTTCCTCCTTTGTTGCTGACCTGGGGACACAGGAATTTCTTCAAAACATTGCCGTTTCAATCAACTAAATCAGACTAATTAAGACTAACACAGTGCAGCCAGGGTGAGCAAAATAAGTCATCATGATGATGGTAAAGTATAAGAAGAGACACACGGGTTAAAAAAAAAAGAAAACAACTGGCGAAGAAAGTTAAAGTGGAAAAGATCAGGAAGAATAAAGACTATAAAGTCTACAGACGAGCTGTGTGAGCTACTTAGATTTGTACTAGGCAGGTAGCTCTTGGGAAAGAGGAAGCCTAGGGGTGACAGGCATCATTAAATGTCAAGGCTTGAAATTTTTTTCAAAATACAGAGAGCCAGCACTGGAGAAAAAAACATCGTGAGTTGTAAACCTGGAAGATCTAGAGATTAGTTTGGAAAATTCAGTTTTGAAGTGTGAAGATGTTGCATGTTGTCATGTAGCAAAGAGGTATAGGTACTTCAGCCTTTCTGAATATCGTACCCCCATATATACTGGGGAGAGGCAATCAACCATCATCAAGGATGACTTGAAGTTAAAAGAAAGTTTGGCCTTGAGAATAAAACAAAACATTGCTGTATTCTGCACACAGCTAAGCTGCATCCCCATGTGATGGCTTCAGTTGTCACCAGCAGCCCTGTTCTCCTCCTCCTTTGGACATGTAGTGCCTTGGATTTGCCTGTATTATGGGAGCCCAATAAGACTGTCTTGGGTCCAGGCTGTCTCCCTCATTCAATTCAAAAACTAGATGGAGAGCTCAGCTCTGAGCTCTGGGGATATTTAGGAGAAGGGCCAGAAATCGAGGTGAATTCATTATTGAAGCCTCATTAGCCATCAGTCTTCCTAAACTCTTGTCAGTACATTAGCACCAGCTGCCCATTGCCCAGTTTTCCCTTGGCTTAATGAGGAACCCCAAATTCAAGGTCATCTGCCAGTTGGATTAGTCAGTTAGTACAGCCAGAGCTCCTGAAATGCTCCAACAAGAACAGTTATTTATGTCACTCTGTCCTGCACTGTGCCCATTAGCTCATGGTGCAGCAAAGTCTGGTCACGAGGCAGAAAATTTGATTTTGTTGTTGCTCCTTCACAATTTAGTGTTGCTGCTTCCAGAGCGTTAAATGTTCTCTAAGTGGTAACTGTCTTCTACTAATGCAGATGCATTTCTTTTCTGAGTTAGCTTATTGCTGATCTTCTTGGTCCATGCTTGCTCTTCTTCTGTTATGGCCACAGAGAAGTGGAATTAGGGAAGCAGGTACTGTGCTCAGATGGAGATCTGCAGAGAAAATAGATATTTTGACTACATAAGAAACATTTCTTTCTGAATTGTGTCAGAACAGGGAAATTACCAGCTAGGTGTTCATCTTATTTCTGGTTTGCATCGTCAGTGCCAGTGTGTGAAACCTTCCTTGGTACTTATGTCTTGGGGCTTTCATGTCCCACCACGGACATAGACACAGTGGGTCTCCCTCAGATACCCCAGGCAGATGCCTGCTCATTTTTTACCACCCATTTGGGTTTCTCCTCACCGTCTCCCTGCTGTAGCTCTGCTTCCATCTACCCCTTCATGTTGCCATCAAACACCTAGGAGTCAGAAATTTCAGTCAGAAAACTCTCCTGGATCATCTGAATCAAAAGGGAGCATCTTAATTCAGTAGTCACCTCTACCACTCTGCCTGGGAAACTCTTCCACGCACTAAGGAACCTGAATGCCAGACTACCTGGCCATCAGGCTACACTTTACATCAGGAATTCAGTAGGCCATTTTATTTATTCTTCCACCCTTCACCACACAATACTTCTCTCTGTTTTCTGGCTTGGCAAAGTCCTCAGAAAACATACTGTCATCGTACATGGGCGTGGGTTAGACCTATTGGAGCATAAAGTCTAACTGTCCATATCCAGTAAATTTGTCCCAAAGTGTACCACCATCCCCTTGGGGGCTGCCTTTGATGCCTGGTTTCAACCTCTTCCTTTTCCCATGGATGATGATGGGTGGGATTGCCACAAAAAAAAGGCTGCCCAACCATGAGAGAGACCAAATATCTCGCACCACTCAACAGCAGCCGCCCTGTCTGCCCAAGAACTGGCACTGAGCGATGTGTTGTGGCACGGAGAGAGGTTCACAGGGGGACTCGCAGCAAAACTTCAGGGCTCCCAGGGAACTGCCTCAGGGTTCAAATGAAATCATCTGGCTGGGAAATATTGGGATGAAGGATCCAGAGCACTTAGCAGCATGGGCATGGGTGTATTCAGACAAAGCTTAAGAGGTCAATGATTGTATCTTTAGGTGAATGTTTAGCTTTTGTTGGCTTTTGATGACTCAGGGTGTCTTTTATGAGGCAAAATTAATGCAAGTGCCGCTCTTTTTACAGTGGCCACATTGCCCAGGAAATGAAATGCCATAAGGGGAGCAGAGCTCATTAGTTTGGTGCCATAAATGGTTCAAGGTCTCAGAAACCCGATGATTAACATAAACATAGATAGAGGCAATTACAAATAAACACATATATAAACCCCAGCTTTCCATCTAAAAATGCAGTCTATAATATCCTTCTTTGGCTGTTCACAGATGTGGTGACCTAGAGGTAAGGGACATTTCATACCAATCATGACATAAACCAAAGCCTGAGGTAGGGAAGCAGCTAGCCCAGGGTGAAAGTGAGGACAACAGAGCATGTAATATAGGTAATATTAAGGTACCAGCTCAGGATTTAGAGATTCACCCTCAGAATTACGTCCTTTTTGGAGCAATTTGCAGGAAATGCTGCCCCAGTATGTTTCCTTCACACTGCAGTCCTCTCTCAGGTGGTTGCTGTTAGATGGTCATGTTGACACTCCTTAGGATGCAACAGAGTAGTTCTAATGATATAAGAGCTACCTCAAGTCTTCATCTTGCAATGTCCAAAAAAGTGGAAACCCTGTCAGGTTTTCTAGTAAGGTCCATACCATTCTTCAGAAGATAATCTTCAAGAGGAGGGTGAGAATGGGGGCAAATGGGGGGTGTGAGACCCACTGTGTCAACACCATCAGCCCTTAGAGCTGCTCCTTGGCCACTGCAGAGCAGTGAAGTGCCCTGAGCACAGGTCTACATGTATTCGTAGGAGATTATACACCTTTTACTCTGCATCTCTCCCTTAAACATTGTGCATTTATTCAGAACAGACATGAACACCAAGAACGAGGCGTGTTTTGTAAAAACTGAAGCATGGCCTCCTTGCCTGTCTCTGTGGTAACCAAGCTGAGAGACAACCGTGTTGATGCCACTCTGGGTAAATAATGAAGGAGACAGTGATGTTCAGGCAAAGTTGAGCAGAAAGCCCAGGGTCCAACCCAGCATCCTGACTCTAGCAAAAGTCACATCAAGTACAGCGGTTTGCTGGTAACCTGCCCCATAGGAACATTCCCTGCAGACTCCTGATAGTCAAAAAGCAGCTTAAAGTACCTCTTCTGAACTGTTTTTTAACAGGTATTATCATGACTTGAGGGGCTCCGTCTGTTCAAGCAGTAGCGCAATCCGCTGTTACTGTAAATGCCAGGCTGACATCCCGTGGTAAAGAGTTTCACAGGCTGATTACTAGTTGCATGATAAAAATATGTTGCCAGCAGCTGACTCAGAGAGGCAATGGGCAAAAAAAAAGTACTGCTATGTGTTTTCTCAGAAAAGAGAGAGGGGACAGGGAAGGAATGGGGTTCACACTCCTGTTTCGGGATTAATTCAGGAGAAGAAAAGGGAACAGAAGTTTGCTAACGGAGCTGGTGGAGCAGGACACAGTTGTGTAGGTTGTAACTGCTCTAAGTTAAAAGTCCTCTGAAGGCCTTCAACGGAGGGTCTTAGGGAGTTCGTGTTGTTACTGTTCTACAAAAGGCTCTTACCTTACCACTAACACCCATCTAAAGGAACCATGGACCTTAGTGGCTTACGGCTGACCTCTGCTGTGATGTCATCAGTGTAACAATTTTACACAAAATTAGGTGTGTAATTGTGTGTTAAAGAGTGGTGGTGAGGTTGGATTGCCCAACTAATGAAGCAGGCAGCATTAATGCCACCACATATGGACCGCTCCAGGGCACTGGCACTGTAAGGGAGTCTGAAATCACTCTGACTTTCAGGGAAAGTCACCCTTTTTCCTCCTTTGTCACCCTCTGAGTGGGACAGACCCCTCTCGCCTAGCTCTCACCCTGGTGATGCTCCTGTGATTGTCTGTGGAGCTTGCAAGTCTGCCTCCCTGCCCGGGCAGTCCTGCCCAGGTGAACCTACAGTCTCAGAAAGGCAGCAGAAGCTGCTGATCACTTCTAACAGGTGCCAAGTTTTGCTTAAGAACAGGCTCTCTATTAGCATTCGCCACCATCTCCCACCAGCTCTCTGGCCACTCAGGCCGTGGCAGCACCGCCAGCCAGCCTTTCCTGGCATGCAGCTCGTGTGTGACATCCTAAAGGGTGCGGTGGCAAATATATAATTTTATTTTCCAGCACTAAGGGGGTCAGTCTGCGACACGTCTCTGTCCAATACCCAATGTGACCTCCAGACCCTTGGATAGTTGCTCTGAGCCTTCCTGCATCGCTTGATATAGAATCACCACCTCGGTACTGTCTTGGTAGCCTAACTGCCATCTTACATACCACAGCCAGCATGATACCCAAGGTCCTACAACCCAAATTTCTATAAAAACACTTCTTAGTCAGTGGCTAGATTGATTAGCTCCTGGTAGATGCTATTTCACCTTCTAAACTATAGTTATTTCAGGGAGGAAATGCCTCTTCGCATTGTTTATTCCCCAATACTTCATTACAGTGGTTATAAGGAAAGAAAAGACTCTTTTTTGGCTCTCAGAGCTGCAGTGATGACAGCAGAGTCAGGGAAAGGGATGGGAAAGATTCCCCTCCTTCTGCTTCCTTTCTTTTTGCCCATCTTCTTGTCCAATTTGCTGTGCATGAATGCAGCACAAAAGCTTTGCCTGTAATTTCAAGGAAGGTCCCTGCCTGCACACCCCGGTTCTGAGCCAGCATCTCAAAGCATCGCAGCAACAGGGAGCAGCAGGATTCCAGCAGGGAGGAGGTGTTGGAGTCACCAGTTTGGCCAGTTTGCCCAGCCAGGATGTGAATTTGTCCTGGCTCTGCATCACGGAGCCCGTGGCGGGACTCTGGGCTGACTCCAGACAGAGATCCTGGTCCCTTGGCACCCATCAGCCTGTCTGCGTACAGATGGATTCTGGCTCCCATCCATGTCAGTCTTGCCCTGCAGCCACCTCTACAGGATTTCAGTATTCTCCCAGGTTCGCCACTATGCAAATATTGAAATTAGCCCTTTGCATGATTATGTAGATAGTGACATTACAGACTTTTCCAGGCAAGGAGTACTGAGGAATTCACGTGCCTTTTCTGCTGAGAGCATCAACAGCCAGGTTTATGTTTCAGTGAGCTAAAGAATGGCTCCTAGTATATAAAAAGCTTCATATAAACTTCATTAAAGCTTTCAGTATCTGGAATATTTTTTTTTTCTTAAACTTTTCTCTGAATGCAGTAAATGCACAGAGTGCTGTGCCATGAAATAACGTGAAATACTGCCACGTGCCAAGAAGAGCCCAGTTCTCAGAGATCGAGATTTTAACTGAACCTCACTAAAAGCAGGAGCAGATTAAGGAGGAGCTACGAGGGAAGCTTTAGCCCCACTAGTAGGTCCAATACAGCTCATACTTCCAGCCCGGCGATGAATTTACCACCTGGAAAGATGGCTACTCAAATTCAGTTGATCGATCTAGGGTAACCAGAACCTGTTAGGAATAACATAGATACAGTGAATGTGCCTTGAATCGGGGCAAGAGAGCAGCAACACTTTTTGAGATCATTAACCCTGTCTTTCTGTTTCTGTGAGACCTAATTAAGTACAGGTTTCAAATTCCATCCTTAAAATGAAACCCCTTGGGCTTTTCCCCTCTTCAGAAGACCCTGAGGGCCTGAGAGAAGGCAGAAGGTCTCACACCCTGCTGTGAAACAAAGCAGTGCCTGGGCAAGAATCACTGCTCTGGCCAAGTGGCCTCAGGACAGTAATTTCTCTGTGGGAAAAAACATCTTTGTCACATCAATTACATTTCCACAAAATCCTGCATTTATGTCTCATTCAGACACTTTCCTTGAGAGTCTCATCACACTAAGACCTGTTGTAAAACTAATAAGCTATAATGAACGTGTGTGTGCTTAAACAACAGCCACTTTCTACCCCAAAATACTGCCATAAGAACACTGGATGCAGCTGTTATCTTTTGTTAAACTACTGAAGTTTTCTTGTCCATGGTGCAAATCCTTTGCAGTGTGGAGCGTAGCTAAGCCTGATTAGCCAGGATCACATTTTACCAGTGGGGATAATGAGATTTACCCTTCATTCCCACCCCCTGATCTGTCATCCCCGTTATTTTACATCTCACCTTGAGTTAACAAATGGTCCATCTTCAGAGCACAGCTGGGCACTGCCACAGGGGATTTGGCATGCTGGATATAATGTAGTCTGCCACACTGGATGGGCAGTGACAAAAATTATCCCTCTTCCCCCAGGTCCTTCCATCATCCCACTGCAGCGAGCAAAACCAACACTGGGCAACCCTCTAAAATGTTTATTTGGACCAGTGGCCGGAGCTCTACATCTTACAGACACGATGAGAAAAGGTAAACGGCATCTATGCTGGTTGTCTCTTGTGGGTTAGAACCTTTAGGAGTATGGTCTGTATCTTCTCCCCAGTGGTGGTGAGGGTGTCGCCCCCCCCTTGCCTTTCACCCCTCCAGCTACAGCTCCACCGACAACAAGACCAGCCCATGCGTGCCAGGGTTAACGTGCCAAGCCAAAACAGAGTGGAGGGACAATGCCAGAGCCATGGCCAAAGTCTCCCTTGTTCCCAGGACATCAGCAGCACATCATGACCATCTCCAAGGTCAACACACACACATCAATCCGATCTAGTTGAAGATGTCTCTGCTCACTGCAGGGGGGTTGGACTACATGACCTTTAAATGTCCCTTCCAACCCAACACATCTATGGTTCTATGATCGCACATTTGAAAGCACACTAATGCCCGGGCACAGGTTTGCAGCCTCAGCTCCATGCCCTTGAGGCCTTTATGCGTTTTGCAAGTGTCCTGCTCCCTGCCATCACCCACACAGCTCCCATACCTCCCTCCAGACAACACACACACCGTGCCCTCTCTCCCCCAGCCAGATCGCTGCCCGATCTCACTGTGTCCCATCTGGATGATGCGTCCAGCTGTCAGAGATGTTTTCTGTTTGTATACACGCGCCGGAGAGGATGAGCGTGAGCACAGTACATTGCAGAGTATCTGGGGAATGACAAGCAGCTTGAAAGTGATCTGGGAGCCCACCAGCCCACTCAAGTGGTGTTGCTGGAGGGAATAGGCTGAAGGAGACAGAGGAATAAATGAGCCACCGGATCTCCCAGGGGAGCAGGGAATTACACAGATGAGAAAGAAAGGGAAGGAGAAGTTTTAAGTCCCTAGGCAAAAGCAGCACTCAGTTGGGAATGAAAGAAGTTAAATATCACTGCTGAAAGAACAATAGTCAGTAATGCTCAGACTCATCCTTCCAAAATCTCTCTCTTTTGTAGTGAGATTTGTTGGACAGCTTGTCTTGTCTCAACCGGACACATTTTCCTTTCTTTTCTTTTCTTTCCCCCTTCCCTCCCTTGCCTCCTCTCCTTCAGTTCCCCTTGAAGTCACTGTTAAATGTAATCACAAAAAATCAGACTCTGGTGAAATAAAAACAGAGGTCAATGTATCTACAGCGGCAATTAGCAAAATACACTCTTCAGTTATTCTAATGAGACATTACCGCTTGCATCTGCTTGAGAAAATGCGCTGCTGAGTTCAGGCAGCAGAGCTGCCCTCAGGACACCAAGTTTCTTTGGAGAATTGGCCCATTTGCTGAACTTTTCTGCAAAGGTTGGATAGGTGTTCAGCTCTTTTGATAATCTGGTTCCAAACAGATAGTTAGAAGCCACAAAGGCCAGCTTGGCAGCAGGTTTCCATGGACTTTCAGTTGGAGCTGGTTATCCAACTAACTGCCTCACGTACTTCTGCAAGTCTCCTCTTTAATTGTATTTTCCCCAGGCTAATGTTCTTTCACGTTAAGACATTGCCATGGACAGGATGGTCCAAGGTTAGACGCTTGGAGGAGATATCTGCCTATAAGTTGGGCTGGCTGGGAGCCATGAGCTCCTGATTAGCATGGCCTTCGACTCACGCCGTGCCTTTCAGTGGGACTTATTAACTTGGGCTCTGTGCTAAAGAGGGCTCACCGGCGTCTGGTCGGTGAAAGCCTGGGCAGAGCCCTGCCTGCAGAAAGAAGGAGGTGGGGAGCAGCACCTCTGGGCTTACACACCAGCCGTGGTAATTTCAGGTGCCTTTTCAAGCCTTTGGGTGGGTTGATTTCCCAGGTGGTCCTGTAGAGCCGTGCAGAAGGAAACTTTCATACCCTACGAGTGACTAATAAAATGAAAGAAGGAAAGGAAGGAAGAGAAAATGGGAGCAGGAGAGTGCTGACCGCAGCCTCAGGACTGCAGAGGAGAGGTGTGAACACAGAGCAAGTGTTGCTGGTGGGAGAAACTCATCCCCTGGTGTCTAGCAGGGATTTTAACACATGTAAGGTCACCAGCAGCATCAACCAAGCGGTGCATTTTAGAGCAAATACTTCCCCTGAATGACCCTTTGCAGGAATTTTTGTTCTTTTAACTTCAGAGGGGAAGACTGTCACGTGGAACAGCAAACTTGTCACCTAACACAGGCTACAACCACTGCAACAATAACCTGTGCAGCAACGGCTCACTTGCTGTGGAGGACTCACCTCCTCCTGGGTGGAAGGTCTCTCTCAGGCATCTCTTTTTGCAGGATCAAGCCCCAAATTCATGTATTTCATCGCTGATTTAGACATCCACTGTTCCCCAACTGCCACTTTTTATGCTTCAGAAACCTAGACAAGTCCTCGTTATTTAGAATCATAGAATCACAGAATCACAGGGTTGGAAGGGACCTTAGTAGATCATCTAGTCCAACCCCCCTGCCAGAGCAGGGCCACCTTAGAGCAGGTTACACAGGAACGCGTCCAGGCGGGTTTTGAATGTCTCCAGAGACAGAGACTCCACCACCTCCCTGGGCAGCCTGTGCCAGGGCTCTGCCACCCTCAAGGTAAAGAAGTTCCTCCTCATGTTTAGGTGGAACTAATTTCTCAGCTCATTGTGCTTTCCACAACATTGTAAGCTTGGAAAACCAAATCACTCATTCGGTTTGGTTCATTTTGGTGGGAAAGAGGGAAAGAATTGAGTGAATGAAATACATTCATATCAATAGGAATCCTTCCACAACCATCACTGAGACCTTTGTGAGAGCCCCAGAGAGATTTCCTGTTGCCATAGCTCTAATAACAAAAACTGATGCAGCTAAATATACCCTGGAAAGAAAAATGGAAAGAAAGTGGTTTCTGAGCAGAAAAGTCCCTGAGCATTGGGAATTCTGCAAGTAAGACAAGGGAGGTTTTTTGACCCTTGCATTCAAGGATTTCTGGTATCAGTAGACACCTCAACATGAGGTAATTTGAATGACATCTGCATAATGACTGTGATATCAGAGAAGTGAATGCGAAGTCAAGGTCACTGAGTAATCCAGGCAGGCAGGTATCCCCAGCTGAGAAGCCCCGTGACTGCGCAGTGCTGGAGGAGGCAATGTCTCCCTCAGCATCACACCATGGTCCAGTTGCAAGGGAAGGAACTTGAGGGTAGGTAATTTGTGTTTATTTATAACAAAATAAATAAATAAAGGAATTGCAGGTGCCTGGTTATTCTAGATTTCCAGGGAGGAAAGAAGACCGACTTTGCGGTGTTCCTAGGTCTACCCATTTTGGAGTGAAACAAGAGCTGTTGCACTGGGTCAGAAGCAGCATTACTTTAGCCTCTCCTCTACATGGGCTTCCCCAGTTGCAAGCCCTTGGCATACTGGGCCGTTCCTATAGACATGCCAATAAATTCACCATATCCTCCAAGCTGCGGCGCAGTCCTGCACCAGCAGAGCACAGAGGATGCACAGGGCACATCTCGTCCCTCACATAACCGAGTCCTAAAAGGCCGCGTCCCTCACGATGGCAAAGGAAGGTCTTGGCTGCAGCAAATATTAGCAACTCTGCAGAAGATGTAGAATTTTATACTAAGGCCAGTAGGCTTAAACCGGCACTGCAATTCTCCTCGACTGTCTCATGTTCAGGCTGACTAACGTAACCTGGGCTGCCTAATTTCATCACACAGGTCCTCCCTAAGCCTTCCTCTGGAGATCACGTAAGGAGCTGCTGACCACACTGCAGAGGGATGCTGTGCAGAGAGAGATGGAGAGGGAAATCTCTGCCCTGTCCCCAGCAGGCACAGTCACGGCTGAGGTTCCCTCCCTGGCAGCTGAGCCTGGGTAGAGCAGCCAGCCCGTATCCTCTGAGCAATTTGGCAAAAGGGACACAGAGATTTAGCAGGGAGAACTTCAGTTTGGAAATGATCAGGAGAGCAAAGACGTTTTGTCCTTGGAGGCTTGCTTTCTACTAAATGTCTTTGCACAGGGCAGAGAGACCCCATGTTCTGACAGCTGGGACTTCTCTAAAAACAAACAGCCCCCTCCCTCAGTGGCATATCTGGGGAGTTATCACAGGTAATCATAAGTATTAGATGGAGTCACCTAGATGAGGAGGGTCTGGGATGCAGTGATCTGTACTTCAGCACACAGCAGCAGTCAGCTAATTGAGGCTGTGCAGCCCTGAGATGCAAAATCAGCCGGCTAAGCACGGTGTGCTTCCAGCTCACCGAGCAGAAAGAGGTCCCTGAGCTGTGCCAAAAGTTCACACATCCACAGAATCCCCCTCCCGCAGCAGCACACACACGTGTGCGGGCCACCACCGCCGCTCCAGCTAAGGGGAGGCTGAGATTGCTCTGTTAGTGGCAAAATATTCTGCACAATGTACCAGATCCCCCCAAAACAGGGCGCTCGGGGGCAAAAATGTGAAGTCTGGTAATAGCAGATGTTCCCAGTGTCACACTGAGGAAATTGTCACCTCCCCAGAGGTGGCAGGAGTGGGGAGGAGGAGGAGGGAGGGTTTCTCAGCGTGTCTCCTGGGCTGCGGCAGGACCAGTGGGTGCATCAGGCGCCAGCACGTCCCACGCCACTGCACGCATTGACGTTGTTACCGAACCGACTCCTGGCAGGCATTCAGGAGAATAAAGCCCTCCGTCAGGTGCACCAGGCCACCGCTTTCCCGTTGTTCAGGGCTTTGACTAACAAATATTTGCAAAAAAGCAAGTGAGCGGCTGCTCCGGGCACGAGCCCCGGGGGCAGAGCTTTATTCAGCTGTATTTACCATGGCAGGAGCGTGGGAGATCCGCCTGGCAGGCAGTCACCCCACACCGTCCCCTCCGCCAGCCACCTGCCACATCGATCATTTCTACAACACACCCCTCCGTCCACCCTTTTTTACCTCTCATTGCACGTTTCTGGGCTCAAGGCCACATGGGAAGTATTTGTAACCATCCTCAATTAGCTATTTGTTTTTAAATTGTCCATTTGTATCCCTTTTTATGTCCTAGCTGCTCTGGTGACATTAGTGAGCGATGGCAGTGTCTCTGTTTTATGTCTAGGCGCTGACATAAGTTATGCTGTGTGATCGGTTAATGTGCTGGAACCGCATGACAATCTCTGCCTTCCTGCCTGCCTCCGTTTGGGAGCAATGCAAATCCTAATAGCAGCTCTCAGAGTTAAATACAGTTTGATAAATAATAATAGAAAAGTAATATTAGATTATTACTCTGCATTACTTCTTTGAAGGCAATTGTGTCTGCCAGTTCACAACGTATTTTTTCCTCCCCAGCACCAGGGAAAGATTTGACAGGATGAATTACCATTTCATTTCCAACTAGGAAAACACTGACAAGCTTTAAAGCATGGTTTTGAAGAGAAACCGTAAACATCTAAAGATGTAAATTACAGTTGGATGAAGAAACGCCAAGGGGTCTTAGGTATGGGAGACTATCGACTGCAGTACCATCTAAGCAAAATTTTTGCAATAAAACCCCACACTGTGTGTGCTTTTCCTGGCTATGGCTCACCATCTAAACACAAATTCAATTCCAGTTTCAGGGATTTTATGATTGAACCTATTTTCTTGTTTCTAATGCGTTTATGTAAGATTTTACACCTGTCTTAACCCTATTTCTTTGTCCCTATTGGTGAATGTAGGTTACAAGGTTGGTCTGACACACGGCGCTTTTTTCCCCAAGGTTAAGTGAAACTTGGTGGTTTCAGCTTAAATGAGGTTTGCTAGAGCCCAAAGTGATGATGATGTTGCTCACCTGCCATTTTGCAGACAGTAGAAGAGGAACTTCTTCCACGTGCACTACTATGTCCATGTTATGTTGGTGCCAGGGCTCAGAGGTGTGCGGTTCACACGCTTCGGGTGCCACCTGGATGAGTCAAAAGAACCGTAACTGAAAACACGGGAGATTTTGACCAGCCTCAGGTCTGTAAGTACATTTTAAACCCACAAAGTTTGAGTGTGTTTGAAATGTACTCAAATATTTCCTTCTTCCCCATTGTGTCCTCATGACCCATTGAAGCATCAAAGGCTCGGAGATGAAAGAAGGATTTATGGTTAGAAAATGCAAAGGACTCTCTGCTGAAGGGGGAATGGTTTGTTGTATCTTCTTTTTTTTTTTAATCCCAGAACAAATAGCTTTGGTGGATAATTTTCCGCGAGGGTTTTCACTGTAATGAGTAACTGGGCTTCCAGAAAGCCATTTTATAAACAAAGTAAATAAGCTCCCAATCAAAAAACCCACAGAAATCAATTGCAAAATCCCCATAGTGTTTCATGAGCTTTGAGTCACACTCAGGGCGGAAAATTACCCAAGCCGCTAGCCTGTAGGGAATCAAAAAAGAACGTGGTCCTTTCAGATAATTTTAGTGACGACTTTCTTCAGGCTATTTTCTACGTATGGTAACATAAGACCTGTTACCATATTCAATTGAAGAAAAGATGCCTCATATACCTAAACACCTTCTAGTGGCCTAAAGTGGCATCCACAGGTCAAATCCACCTCTGGTATAATTCAACTGAGCCAATGGAGCTGTACCAAAGAAGGATTTACTGAGCTGGCACAAGGATCTGATCTTTATATTTGCTCTAAGAGATTTTTACCTTTTCAAAGATGGCTGTAATTTATTTTGGAGATGCATAAGTTTCCACCAAGTCAGAGTGAATCCGATGCAAAAGGACACCTGAGGACCCTTAAGCTTTACTCTCTCACGAGATGGGTACGGAGGTGGAATTGCCCACTCTGTAGAGGGTTCATTGATTAACTATGAACTTCACATAAGAATGTATTATTTTCAACCTCAGAAATATTTACCAAAAAATCAGGGATCACGATCTACTGGACAAAAGGAAAACAGTCACAGCCCTAAAAGCCGGAGAAGACCGGGCCATACTCCTCGGGCTGGCCATGATGGTGTGCTCTATCATGATGTACTTCCTCCTGGGAATCACCCTGCTGCGGTCTTACATGCAAAGGTAATTTTGTGATGGTTGCCCTCATCTCACACTCTCTGCTCCACCTGACTCCTCGTGGCTTATTCTTTTGACTCCTTTTCTAGAAGTTTTAGAATTTTTCCTTTTCTCAACACAGATTCTCCACTTCCATACCCCAGTATAAATTAGGCATAACTACAGCGAAAGCCAGTTGAGTAACACCAGCATAAGCGAGGGAAGAATTAGATCCCTGTTTGACGAAATCTTGATCCTTAGGCTTTAGACTTGCCACAGTTATATCCGCATCGGCTGGTTGGCAGCCTGCTGAACCCTCTCAGGGTCCGTTGCTGTAAAGACCAAACTCAGGAGAAAACAGCAAAAATACTTAGTGGCCTTGAGAAACAACGTGCTTCCAAATGAAGAATGGAGAATTAATTTGGGAAAGAAATCAAGCTGCTTTGTAGCATGTAGTTTTCCATGTAGGTTATTACTTTGATTTTAACAGTGAAATCCTCCTGAAATATAGTAATTTGCTGAAAGTGAAAGATCATCTTTCATCATTACTGCACTGCACTTAATTTTTCTGAGGCCTTCTCTGGCTTCCTTCTCCGTCACGGAGCAGAAAGTTTGGCCTGTGATTCATTAGCAGCATTTGAAATCGGTTCTCAAGCACCAGCCCTATTTAAAATCCAGCCCAGGCTGTAATAAGACTGTCAACACTGTTTTTTCTGCCCTGATCAGTGGATTTAGGAGAATGAAAAATGTGTAATTGGGGATCAAAATTGGTCTGTCATGCCCAAAACCACCCTGAGGCAGTGGCCAATACTTGGCACGTTTTGGTTTATCCACCACAGGCTCCTTCTTTAGGCACATACAATAAATGCCTACAGTTAACTGGTGTGAACATCCTCAAATATACTGGTGCACCTGCAGGAAAATATTCCTTCTTGACCTTGCAACAATAAGGAAAAAGTAGTGATGCCTGAGGATAAGCTGTACTGATTTGCAGCATCGTATTTGTGCAATAAAGGTATTTGCCCCCTTTTTAAATCCAGACAAAGTTTAGATTTTGAGAAGAGAGATCAAGACCTGTTAAGTATCCAAGAAAGAGCATTTGCTTTTCCAAATTGCTCTCCCAGACCTTTGAGCAATACCAGGGTCAGTTGCAGAGGCTGCTAAGGTCAAAATTGTTCATGTGGAAAGAGATGATTTCTATTACAAACTATGTGAAAAATTGCCAGAAGATATCAAAGCACCTACCAAGTATTAAATATTCCATCTTCACAAGTCCTGCAGGTAGGTGTTACTTTATTACCCCCATGCATGAATAAAACAGTAGTCAGAAAGGTGGAAGTGAAGAAAAGACGACAACCCAGGAGTCTTTGTGTCACTTCTCTTCGTGCAGCCAGATCTCCGTAGGGGTTATTCTCCTTTACAGACAGTAATAACCCTCCAAAAAACACTGCCTGTGAGGAGGAGGGGTGGGGGGCGGGAAATCCTTTCACTTGATTTCCCCCTAGAAATCATAGCATAATTTAATATAAATGTAAAATGGAATATACAAGCAGAATTACTGCCGAAGTAGCATACCAAGAGAATTAGTGAGAAATCTTTGATATCGCTCACTTAAAGCCTTTGGTAGGTTTGGCGAGGGGCGAGCAGAGACTCGGCCCGCTGATGCCGAGGGGCAGGAGAGCCATGAGCAGGGATAAAGGGGCTTTCCCCAGAGGGGAAAAACACCACTCTGCCTTTCCCACTGCCCTCACCTCCAAGGAAAACACAGCCGTAGATTTTTAAATACATGCAAGAAAACTAAGTGAGCATTGCCAGTGCACACCCAGGCCCCGTCATTCCAGTTTTAGCCACTGGTGAACTGGAGATAAGCTGAAATCCTCCAGAACAGTTACAACCGCTGACTTAACTGACAGAAAATGGAGCAAACTGCCACTAGACAAAGCCTTCCCACAGCTGGAGCTGCCTGTGGTGCCACTGCCGTGGTACTGTGTCCTTGTGCATATGAATATATGTACTGTGGGAATTCAAAGTCGCCCTCCCAACCTTCGCTTCAAATTGAACTGGAGTTTGTGGTTCGCCATCGAGTCTTGGCCCAGGGTGTCCCATCAGGCAGCACTGCATCCGTTGTGCTCTCCCCAGGGCAGGCTGCTCAGTTTTCTCCTCAGACACCTCCGCTGATTCCCTTTGGTTTCAGATATCCCTTCTCTAGACTAAGAGTCCCAGTTCCCTTTTCATTTATACACAAACATAAGTGAATTGGCCATTTTTGTGCCCAAAGCCCAAACTTTGGGTGCAACAGAATAATACACCACCGGTGATGTGCAGCTACAGAAAGTCCAACCTTTGCTCAAAGCCCTGCAACACGTACCGTCTCCTACAAGATGCCCCCTGATATATCCATTATGCAAAGCCTGAGCTGTGTTTAGTGCTTATTGCCCATTCTCCCCATGCTCTAATGTCTCTTTTTTTTCCTCCTTAGTGTCTGGACAGAAGAGGCTCAGTGCTCGCTCCTCAATGCATCCATCACAGAAACCTTCAACTGCTCATTTAGCTGCGGTCCAGACTGCTGGAAAATCTCTCAGTACCCCTGCCTCCAGGTGTACGTTAATCTCACCTCTTCTGGCCAGAAGCTTCTGCTCTACCACACTGAGGAAACAATGAAAATTAATTCTGAGGTAGGAGCACTGAATAAAATTTCTTCCTAAATGGGTTTCTGGAGGGCTCCTCGCCTCGTTATACCCATTCCTCACTTTAAAGCAATATGAGGCTTCCAGCTCCTGCTTCCCTGGTAAATACAGCACAGAGAAAGCAGAAATCAGGGCACAAATTGAGCTCACATCTCTGGAGGGGACAGTTTTCCACCTCCATCCCATGCAGGGAGCGCAGCTCATCCCACACGGGGTGATGGAGGGGCAGGAGCCTCCCTCATCCCTCGGCAGTGCAAGCAGTGCTCTGCAGGCGTGGGCTATCGCTGAGCCCTTGTCACACTGGTATTCTCATGGAGCTGTGGACAAGTCAATTCCCACACGGGTACGGCTCTGCGTGATAACGAACACCCCCAGCGACGCGCACGGAGCATCTGTGGCCGTGAGAACAGAATTATCACTGCGGGGACAGGCAAGGCGGTGGGGGGAGACGAGAGCCCCGCGTCTAACCACAGACACGTCTCCATCTCAGTCTCTGGTGACAAACTCTGCGCCCCGAGCATCTCCACCGAGGTCAGATGTGCCGCTGGGGTCAAGGCACAGCATTTAACCCCTGCGGATGTTGAAAGATGCTGAAAGTGTGCAAAGCAGGGACTGTGGAGATAAAAGCAGCACCATAAAAATTAAAGGCCAGGCTTTGGGGCATGTATAATCTATGGCGTCAGCCTGCCTTTCTCGCATAACTTCCCTGATTCCAGACACTCAACCAGAAAAAAAAAAAAAAAAAAGATTTTTAACAAATCTGCTGAGGAATTCCTCCCTCTGCTTCAGCAAAGTACAAAATCCAGCGTGAGTCTGTCCAAGTGGGAAGGAGCCAGCCCCTGTCTGGAGGCTGTAATGAAGGCGACGGATGCACAGACGGCACCTCCTGGCTGTCCCGCAGCCCCAGCTGTGCGGCTGACACGGTGCTGTGCATCGCGACGGGCACAACAACGCCTCTTTGCAGCTGGCTGGCTGCTCCCTGCGCAAAGCCGGGCAGGATCAGGCCCAGAAATGTCCCTCATCCCACCTTCCCTTCTCCGTATCTACCTCCGACCACAAGCTGCAGCCAGCCAGGATGCAGCTAAGTCATTAGACTCACAAGTGCCCGATTTGCATTAACTACTTAGTTATCCAAGGTCACCGAACCCCAAACTACAGGTGCTCAGCAAAGCACAGCCCGTGACAGCAGAGCCCGGTTCAGGCTGCTGACAACGTAACCTATTGCGTTTCTATTTATGGCAGCAGCTCACTAGACCAAATTACTTCTGCATATTAAGATGAAGCGATATTAAAATTAGTCAAAGCATGGAGTGGTTGCACCGGGCCGGTTGTTCTGCGGGATAATTAGCTCCTGTGGCTGAGAGACCAAGTTGTCTGGATCTGAAGTGTGAAATGGAGAAAAGTGCCCCATCGTTGTCCCCCTCGCCCCGGTTCAGCATCACTGCAGAGAAGAGACGCTCGCCATTCGGGAAGCCTGCGGCAGGACAGACCCCACTTTCTGCTGAGACAGGAGCAAAATCCAGTGACACTCATGCCGCAATTTGATTAAGACGGATCAGATCGGTCTCTGTGCTCCACTGGATTCAAATAAATCAAGAGATTCAGCCTAAATCTCCACATTCTGTTATTGATGATTTTTGCTTGCTGAAATGGACTTTGAAATTCTCCCAGATGCCGCCTCCTCTTAATTTAACGTGGGCACAGTTAATACTTCTCCAGCCCAAGGTTGTTTTACAGGTTAAGCTCCGCTCCCGGGAGGATCCCTAGGTTTTCCTGACATGCTGCCGGCTACATGACCTGAATCCAAACATGGTTTTGAATGGAAGTTTGCAACGTCTGTAAAACATCTGGCTTCTTGTGCCTGGCCAGGATCAGCAGAGACTCCAAGCTCCGAGCAGCACAACCCATCTCCCTGGGTGGGTGCTCCTTCTCCCCCAGCCGGAGACGAGCAGCCCTCATCAAGGTGATGCTCCAGTGGGTGCTAGCTCACTCTCTCCTATTCAGGTCTGCATTTCCTGCATTTCTCCTTGCCAAATAAACACCAAAAAAAAGCCATCCCTGGCTGACTGAGCCCTGGCTCAGATGGGGACGTTGCTAACCCTCTGAGGCCGACACCAGTGACCTTCAAAATGTCCCATATCCCCCCACCAGCCTCTCTGCCTCACTGCGCACCACGCGGATGGAGCAAAACACGCTTCAACTTTAAATAATGGTTTGTCAAGGAGACTCGCTGCCTAACCTAGCCAGCGGCCCACGAGGCACAGTAAGGAGTCGGTACAATTTATGTAGAGCTCCACGGCATGCTGCTGACAGTCTCTGGTGGGAATCAGCGGGAAGCAAATGGGTACCGGTTGAGCTGCTCCAGTCCTTCCCAGAAAGGTGCACGAGATTTTTCAAGGCTTTTCCTTGCTCTCACTGCGCATACGTTACCTCTAACCTTTAAAAAAAGCCCAGCCCCTTGTCAATACTACAACCAAAGCAGCTTAAGTGCTTTCCCAGCTACACTTCCCTTTCTGAGCTGCCAGAGGCTGTGACAGCCTCTGGGAGAGGTAAACCGGCCGGTGTCCCCTTGCGCCCGCACCACCGAGCCGGGCTGTCACCCTGAGGAAGGGCTGCAGTAGTTAACGCGGGTCTAGAGGCCCCGTTTCGATCCCATACTGTATCATTTTGATTCTTTTCCTGTCATTGGAGCTATAGCTGATTTATACCCGTGCTCCCTAAGTGAGATAACAAGCAGGCTTTAATCACGGGAATCGCCGTTGTGCCAGCTATAACTGCCTGAGACTCAGAAGTGATGGGGGATCTCATGTTTGCTCGCTGAAGGTTCGGGTATTTATAACCCGGAGAGGAGTGTGTGTGGCGCGGGGGGAGCAGCGATGCTGGGCTGCGGCTCCCAGCAGGTTCATTGCTGGGCTGGGGCTGCAGAATTCCGTCCGCAGGAATCAATAACAGGTCAGCACAGACACAAAGCTCCTCCTTCAGCTCTTGGTTCAAACCCGTTGCACTTCGCAAAAGAGGTGTACATTGGCATCCTGACCGTTTTCTCACAATAATCACCACAGCACATCTTATCACTTTCCCATCCCAGCTTCCCAGTTCAGTGTGACAGGGAACCCCCAACCACAGACGTATGACGAGAGCCAGGTATTTCTCTGCCCAGCCTGAACTGAGGGCCTCTCTGGCAATAGCGTTGTTGATGTGACTTTGTTGTCTTAAATTAAACTGGCCTCAGCTTTTCCAGAGGTGTTGTGTGATCTCCACACTTGGAGAGATTCATAACTTGCCTGGAGAAGTCCCTGGGCAGCTCTGCACTGAGGGCATTGGAGTGGGCACGTCCAGAGGTGGTTCATACAGACTGCCTATCCCATCCTTCAGATCAGAAAAGCTGAGCTGGAAATGTAATAACAATTTCTCTCTGTAACTGTCTACTATGTCCTTCTTGAGATCAGATTGTAATTAAGAAGCACTTTTCTCACATGGTATCACAGCATCCTCACCTGAGGTGGAGAGCCAGCCATTGTTTACTTGCAGATTTGCCAGTGTTGGACAATGCAGAGGTGTAACAGAACAGCATAGATTTAGTAGTCTATATTTACAGGTACAGCGTAACAATTGTGCATATAAAAACCCCTGCCAGACATTGGAGAAAACTAAACGAAGATCAAACCAAAGAAAACACTCAAAACATCCCGTTATCCTTGTCTACTTCCTTGCCTGTGAGCTATGCAGCATGGCAGAGCCAGTCCTGTGCCGTCCCAGGGGTCTCGCTGGGGAAACTGAGGCACGGGTGGAGGCCAGGAGCACCCCCCAACCACACCTGAATGCACACAGAGAGTCTTTGCGCTGAGGCCCTCCTCAAAGCTGAGGCCAAGATGCCTCCAGGAGCTCAGGATAACGGGGACAAGGCAGATAGTACATGGAATAAAGGGCATGGGAGACCACAGCTGGAGAGAGAAATGGTTCCAGCACGAGCCCGGTTGAGAGGCAAAGCAGATCGACCTGCCTTGCACAACTGCATTTCACAGCTTCACGCTACCAACCAGCCCGACGCGGCTGGTGGCTCTGTGCCATCAAGTCCAGGAGGCAACAGCTCAAGTCCTGCTTCAGCATCCGCTCTCCTTTGAAAGTAGTTGGAGAATACTCAGACTCGCAGGAAGTCAGACCTCCCCCTGCTGCACTCCTGGAGCGTTTCCACAGACCTTGAGTCTTGGAACCCGTCATCATTTGGGCTTTTATGTGCCTGCTGGTTTCTGTCAAGGGGGGAGGGATGGACTTTGTCAAAAGCGGCCAAGTCCCCATTTAATTTCCCCGCTCAGGATACTAACAGCTGGGACTTCAAGAAACAAAGATGTATAGCACCAAAATCTCAAGAAAAAAAGAAAAAAAAAAAAACAAGAAAACCATTGGAGATGGAAATACTGCTGTTACGGCAGTGATAGCGCGTAATTTAGTAAAAGAAAATGAGGTACGCTTCACAGAGAAATTCCCCTCCTTATTAGATTATGATCTATTAAAGAGTCATCAGCACTATAAGAGGGCTTGTGGCTTTGGACATTTAAGACAAAGCTGGGCAGAGTGCAAGAGAATATCCTGGAGGATGTAGACTTGCACCAGCAGGAAGATGGATGAGATATTACTGCTCTAATATTTTCCATCTCTAATTTCTAGAGCTCTATGAAATATTCATAGTGGCAGTGCTGCCATGCTCTACCCTTAATGCTCCCGTCTGCTAAGGCCAGGCAATCTTTCTGCCGCACTTCAAATCATATCCTGTGCTAATAAACTTGCCAATGAATCAATCAAATCCTGTTACGAGGTTAATCCTTTGATCATTATTAGGACTAGAGATTTTTCACAGTACCTTACAAAAAAATCACAGCATGGTCATGAAAAAGAACTGAAGGACATTTATAAAGTATATACATTAAAACAATAATAGTCAAAAGCCATGGGTCACATTATTTTAATCAAAACATTTTTTTTTCCCCTTGCAAAACTCACTTTCATTAAATTATCTGGAGCTACTTTAGGTGCTCACCTGGGAGAAGGAGGTTCAGCAGCGCAGGCAGGAAGCGTGATGGGACCCATGATCACTCCGTAACTGGGGTTATGATGGGACCCACGACCACCCCATAACTGGGACAGAGCAGTGACTGGCTGGGAGACCCTGTGCACGTTCAACGAGAAGTTAAGCAGCAGATTTCCACCCCTCCTGAAACAGGGCTTGCCTGGAGAGGGAATTTAATCAAAATCCTGGGCAGCTGTAGAAAACCTGCAGACGTGGAGGCGTGAGAGTGTCTAGAAGAGAGGAGGGAGTGAGGTTCCCTGGTCTGCTCCCATCAGTCCTCTTCCAGATCAGCAGCAGCAACAACAAATTCAGGTATTTCTGCTCCAGGTCAAAATCCAGATGTGGCCTCAGTCCTCCTGTGTCTGTCCACCACCTTACCGGCCCACACTAGCTCTTTGCAGAGAATGAGCTCTTCGCTCAGCACAGCCCAGGGCCACCGTCCTCCATGTCCCATGGAATATCTTCAGTGCATGGACTCCATAAGCTGTTTTTTTAATTAGCTTGTTTTTAGTATTCTTTGGGAATGCTAGGTTGAAACTGCATTAGAAAAAGCCACCCCCAAATCTTCTTTTCTTTGTGGCTGAGACTAAAATTCAAGCAGCATCTTCAGAGAGAAGGAGCTTTGGACTCAGGCTGGGGTCAAGAGCAAAAACAAGACTAAGCCATCCCGGTAGCCAGACTGATCTTCAGTGAGGTGTTGAATGAAAGTCTTCTGGGTTGCCAGTGGGAAAACTGCATTTTCTCCTAGACCATCTATTTGTCCCTAATCGAGGCATTATCCCTGAAGGAAAATTTGTATAAAGGTCTCTCATCAGCCTTCTCCTCTGCGGGTAAACTCCTGTGCCCACTATGATGGCTTTGATCTGATACAAGTGAGGTCTGAACTACCAAATTTGTATTTACAGAGGGTGGATTTCCCATCTAACCGCGAGCATATGCGTGCCACTTAAGATGAAGAGGTACTTCATCAGTTCCATTTTTGCATGTGTAAATTAGCAATAATAATATATTCACCTATCTCATGAGGCCACTGTGCAGATTAAAGCATTAATGTTTGCACAGCACTTGGAGGTTCTCCAATGGGAAATTCTGTTGATGTGCAAAATATTGAGTTTTGTCTGTGATAAATTTATTATTAGCTTAATAGTATTCCACTCGTATTATGAAAAGCATAATCATCTTGAGATTTTCCTGCTTGCCATCTGAAAACAGACATTGTATCTGGTTTGGAGATGCATTTTTCTCCTTCTGATTTCTTCCCAGTGTTCATACATCCCAAAGTGCGGCAAGAATTACGAGGAATCCATGTCACTGGTGAATGTTGTGATGGAAAACTTCAGGAAGTACCAACGCTTCTCCTGCTTCTATGACCCCGAAGGTGTTCAGAAGAACGTGATATTAACCAAACTGTACAGCTCCAACGTGCTGTTCCACTCCCTCTTCTGGCCCACCTGCATGATGATCGGCGGGGTTGCCATCGTCGCGATGGTAAAGCTGACTCAATACCTTTCCCTCCTCTGCGAGAGAATCCAAAGGATCAACAGATAAAAAAGAAAACTTCTCTGAGAGTAAATTTCAGCTAAAATACTGTTTTCTCATTCTTCACCAAAGAACCTTAAGTTTGTAATGTGCAAGTCTGTTATAAGTTCCTTACTATATTCTTATAAGTAGAGCAATAATGCAAAAGCTGTTCTATATGCAAACATGATGTTATTATTATGCAGACAACTGAGAAGAATAACATTTTGTGTTGACCGTCTATATGATCTTGTTTTATGCTGCAACTAGTACCTTCTTTCTTTTCTACAGCCAAAATAGGGCTCAGTGTGACCATTTGCCAAGCTTAATCAATTGACATTTTCAATGTAAAGGATACTGGGGAAAATTCACCACTGGGCAAAGGGCAGCGAAACACTTGTGCATCACTGAGGTCTCACGTCTGGCTTGGTCCATTTAATGGATTTGTGGCTTTGCTTTTTTTACAATTGTCTGCAGGGGGGGAAAAAATGCATTGATAGAGGAGTTTTATGGTAAGATGGCACAAAAGGGATGTATCTTGAGGCCAGGATAAACATACAGTATTTTCAGCCTAAGAAGGACTTGGTGATGCCTTGTGTTTGCTCCTCCAATTCAGAAGTAAATTTTACCCTATGGTGTTTAAAGTCTTTTGAAAAACACTTTGGAATTTTATTTTATTTAGTGCTATTATTTCCGTCTGTCTTCTCAACATCATCCTTGCCACTTGCAGAGGCTGTAGCCAAAAAACAAAAATCACCTTGTTCCATTTTCTATTGTAGTCTGAGCCCTATTGACGGAGATGGGACCAGAACACCTTATGTAAAGGTTTATTACTCATTTGTCTTGTATTTGCTACCATATCACTGTAAACAAAAAAATAACACAATCAGCTATTTTTTCATTTTTTACTTCCAACTCTTTTAGATTTTTTTACTTGATATATATACAGATATATATAAAAAGAAAAAGCTATATTATATCTAGTTGTGTATTGGAACTTGATTATGGGGGTTTTTTTTCTTTGTTTTTACCACCTGGAAAGTGAACAATATAACCCACATATTTATAACCTTCATCCTTGGATGATATAACATGGAGGAGCAGCACTGCAGGATCTTATCCAATATTCATGATGTTGTTTCAGTCAAAAGGTCTCTGTTGCTGTGACATCGGAATTGACAAAAAGCTCATCTAATTCTACATCTCTATTAACTGAATTGTTGGATAATCATCATAATACGTCTGGAAATCTCTCCTGACCTTAACTCACTATGCAGAGCTGGCTGACGTGAATTATGATTTAAAAGGCCTAGGTGCAATGATTTATCGGAAAAACTGAGCTTATGACTAAGATGTTGTCCCGTCTGTCAAATATTTACCATGGGGGTCTCGCCAGTGTAATTCTATACACACTACAGTCACAGTTTCTGCATAATTTATCTTTATTCCCCTGTCGAAAGCATTCCTCCTTCTGTTATATCTTGAAGACACCTCTCACAGTTTCTCACATAGCACTCAGCCTGAAGGACAACCGCCAGGCAGCTCCTGTGAGCACCCTGTGAACTCACTATCCAGTAGCTCAAAGAAACCATTTACAGGCCTATTCAAACCAAGAAACCAACTTTTTCACCCCTCAAAAAGACTGCAAAGCAAGTATTCTGCCTAGTCCATCTATATATAAGTACCTTTCCGCAACATAGCATTAAAAATTTCAAGATGTTACAAAACTTTACAAGTCATGCAAGTGTAACGTGAGCTGTAAAAAAAAAAATGAGTTCTCAGCAGTGAAAATGAACCTGCAATCTTGTAATCAGTCATATAATTTTCCTTCGGTAAATAAATTCCTGGAGGGTGGGGGTATAATCAGGGCTCCAAAAAGATGTAATGAAAATATTAAATTAAATCTTCCAGATTTCAATATCTTCTGCCTTCAGATCTGGCTTGTTTCATCAAACTTTTCTTTGTAGCTTCTGTTACCAAGAAATGAGGATGCAACAGGGAATTCATAACGATTTCTTTGCAGAAATGTCAATTTGATCAATCTGTGGAATTCGCAGAAACCATCATCAGTGGATCTGGGCACCTTCGGTGTCAGCAGACTTTGGTGTCAGTGGAACTGGTGGTGACAGCAACCTCTATTCGACCACCCATCCGCCAGCAGAAGGTGTGACACCCAGGATGGTGCCAGCCTGGACAGGGGGACAGAGATGGGGGACCCCAGCCCCACTGCACAGGTACACGGGGATTCATCGCCTGGTGCCCATGATGAGAGGGGCTCCAGATGCTCATCCTTGTCACAAAACCTTATTCTGCAGGTTTTGCCAAGAAGGAAGGTACCCAGCTGAGGCTCCCAGAGCCACACAGCCAAGGAGACATCGTGACCCATTTCCAGACAGACCAGGTGGCTCCCAGGGGGCATCTTCATCCTTAACAAAGTTGTTTTTCCTTCTAGTAGAGAGCTGTAATTCATGGCCAGTGTTGCCATCCCTCACGGACATCCTTCGTCAGCTCAGTGACCGATGCTGAGGGAAGGACCGTGCTGCCAACAGTGATTCACAAATCAGAAAAGGTGCACAGCATCACTAGCCAAGAGCTGCGGTTGCTTTTCCACATTGTTACTGACATTGGTGTCGGCCATTTACATGACAGTTTATGTGGCCTGTGATAAAGTCACTCTTTGGTTGCGTGTGACATTTTCTGCACCTGTATTTGTGCATTTTGGTTCTGGTGGCAGGAAAGCTGATTGTTCCTGACATTTACACATCAAACGCTGCTTTCAATATATTGCATCATAAAGGTTTCACCAGCGCTCTGGTGGGTGAGACATCTTGACGCTGTTGCAGTCTATAATCATTTTGTTGACATTAACAGAAATATCTGTGGGACAGCAAAACAACTTAAGCAATTGGACGGAGTGATGTAAAACAATTTTAAAGGGAATTATCCATCTGATCACTAGCAGGGTTAATCCCCTACCGAAGTGTCAGCATCACAAACACCATTTTGATGACTCCTGCTGCCCCGAGGAGAGGTTGTGTTTCAGAGAGGATATTACCCTGTGCTGTTTCCTTCTCTGCTTCCATTTTAATAGCACATTTATCCCCTGATGTTCCCGTAGGCAGCTAAAACAAATGAGAAATACATGGAAGGGAAATTCAGTGATCAGGCAAATCCATCATGTTTCCAAGACTGGTTTCGACTCCTCCTAGAACAACTATTTCACCTCTTAAGGTCCCAGCTGGGCTTTCAGGACAGCAGGGAGCAACCAGGTCCTGTGAACCCCCCCGGAATGGAAAAGCGCAAAATAAAAACAGTGGCACCGTATTCAAAGGCATTCTGAGGCTATGAGAGGCACCCCCATGGGATTCAAAGCATGCAGAAGTATTCCAGGTGCCAAATTCACACAGCTTTTAATAGTTATTTTCTTAATTAGATTATTTATGTTAGGTATTATTTCTATTCTGGAACATCTAAATCTGAAGCATGAACATCCCTGATGTAATACTCTGAAACTTAGCACCTTGCAGCAGACTTACTAAACGTCACCAGCTAGGACAACAGAGACCTGATTTTCGTTAGCTTTCCTAATTGAGGAGACATCACTTTATCTGATAAGATGTACCCAGCATGGAGGCCTACCCAGCTCCACTGTGAGTCCAGGGTGGATAGAGAGAGGAGAGATGGCTCGGGAAACACAAGAACCTGCACATCTTGAAAAGACACAAGTGCAGTGATTTCAAACCTGAGGGACCAGAAGGGAATGAGGTCCCAAGGCAAGGCCAGGCGTGCTGCTGGCTTCACATCCTCTTCATCCTCATCACCAGCCACAGAAGAGTTGAATGGATGAAGATGCTGAGAAAGGACTGGATGGTGCAAGCCTGGTCCAAGTGGACTTCCCTGTTTGACTAGAAAAGCTGTGACCTTACAGCAACACAACTCTAGAGGGAACAGCAATTGCAGAGTAATAGCACCTTAAAAATTGGTCAGCAAATTTCCTTTCTCATGCAGTTGTGCCCTTATTAAAATATCCACAGCCATTCAAGTGGACTGAACCAATATCTGCAGCAACACAACCTCTTGCATAGACTCAGAGAATGAGAAGGGTAGCATCAGCTCCCCAGCAGCCGCTGTGCTGCTCCTCATCTATCAAAGATTTGGGAAAAACACTCTCACTTTTCTGCTCCACTGAACACTTGTCACTTCCCAGCACTCCATTTTTCAGAAAGAAACCAGCACAGTCTGTGGAGTACCCAAACATCTCACAACCATTTACACAAACTTTCCCAAATTGTTTTTGTTGTGGAGGAAAAAGTGAAGAGGCAGGGCAAATATAAATTATTTTGTTTCAGTGTTTTGAAAACAAGATGTTTCCATTTTTCAGTTTGAACTGATGTTGACTTTGAAAGGCTGGGGGAGGAGGGTGACCTTAGGGGGTTTTTTTAATAGGAAAAGTTGAAAAATAAATAGAATTGTTCCTCCCACACAAACTAAAACTATCAGCAATTGCTCGGCTCACTGAATGTTTTCTTTTTTTGGAGGCTGCTCCAGCCACATTTCCTTCCTTCCATTTTTCTCACCCACCAGCAAAGTGCAGACTCGGTCACACAGATGTGACCACCTGCAGCCCCGGCTGGGCTCGGGTGATCGCCATCTCGGAGAGCATCACTGATCCTTACTAGGAGTAACGCAAAGCGCCTACCTCAAAGAGGATAAAACCTGTTAAGTTAGGAGACACAGGGAAGGAGGGAAGGAGCATTTATCCATTACCATTACCCATGCAGCGCAGCAGCATATGAGTCCTCTCATATATTTTGAGAAACCAGAGTGAACCAAGAGGGGTGGATGCCTCACACGCTGCCCAGCAAAGCCAAGCAGCCTCCAGCTGCGTGCTGGTCCCCCCAGCAAGCCATTTTTCAGCCCAGACCCGCAGCTGCTGAGTGTAAAACGAACCTCCTTTCAAACAAAGGGCTTTTTTTGTCCTTCAGAAATAATTGGGGGGGAAGGGTGTGTGTGGAATAATGGAAATGCTGCCAGGTGAATTCATACCAGGCTTTAAATGAATCAAATCAGATCTCCAAACACTGAAAAACATGTTAACATTAGCAGAAGCCTCCATACAAGCCTGTCTACTTTTTATAGTTCGACATTTTCATACAAGGAAGTAGTGAGTATGTATTTTTAACTGAACTACTTTTATTCAGGTGAGAACTTAGCATATTTCATTGCCTAGTGATTTTATTGTAATGTAGAGGGTAAGAGATGCTCATTCTAAAAAGGCCCTGAAAACTCTCTCTGTCCAGCAACACTAAAGCATGGCCATTTCCAGGCAGAAGAGCAGCAAATGACTCAGCGATGAGCAGGGAAGGGGAATCAGCTTTCTCCTCCAAAACACAGAAAAGGTTTATTTACTTTGGAAGTTCAAGAAAGAGATGAGAAGTAGAAGCATCTCCAGGAGGAATCAGAAAGGTCAGGTTTAGGGGAGCAGATGTGTTCACCCCTCTGGTACAGCACAGCAGGATCAGCCACTCCTATATATTGCAAAAATAATAATAAATTATGGCTTTTCTTTTTTTAAAAGTTGTCCTCCATTTCTAATACACTTCTGCAAAAAATATTAGAAAACTGCTGAAACACTGGTTTTGCCATTCAGTTCACCCCAAACTAGCTTCATTTTTAAAGGAACCATTTCTAATACACCTTTTTAAATTTTTTTTTTCAAAAGTTAATTTGGTTTGGAAAAAATACACAAACAAAATTTGAACCTGGAGTGATTTGCCACTCTCTTACTGAGCTCTTTATATAGACCCAAGTTCCACACACACCCTCCCCCTCGCCCCGCCAGGTTTTTCAGTTTGCAGAAAGTTTTGTAGATTTTCATTTTTCATCCCATATGCAGGATAAGAAAAAAACAGCTAAAATGCTGTGGAATCAAACCCACGCTTCCCACAAAACTCAGGCTAAAACATTCAAGAAAGTCTCCTAGGGTAAATTTTCTAATATATTATGTGATAATGTACATGAGGAAGGTTTCATCTTCATCTCTCTCTCCTTGAAGTCTCCAACCTGGTTATTCTTCTGCCTAACTACAGTTAGTATTCCATATTTAATTATAAAAGCACTTTTTAATACCCAGCCCCCCGCACACTTAACTCCAGGTCACGAGAAAAGGATCTGTTGTGCCAGAGGCTGCCGGGCAGCTCCAGACCCAAAAATCAAGTGGGCAAAAAGAAAAACCACTTTGAAACCCTTCCACGTGGGAGACACCAACGGCTTAAATCACCATGCACAGAAGCTCTGTTATATTCATCACAGATTAAGGAGGAAGCAAAGTCTGATGATTAAGCAGCAACACCTTAATCACTCCCTCTATGAGCAAGGGTTCAAGGCCACTAATACAGCAAGACAGCTGAACAATGCAACAGGAGTTTGCTGAAACCACAGAAGGCTGCAAAACCCAGCATAGGAGGAGTCCTGGTGGAATTAGTTGCCGCTTCCTCTGTGCCACGTTACCATAGGCTTAAAAACAGTTGGGAAAGCAAATTATCAGGAACAGCGCATTTCCCACCGCCGGCCACTCTCCTTCATCCCTGGCACATGCTGGCTCCCAGCCCTGCACACAGAAGTTGCTGGGTCTCAGCCTCCAAATATTAGACATTATCTTCCAATCAACAGCAAAATGCAGGGCAGGAAATCTGTGGCAGAGTGTGCTGTCTCACAGCGTGTAAACTGCTGCGGGACAGTCCCATCAGTCCGAGGGTTTTCTATTAAACAGCCTCCAGGAAGGAGTGGGAAAGCAGGCAGGGAAAAGACCAATAGCAAACATGAATAAATGGGACATTCTGCTCTGCTTGGGAGAAACAAGGTTCATCAACTTCCACATGGGAGGTTCCCACCAGGACACAAGACATTCAGGGACCTCACTCCTGGGAGTCTGGCTCCCCAGGACACACCAGACACGCAATCCTTGGTCCAGCTGCCCCCACCTCTCCTGCTCACAGACCCGTCCCTGGAAGTGCACCCAAAGGCAAGGCTGAGGCCACAAAGTTCTTGTGCAGGTGGCATGTCCCATTTAGAAATAATGCCCAGGATTTCATTTCGCAGGCACAACGCACAGTCCTTCACTCATCTCTGCTTCCCAATGAGTAGCTACTTACTGAATTAGATGCTAAAAGTTTTGAGCACTCAGTAGAAAAACCAAAAAGTGAAGAAAAATTTCCAAAGAAAGAGAACGTCCAGTCTGGACATATGACCTTTGTCCACTGAGATCAGCAGACAAAACTCCACTTATTTCGAACAAATCAGAATTCAAGAGCAGCCCAAAGAGTGAATCAATGTGGAAAGCAGGTACTTCCTCCAGCCATGAAGCTGTCCTCACCCATGCTCTCTGTAGATGCTCACCACTCACGTTGGCTCATACAGGGTCTGGTGCAGCATCATTAACTCACCAGTAACCTCCATGTCAAGGGAGTTTGTATCAGGCAAACCTCAAAAAAAACCTGTTGCAGCAAATTGCAATGGAAATGTTTCCAGCACAAGTCTGCTGACCCAAAGGGTTTGCCATCTCCAAAGTCACTGGTGATTTTACCTCCTCTGTTTACCAAAGAGAAGTTGAAGACAGACCTTGTCTTCCATGGCAGAGTGGACACATGGGATCAACTACCTTCAAGACACACTGCATTACCAAGCACGGAGATATTCAGCTGTTTTGGGGATGAACATTCAACTGCTCAGGTCCCCTCATGGTACATCCCCACAGTGAGCATTAGAGGCATCAGGATAAATCAGCAGATCTGGGTCCCACTACCTGGGCTGTGGGTGAGGAGGGACTGCAAATGCCACAAAACCCACACGGAGGTCAGCAGAATTGCTGGGCTGGGCTCTGGGGACAGCAGCACCCAGCAGCATCAGGGAAAAGGCACCACACCACCTGGTCAGCAAGTGTCCCGAGGACAGACAGGTCTTGTCAAATGAAAGGGAGCAGAGACAGAAGCTGTGATGGAGTTGGCTGTGAGTGGAGAACCTGATCAACCAATAAAATCAGGTTTAAAACCATGATTTCATGCTAATACTCCACCATATTCCATTTTTCACTCTTTTAACTCGAAGTGTCCTATGGAGAACACTGGGCAGAACTATCCAAGAGGCTTTCCCCATGCTAAGGAGCATCAAAATTAGAACCAGCATTAGAGGAAATTCAGATCCTCTCCTGTCAAAACCAGGAGGGCTTTACAAGATATCTCCAACCAAGGGTTTAATCCTGAGGCAGGGGCCAGGAGTGAGGGACTGCAGCCCACCTCGCAGAGGGGCACAGGGGAGCCTGGGCAGCTGGGGGTGTCCCTGCCCCGACAGCGAGCAGTGCCCCCACAGCCCTGTGGACACAATGTGTGCGCAGGAATCCAGGGGGCACTCACTGCTCCTGATTTTCCAGTGTCCTGCCATTAGCTCTGTGCTGATGAGCAGTCACCTGAAGAAGAGAAAAACATCTGCAGTCCCAGGTTTCTGCCGCCATCTCTGGCAGTCCTTCATCTTGAGCCAATAACATTCTGGCCACAAATAGCAAATTAATGATCTAGGAAATTTGTTGTTCCCTCATACCCTTTTGGCGTCCTTTCTTACCCCTTCTGGCCTCTCTCCAGGTGAGGACTTGCCCATGCTGGTCAGCACATGCAGGAAAGCATGAGAGGCAAAGCCAAAATGCCATCCACTCCCCATCATTGGAGCCATGTTAACTGGGTCAGCACTAACGCGAATTCAGAGCTGTGGGCAAGGAGGCTTTGGTGTCACCAGCCCTTTGACTTTGGTGCTGGCCATCACCACCAACAGCTTGCTGTGGACTCATTGCCACAAATGACTCAAGGGTCTCCAAGGGGGACTGTAAGGAAGGAGCATCCAGGGCCCTCTCATGCAGTCACTGGCCACTAACCCTGCTGCTAGGCTGAACCTCATCCCCAGCCACCAAACCCTGCTGCCCCTTGCCTGAGACAACCCTCCTCAAAGCTCTCACCCCTCATGCTAATAACCAGGCTGGAGGTGGCAGTTCACCCTGGCCATGCCACCAGGCACAAGACACTGAGTAAGTCCCAAGTAGCCACCTCATGCTTCTGCATCCGTGGTGCAGATATCTTGGTGATGATCTTCATCCCCCACGAGCAGTGCTGTGCAGGAGCTGCCTGGAGCATGGCAGCGCAGTAACCATTGCCCCGAGCTCACAAGCCATCCCGCCCACTGCAGAGGCTGTGGATGCACACCCACGGGTGGGCTCATCCTCTTCTCTGTTATGTGACTGGAAATCTGCACCTCTGTCCTTCTCTCATGTCGCCTCAGCTGTTTAACAAGCTAGCCCGACAATTACTTCCAGCCCTGGATAAAACTCTCCTTCCACAATGCTGTTAAATTATGTAGAACAAGATTATAATTACATCCTAAAAAAAAAAGCTAACTCAAACTCTACACTTAAAAGAACATTATTCAGATTGCAGAAGCAAAGCACCCAAAAGTTACAAAATACCAGAAGCAGAGCTGCCTGAATAGCCTCCATGCAGCGCCGCTTGTACATACACATTATGATACAGGCTCTAACCATACAGTGATATACCATTTTTCACAGGACCCCTGGCCCAGACAAATGATATTTAGTTAATGAGTTGTTCTTCAACACCTTTTCTAACCCTCTTTGTTCAGTGTGGTGTCCTCCATGCCTTATTGCACTGCGGCCAAACGCTGCTCTGCCAGAACTGTTTGGCTCCTTCTCCAGGGCAAAAGGCAGCTCCATCTAGAGCAACCACGGAGCAGCCCAGCTCAGAGATGGACACCAGCGGGCACTAAGATTAAGCTGGTTTTCCGTGGCAAAGCATCATGTGAAGTCAGCTACGAGGGTCTGGTACCCAGGACAGGGTCGCAGCCAAGGTACCACACAGTCAGAGCAAGGATGGAAGAGGAAGACATGTGTGATGTCCTTCAGAGGACACTGCTGTGATGCCTGTGAGGGTGGTGAGGATTTAGTCGAGGGAGGCTGATGGAGAGCCTTCCTTTCCCCAGAATCCTGCAGATGCTTTTCCTGCCCAACTCTACCAAGCATCTGTAAAACTGCCAGGCTGGCGCAGCGCAACCGCTGGGCTCTGCTCCGAGCAGCCCAAGCAGGTCAGGTCCCTTCCAAAAACAACCTGAAGGAGACATTTTGACAGCTCCAGATTGATTGTTTTCAGATGCTACTGACCCCTGGGAAGCAGGGCCAGTTTACCTTAATTTTTAACTCCATAGTGTTAAAGTCCTAGAAAGTGCTGCAGGACTGAAGCCCCCATCAGGTCCTCTGCATCAGGGTTGAATTTACCCCTTGGTTCTGGATGGCTGCTGCCAGCTGAGCAGTGTCACCAAACCACCCACCACAGCCAAAAGGGTCCCCGGTGACAGGCTGGTCCCCTCCACCAGCCCCACTCCAGCAGCCCACACACTCTGACTGCCCCCCTTTCTCCCCAGAAAGGGCTGCTGACTTGTTTTGAGGCAGAGCAGATAGATGGGAATGAGATCAGTAAATAGACCTTCCCTGAAACCCCCACCTCCAGACATTCTCCAGATAAAATAAAACTCTATTGACACCAAGACTTTACAGCCACCAGAGACCATGTTCCTCCAGTTCTTCCTGACCATACCCATATACCAGGTCAAAGATCAGGGTGTTTGTGCACTTAAAAATGGTGGAACTGGTCAAAACCACCCATCAGCCCCACAAATAGACTGAGTCCTATTCCCCCCACAAGAGGTTTCTTCCCAGAAAATCCCCACAGTAAGCCATGAGCATCCGGCAGAAGCCATGGTGAACATCACCATATTCTAGCAAAATGTGGTGAAATGTGATAAGGCAAAGCAACAACTGGGAAGAAATGAAGCAAAACTAATTGACTTACCTGGATTGTTTCAAAACTTCCCCCCCACCCCCCTCCAGTGAGTACTGCTTCACAGACAGTGAAGACAGTGTAACAGAGTCTCCCTCACTGGTCCTTATTTTCAGTGTCTCTACCTTTTTTTTTTTTTTTACATTTGAATCTGGCAGACCTCCTGCTCAGTGACTCCAGGGTGTCTCCAGCATATGAAATATAAAGAATTAATGCACTCTCAATGCATAACACATTTACGCTGTGTGGCATCTCCTGTTTCTTAGGAAGAAAATAAGCACATGCAAGTTGCAAAACATTAAGCTTTTTGAACTGAAAAAAAAAATAAATTACATTTACCTTCTCAATATTACACAGTTCTATGGAAGAAGAGACAGCCTACCAGCACACTGAGACAGGGTCTGGGTGCAGTTCAAGACTTCCTTATGTGTCCTTCTGACTGTGGGTTTCAAGCTGGACCTGAGCCTCACCTTCCATGTGTCATTGCAATTGGGCTCAGGGCACCACAGAAGTCCAAGTCCTTCTGCTAACTTCATGTTTCAGGGGGCTGCAGCAAAGAGAAGGAAGATGGAGCCTGGAAAGACTAAAACCAGCAAAATTTCATGGGAGCCCGGGAGCTCCCTTTCATAGAAACACCAGTGACATAGGAAATTGTCCTACAGTAAAGTTTTTCTCTCCCATGCTAAACACTATCAGCTCCCCATGTCAGATGGTGTCCATCTGGGATCTCCCACCACACACCATGAGCTCTTTGGGCATGAAGTCATCTTCTGCTCTGGTTTTACAGTGCTAAGTACAGCTGAAGCGACCTTACAGTCACCAAAATAAGTGTGAGCCCCAGAACCAACTTTATGGCTGATTTTCTAGTGAAATAAGCCTCTCTGAAGCATGAGGACAGTTGGGTCTCTGAACGCTTTTCTGCAGGAATGAAACCCTGCAGGTTGGGAACTGCACAGGGTACAACCACAAAACCTCTTTATAATCCACCAGACACAAGGAAGTAATTTTAATCCATCAGCCAGGGGCACATCCAGGGCAGTGTCATCATGCCAGGCTTGGTTGGCGTAACACATAGAGAAGAGGTAGATATTTGCTTGATTTTTCCTTTTGATTTTTGGGGTCTATTTTCAGTACTATTTGTCATATCTCTGCAATCTGTTTGTACAGCATTTCATCTTCTCACCAGTGATGAAAGGCAGCGCCCTTAAGGACTTTTTGCTGGCCTTTTAGTTGAGCTGTTTAAACTGATAAATTCAGCTAGGAAAAAAAATACCCTAGAAAGAGTGAAGATTTTATTAAGTAAAGAGATAACATCTCTCAGGCCACAGCCAATCTGGAGCAATTACTGGGATGCAGAGCTGCTTTCCTCCCCAACCATGTACCTGCAGTGCTAAGGGTGACAAGTACAAGTAATGGGGGCTGAAGTGATGCCTTGACCCAGAACTCTAGAGAGATGGAGCCCCACACCTGCATGTTCAGATGGTCTTTTATAAGATGGTTTGGCACAAGGACAGCCTTTAAAAATTATTGTGCTTTGCCTTGCATAAATACTGCCTACATATGTATGTGCTTGTGCGGAATGTCCTTCTTGCACAAATTTGGGGACCCACTTTCAGTTCATAGAATCTTCATGGTTGGAAAGGACCTTTGAGACCATCGAGTCCAACCATACACATACAAAAACAACCCCTAAAAATCTCTGCCACTAGAGCATGCTCTGAAGTCCTGCTTTATTTCACTTGATGTTTTTCCCCTGTATTTGACCCCTTCTTTTCCTCTCCAGGTATTTCCTTAAGTGGCAATAAGCATTCCAGCAGCTCCCAGCCCAGATTTGCAGGGAGACACCAGCTTCCACAGAGCAATTCTGCCTTGCTCTGGCAGGGGAAGAATCCCTCCTGCTCCAGCCAGAACACGGGGAGGGCTAAAATACTGAGGCGCATGAATCTCAATCAACTTGAAGTAAAAAATGAATTCCCTGCAGGAGCAGTACATTTCCTTCCTGGGAGAGCTGCTGATTAGCAAGGTTAATTGTGTGCCTGCCAACAGCAGTCAGAATGAATTTGCCCACGCCATGTAAGGGACAAGCACTGATAACAGCATCCTTGCTATCCGTGGGTATCTAAGCACACACCAGCAGCTATAAGCTCGGGCTCTGCCAGGCTGGACTGGGAATTTGTGAGTGAGAAGATCCAGAGCTGGGGTCAGGCCATTCGGTTCATAGCTGAGCCACACCAGTGCCTCCCAGTACCCTGAGCACCGGCAGGGACAGCACTGCTGGGCATGAAGAGGTTGAGTGGTGTGTGCTAGATGAAGCCAAGCTTCTGCATATTGATGTTTACACAGCTCTTGCACAGTTATAAAAAAACACTGTACAAATTTATTGCTCTGAAGAGGGATTTGGCAGTGGGAGTTTTCCTGTGTGGAATCATGGGGTTGTAAAAAAAGTCTCAGGCCCAGAGAAGGGTTTGATTGCATCCAAAGAACAAGCAAAGCATCAGCAGCCCCACAGTACGGCATCAAGAGCCCCAGAGACACTGGCCTCTGCCACACACTGTCTGTGTGGGATGGGAGCCTCCCCCTGAGCTTGGACCACACTGGCAGGGCCGGAGCAGCCGCATCCTCATGGGCAACCACACCAGGGCTCCCTCAGGAACACCTTTCCCACCCGTGTCTGAGGTATCTCTCACAGAAGCGGGATAACTGATTCGTCTGCAAAATATTTTTCTATCTGATGATAGTGTTTCTTATCCCAAATTTTCCGAAGAGGGTTGTGACAGTATCTATAACACTGTATCTTAAAAGCTACAAGAAAGGGCATTTGACTTGTTCAGATGCTGATCTTCTGCTTGCAATTCAGAGTAACATATTTCTCACTTTCATTCATTTCCTATTACAAACACATCAAATGTCATTTTGGTATCAAAACAAGACACTAACATGAATTGTCACATTGAGAGGAACCACAAACCAGGCTGTCTCGCAAAGCAGCAAATTCCAGGCTCCAGCTACAACTCTCAGAGTAGGTATTTCATGCTCTGGACTGCCCAGACACACACAGCTCTGCTATCGGGCATGAGGGGAGAATTTGGGAAGCTGCAGCCTCCAGGGATGTGGGAGGTGTCCCTGCCCAGGGCAGGATTGGCACTAGATGGTCTTCAAGGTCTCTCCCAAGCCAAACCATTCCGCGATTCTCTCAGTCCAAGCCAGTCTCACCACCTTTCTTCTCTGCTTTCCATTGCCACTTGCTGCAGAAGCAGATGTTGGAGCTGCACCCAGGACTTCTGACCTTCTGAGTAGAAGCAGGACTACTTCTACCCAAGCTGCGCCATGGTCCCCCCCCCACCATTGCTGCAGCATGTCCCAGGCCCTGAGAGCTGCAGATTCACTGCATCATTGCTCGTCACTAAGAGCCCTTCACAGCACAAACTCCAGGAATTTAATCTATACACCTCAGCCAACTTATCAAAAGTGTTCAAGATGTTTAGGTCATTAAGCAGCAATAGAGAATAATGAAAAAAAACCCAAGCTTGCACATCATTACTATTAACTGCAGTGCGCCATATAGTTTCTAGTTTCCAAACAAAATGCTGCATAGCAAAGCCAAGGGAGGCATGAAGAGTGGAGAGAGAATAAGGTCACCGAGAAGGTGAGAACAGAGCCGGCTCTGTCACTCAAGAGCCAATGCATGTACTCGACCTCTCCCGCAGCCTCTCTCTGCTCATTTACTTCATCAGTGAGTTTAGTGCTGGGGAATTCGAAGCCCGAAGAGCAGCTGGAGAGCCTAGCGTCCCCCAGGCAGGAGCAGGGCAGGTTCCCCAGGGCAGGCTGTGTCGGTGCCCTTTGCTCCTGACCCAACATTGCCAGGGGGCTCAAGCACAGGCTGCCAAGCTCATCTCACAAAAAACAGCAGAGGTGGCCGGGGAGAGGTGACCCAGATCACTTGTATCTGAAAAATTCAGCCTGCAGCAGTGGTAAGCTAGTGCACAGACTTGCTCCGTGTACTTCAGCAAAGCATGACCTCTCCCTCCACCACCCCAAAGCACCGTGAGGTTCCCTCGCCTTCACAGAGCATCTTTGGCTGATGGATCAAAAGTAAACTGGCTTTTACTAGACAAAATGAAAACAAATTCCCTTAAAACATGGTTCCTTCCTCTAAAACTTTGATTACACAGTAAAAACATATCTCGGAGGGAAAAAAGGCATTTTAAAAAAAATACCAATTCCACTCAGGTTACTCCAAAACTTTGCCATAGCCAAGGTAGCTTCAGTACGTTCATAGCCTCATATGTACGTCAAATAGTGTAACATATTATAAAATGCTTTGAGTAGAGAGTTCAGAGTTTAGATTCTAATCCTGGCCATGGCACTCCATGCCCTGTGCAAGTCACTGTTCTTCTGCCCCATTTCGCCCCACGACAGGAGCCCTGTGGTCCCTACTTGCCCCACGAGTTGCCGTGAAAGCCCGCAGCAGCAGAGCACTGCAGGGTTAACGTGAACATTTGGGTGTTTATTTTAAGAGCAGCATAAAGCCCTGACAGGCCATAATTACAGTGTTGATAAGCAGGGAGAGAATATTTGATGTTTCAAATATCACATGACTAATTGGTGCTGGAACAGCTGTGCGTGTAATTTGGGTGATGTGTGCGGCAAGTGTCACGGCTCCGGCAGCGCAGCAGGGAGGAGGGGGATTCATGCCGGGGCTGGAGGGATGCTCCTTCCTTGCCTGCGGTCCACCCCAGCCATGCATCACACCGGCATCACCACCAGCACATGGGTGACCTTCCCCTCATTATAGCATTAAGCTGAATGAATAGAAGAGTAAAGAAATAATGCTTATCTCTATACTTTGATTATCTTGGATCAGGCTTCTCAACAGAGCATCATGGACACTCCACAGAGATGCTGGTATTTTTCAGACATTGGGTGAGAGATCATTCAGAGAGCCTTTAGAAGATGTGTGGAAAGACATCCCTGGGCTGTGGAGGGTAAGCTGGAAGATGGGTTCCTCTTCTTGCAAAAGCCACCCTCATTTCCTCATTCAGCACACCAGCTTTTCTCTTTTTTTGAGCTAAAAATGGTAGCTGGGTAGGCCGGTGGCCCACATAGCAAAGAGCTTCAGAAACAGCACCAGCAAGCCTAGAGGGACAGGGACAAGCCCCAGGGGAACCGCCAGCCTTCCTGCGCCCTTCACAAGGAGTTGCTTCAAGCCAGAGTAAAGCTTCATCCACTAGTCCTTCTCCCCTTCCACATTTCTCCACACTAGGGATGTCTTTCCACACCCATCAGTCAGGATGATAAATGAGTTCAGGCTCTTTTTTTAAAAAAGAGATGAATATTTCATTGCTGCAGTGCCTCTTCCACTTCCCTTTCTCCCACTAACTTTGACTTTCCCGAGTCCCTCTGTGGGAAAGGGGTTTCCACCCAGGTTTCACAAGCGAGAGGAAATGCATAAGCTTTCCTATCTTATGTTGCTTTAGAATTACTTCTTTCCTCTGTAGTCCAGGGGGAACTGTGAACTATTTTTAAACCAGAGCATGGTGCGATAAGAGTCTTTAATTACTAGATAAAATGTGTGCATCAGGGCATGGAGTTTGACTCTTTTTAAGCTTCTTTAAGGAAAAACACACGGAGTATAACTGCGCTCACAACCAAAACTTTCTGACATTCGCTGGTGGGAGGCATTTGCCTCACAGAAGGGCAAGAGGACACAAGGGATGAGGCCCAAGGGCTTGGCATCGGCCAAGGCCAAGCTGGGATAGAGCCAGTGACTTGCCACAAGCAGCCACCCACAGCCCCACACCACAGCCCAGGGTCACTACAGCGTGTGTGCTGATGCCATGGCCTCCCAGCACCAAACAGAGGACTCATAGTCAGATTTTGGAATGAGCTCATAGTTCTCCAAGAGCAAACCTCACTCTTTTCATACCATCCAGACTGGGAGAATGAGGCCAACACTGGCGCAGTATCACAGACAGTTTCTCCAGGACAACCTGACCATCCATTGGCATCTCCATGCACCTGCAGCTTCCCATTCTTCACACTTCACATAGACCTTTCGTGTCATCCAGAGAGACAAGGGCTACTCCCCCAACATCCAGAGCCACCAGTCCACCCACACACCTCCAGCAGAGCCATATTCTCCTCATAACAGATGGTTGCAGACAAAGGCACCTAACGAAAGGCAGTAGACAGACAGGCTGTGACCCATCCACAAACTTGTCCGTTAGGAAGCAGATTTGGCTTTCCAAGGAGCACTTCTGGACTACCCAACCACCTGCCAGGCTGGCTAGGCCATCCATGTCTAAATCCTTTCAAGTCAAACCAATAGCCTATTGCTACAACAACCCATGAAGAAATTCAAAGCTTTCTTGAAGTACTATCAGAAGACTCTTTCTGACAGCAGCCCCTCTTTGACTGTATTCAGAGTAGAGCAGAACTAAGAGCATCAGATAATGCACATTTAGGGCTCTAAGCTCATCATAGCGCAGTACATACCTGAGGAGCACACCTAGGAAGCAGGAAACACAGCACACACATACTGCAGACAAGGCTAAAACCTTCCAAATGAGGAGCTGCTCTTACCTCTGGTACTTATAAACTGTGGGAGCCTGAGTGCACTAACAGGCCTTAACCACCCTAAACATCCTCACCTGGGATCCCACCCACGCATCCCTCACCATTGACCCAGCTGCTGCATTTAAGCCCTGTCCTGAGATTTGGGCATGTTTGTTTCTGGTTCTAGTGTGTGGAGGGGGCTTCATGGCCTCACTATGGACCTTCTGCTAGAGCATAATCTTATTTCCCCATGGTCCAGGTGCTCTTCTTTCTGAGGCATTGAGTTCTGTGGGGGGTACTGCCATCCTCAAGCTCGTCCCTGTCCCCATCCCACCCTGGGGATGCTGCTGGGGGTCGTGATTTCACCTCTCTCATTTTGCAAAGCTTGGTGTTTTGTTATAATTATGTTTTGGCTACGAGCTGCAGAAGAGGGAAATGATTACGGGTTTTACTATGGCTTAGAATTCAGCACAAGAGTCACGGAGCAGCTGTGGCTGAAATGATGAAGTATTTATACTGCTGTTTTTCCATCACAGGTGTTTCTCTCCTAGTACAAAAAAAAATTCACTTGCATTACCCTAATACATAAGTGTATATTGATTAAATCTATTGACACCTGGTGCCACAGCCAGAGGAAAAACAACTTGCAGTTCATTCTCTATGCATGTATTTATAAACTCACCACGGTTGATATCATTATTGTATCTACGCCACACACAGCATTAATGCAGAGGGGTTTATTCCACAAATAATGTTACAGCATTATATTCTCACAAGTAACTGTCTGTGAGGTAAAACTGGAGGTCTTCATATAGATTTGGAGAGGGAGAGGGAATTGTTACTCTTTCCCACATTTTTTTTCTGCTCTGGAAGTGGGATATATAATGGTGTGCTCACTACATATTCCTTTGCATCAAAAACGAGTAAAATTTTTGTAGGAATCATTCTGGAGTAAATCCACTATGACTGAAGGTGAGACAACTTAAGACTTCATTTCAAATCCACTTATATTGATTGCTGAATACTTTTCCTCCCCTGAGGCTACAAATCAGGAGAAATGTCATTGGGGTCTGGCACACACCCACATCACCAGCATCTCTTCCAGACCTCAGCCGGGATCCGGCGGCTGTGGGGAGAGCCTGCAGACCCAGCGTGGCTGCTGTGGGCTGGGTGGCTTCTCCTGCACCTTCCACCCAGGCTTTGCAGCCCTCTCTGTGCATAAGGGGACAGCCAACAAAGCTGCTGGTTTAGCTCCGATTGTCCTGGTCCATCGGTATCGTGGTATCAGCTTCATCAATGTAGGTATCAACTTCACTCAAAGTGAAGTTGTTACTGCTGTAACTCATGAGGGTGAAGGATCCTATATCAGCTTCTTTTTCCTGATTCCTCACTTGCAAAATGATGTTGCTGATGAAGCTTTTGAGGGCACGCACCTCTCGGCTCCTTGCTGGGGTGGGTGGCATCAACCTCTCATGGCGTGACCATGGTTTAAGCTGTACCTACAAACTACTGCACTCTTGGGGCACCCCAGTCATCCTCTGGTGTCACAGCCCGGGCCCCCGCTGAGCTTTGCCCTCCCCAAGGGGCAGACGTGCCTAACGCAGGAGGGGAGCAGCGTGCCACAGCTCTCGGAGCCAGCCCAAGCTGATGTGAGAGAAAATGAAGAGCTGATGCTCTCCGGACATCAAAGTATCTTGGGGGGGAGGGCTGAGCTTCCCCCATCACCATCGCGTGGGGGCTTGGGGATGAGCCCTGAGAGCTGACCTGCTCATCCCAGCCCCGCCGCCGTGAACCGCTGGCTGATTCATGGGAGTGGGCAGAAAGCAAAGAGGATCCTTTGGGAGGTTTTTTTTTTCCTCGGGATTAATCTGAGAGGGAGGATATCAAAGGGAAGCAAGTGGGCAGTAGGAAAGCTGACATCTGAGACCTGTGGTGGGGGAGAAAAAACACACAGCGAGGAGACAGAGATGAGTAGTGGTGGCAAAAGATTTAGGGGTGCTCTACTCTATAAGAGAATGGTTTTACCAGTCCAGAAGTGACTCTGCCTCTTTGCATGGTTTGTGCAACTGTCCAGGCAGGAGACAAAATGGGCAATAAGATGTGGAAGTCTCTAGGTTCAAGAAGCATAATTGAATATGAAATAAGCATCCCTACTAAAAAAAGCAGAATTCCTCACAGCTTGTGCCCTGCCTTGGTGTCACTTGTTTACCAAGGACCGTTTCCCACCACCCTCAGCTGTCAGGGATTGAGTGAGCGATCAGACTGGACTGGCAGCAGGGTTCACCCCTCCTTCTGATCAAATTCACTGAAGTTTGGACAAGATTAAGCTAAAAGTTAAGCTCAGGGTGGTTTAGGAAGAGCCTGGACTGGAGACACAAAAAACAAGCATCTTGAAAGCAGAATGAGGTTTAACTACAGCTGATGATCCAACTTTCAAGCCGATAAATTACTTTGCAAGAAGACTGGTACAGCCAAGCCCCTTTTCAATTACAGAAAGCTAACTCAATCAGCTCCTATTCTTTTTAAATAGATCTGCTGCATTTAAATGAATGTGCATAATATGGGGTCCATGTATTTCCAAGAACATTGCAGTGAAAGTTGCTTTATGGATTCACTGCAAAATCCTGACTAAATTAAAAAAAAAAAAAACCCAGTAGGAAGTATCCACCTTTCTTAAAAAGAAAAGCCATTTTTCCCCCTAAAGTTTGATTCATTTTTGCTGCGGCACTTAACTGACCTTGATTAAGACACTTTCAGTGTTTGCATGGGGGATTTTCTTCAATCAGCCTGGCAGAAATTTCTATTCTTTAAGCCACTGGGGTGTCTGCAGACTTGGGGGGACTGTGTTGGGGATGAGGGGAAATCACGAAGCTCCTCTTTCCAAGTGAAGGGTGGCAGCTTTTTTTATTGCTGTTAATTGCGGGGTGGAGGTGTCTGTGAATGTCCTTGCTACCTGTATTGCAGCACCATCTCCAGCTGATCTAGTCCTTCCCAGTATGACCAGTACATATTTGGGATGGCTGAATTGGGAAGATTGGCCAGCTCAGTCCAGCCTGTGGCCACCAGACCCTGCTGAGCATCTCAATTTTGAGACATTGGCTAGGATTTGGGGGCTTTCTGGGCCCAGTCATTGAAGGGTTGGTGCAAGTTCTGAGGCAGCGAATTCAACAAGGGTCCTGGGAGCAGAATAATCCACTTGGTCTCTCCTGCTTAAATACTTTGCTTTGATTAGGCAAAGAAAAGAGGCCCCAATGGTTTCCACAGCATCTGTCACAGCAGCACTGGGCAAGGTGTCTGCTGTCGTTCAAGATCTAAGCGTGAGTCACCGGCGCTTTGGGAGGTGGGGGGAGCCCAGCAGAAAGCAGAAGGCTCTGCCAGCTCCTTTTTATCCCTGCTAAGGACCAGCTCAGCTCAACCATAGTTATTTGTCAGCATAGAGGATGCTTTTCATCGTGGGGCCACTGTAAGCAGGTGGCTACGCTGACTCAGAAACGAGATAAGACACGAAATGCGTGTTTCTGGCGTGTATATGATGCTGCTCATTCCCTGTAGGTCCTGCCATAGGCAGCGCAGCCCCTCACGAAGATGCAGAAGCAGCACACAGTGAGATAACGCTTTTCCTGCAGGGGGTAGGGTGTCTTTCTGAGACAAGGGAAGAAAGAGCGAAAGAACCGAAGAAAGTCTGTGCTTGTAGTGAGCCCGACGTTATCAAGGGTCTGTGTACAGAGAGAGGGGAAAATGTCATGTAGATGCAAAAGCACTCATACATCCACTTCATCCAGCTTCAAATGATGAACACATGAACCAGGTACAGGCAAGAGCATCAGTGTGCTCCTCAAAATGCTTCTTTTTTTTTTTTTTTCATCAAAGAAAGTCATAAGTAACTTCAAGTTGAATAAATATCTAGAGAGAAATATCGCCTTTTTGAGATTTCCTTGACTAGGAAAAAACCCCACAAACTCAGTATTTAAACAAAAAAATCCCAATCCAAACCCACTTAACTTTGATATAGCGTTTTTCATTCTCTTCTGTTGGTGTTAGGGAGGTCAGAAGAGAAGCACAAAGGAGCAAATTATTTCCTGAGATGGTTTGCAAACCTGACAGCAAAGCTAAATATGTAACACAGAACACTCGAGTCCCTGTCTATATGAAAATCAGTTGTCCACAATATATAGCATGTAACTAATTAAACATTGCTCCTCAGCTGTTTTAAATGGAGATATAATTTTTTTTAGTAACAAGTGCCTCATATCTGATAGGTAAAACTATCTCTGGGGTTGGTGAGGATAGATATATCAGATTAATTATCAGCCGATTTACAGATTAATGTGGGAAAGTGTCTATGCTAGCCTTAAAAATGTGTGACTGCTTTACACTAATTGGCAGTCAATTAAATTGTGGTAAAAAGTGCCCAGAGTGGACACACTCAGAGGAAAAGAATTCACTCTGTGAGCTGTATATGTTAATTTAAAATCACTGGAACCATCATTTCAAAGCTAAGTCTTTCCCCAGTGTGACTGAGGATTAATCTTCATTCACATTCTGAGGGGGATAAGTACGTTGCTGTTAAACAAAGCCATTTTTCAGTTTTCCAAGTTAAATAAAAGAAATGAGTTACGACCTCTGTGGCAGAATATGTATCACAATTTTGTTTTTTAAGTGACCAGTCCCTGAAGTTCTCCTCTGGAGACTCCCCCTCAGACCTTGCGATGTGAATGGAAAACCCTATTTCAGGGCGAGGCTTTCCCCTCTCCCTACAGTTTTCCTGTGAAAGGTGGGCGAATTTACCCAAGTTTAGGGTAAAAACTCTCTTCTCTTCAATGAGACTGCTCCTGCCCCTCAGCATTGAGCCCCGAGATCTCATTTTTCTCATCTTGCTTAGAAAATTGAAAAGCTCAGCAGATAAAAAGTGTGAAACAAGAATTAACAGCCAGAGAGGGAACTGTATATGTTTTATTGCAAGAACTTTCTTTGGGACATTAAGGGTATTTGCTTCACTGCAAATTGTTATTATGTACAATATATGGATTTCTTTCAGACCCTTTTCTTCATTCTTTACCTCAAAAAAAGAAGCGTTAACAACGCTCTCAGCCATTGGGGAATCACTTTGTGGTGTCTGAAATTAATGTAAATGGAAATAAGCGCTTCAGGTGCTGAGGTAAAGTTTTCCATGATGTGAAGCAAAGAAAGAGCTGAAAAAGCATGAAGATACTCATCAAAATGTTCCATTTTAGCTGCACGGCTTTTTCTATTTTCAAAAGGCAGCAGAGGTGAGATTATCGCAGCAGTTAAGGGAAGAAACTGAAGTTTCACTGAGCTGGCACACCTAGATAAATTAAATCCAGCTGCAAGATGTAAATGAATAGAGGCAGAGAGGTGGAGATGGGGGGGCTGCTCCCTCTTCCTGCCCCTGAATCCCCATCTCCCGCTTCCACAGGCAGTCCGGGCTAAATGTCCAGGCGAAGTGATGCCTGGGCACCACGCTAGTATTTTGTGGCAGCTGATGTGCTCCATTCCTGCGGGAAAAGTCCTGGTTCCACCACTATCTACTGATGTTTTCACACTGGACAGCGCTGGGCTTGTCCTTCAATATGCAGCAAAGAGGTTTATAAGGAAGAATGAGTCTTCTCCAGAAGCAACATGGGCACCTTCCATCTCCTGTCTTAAAGTTAATGTTCATAGTTTCGTTTTGGTCCGAAGTTGCCTGTATTACTTCCGCAGACCGGCAGGCCTCTGTGTTGCTTTTTCTAGATGCTCACTGCATCCAAACCAACAAAAAAGAGAGATTTAATTGTCACTTTCCATATGGTAAACCACTATCCTTGTCAGGAGGGTCTTCCATTGACTCAGAGAAGGCAAAGGGAGAGAGGGGGCAAAGGATAAAGTTCTGTGATCCAAGTTGTTCCCACGTTAATCTGTGAGACCCAAGGCAAAGCACAGATTTCTCTTTGCCTTGGTTTCCCATAGACAGAATTAGTTCAAATGTACCATGTCGTTGTGAAACACAATAGTCTAGAAAAAAGGAGGAGTTTGAATAGTGCAAATGTAACAGAGGCTTTGGGGTCAGAGAAAAATAGGTGGCAGCCTGAGTTTTCACAGATGAAAACAGACATCTCCAGAGGAAAATCTCCATTAGACTGGGGAGAGATGTTATGAGAAAATTGGCAGTGCTGGGCAATTTTCTATGCTAAGGCATAGGAGGTTTATAACAGCCCCATGTGCTTTGGTTTAGATCATTTAGTCTGTTTTGCTAGCAAATATCACCATGTGCTGATAAGCTAAATTTCAGCAAACCTTGGTACAGTCAGCAGGGAGCCAGGTTTGTTCTGTGCTTTAACTTCATCAAAGCACGTTCTTTCTTTTCTGTTTCTCTTTTTTTTTCTTTT